>JAENHJ010000116.1:127500-617059 GCA_025330945.1 Mucuna pruriens | reverse complement strand
TCTCGGATTTGGAATGGTTTGAGAGGGGAGGTTGCTAGATCCCCGCCGACTGTAATTGGCTCACAGTGTTGGCTAGCTGTCCAATTTGCGTTTTGAGGTCTTGGATGGTGGCAGTCATATTCTGCTGAAACTGCATGTTGCTGGAGCTCACAGATTGCTGGAACTCCATATTACTAGTTGCTAGTTGCTTCATTAGGTCCTCCAGAGATGGAGGGTTACCTTGAGTAGGTACCTTCTGCTGTTGTTGCTGTTGTTGGAATGGTGGTACTTGGTATTGCTGAGTCGGCTGTTGATAACCTGCCTGTCGCTGATAAGTGTTCGGTGTGGATCCGAATTGTTGAGCCGCATATGGTCCCTGATTCGGTCCTGGCCGAAATGGCTGTCTTCCATGTTGCTGGTTATCAAATGGCCGATTCTGATACGGCTGCTTCCCGTACTGAAATCCACCTATGGCTCCAACATTTGCTGGCTGGTCCGACTCGGTTTCTTGGAGAGTGGGGCACATATCGGTGGGGTGCTCCACGGAAGTACATATGCCACATACTTTTGCTGCCATGGTGGGTTGGTGTTGTCCAACAGCAAGCTGTCTCACCAATGATGTCAATTCAGTCAGCTGATTCTCCAACCTCTGATTGGAAGTTGCACCAATTTCATTCACCATCCGAGACTGACTCGGCCCTCTGATTCCAAACTGCTGTGTGTTGCTAGCCATGTTGGAAATCAGGTGCCTCGCTGCTGCTGGTGTCTTGTCCATTAAGGCTCCGCCACTGGCTGCGTCTATCATCATACTTCTGTCCATCGAGATAATCCTTAATAGAAATACTGGATCAGCAACTGTTCGCTGATCTGATGATGTGGACAGGTGGCGCAAAGTTTGTTGAACCTCTCCCAAGTATTCATGTAACGCGTTCGCTTGGATGCTGCCTTATCCCACATATCTCTTTTTCTGATGGTCGCAGTTCTGGATGCCGGAAAGAACTTCTCCAGAAATGCACGCTTCATGTCTCCCCAGGTGTTGAAAAGGGCCGGCTGAAGGTACAGCCAATCCTTTGCTGCCCCATCCAGGAGAATGGGAATGCCTTCATCTTGATATAGTCCTCCGATATCCCCTGCGGCCTCATGGTAGAGCAGACCACATGGAACTCTTTTCAGGTGCTTGTGGGGTCTTCTCCTGCAAGACCATGAAATTTGGGCAACAGGTGTATAAGACCAGATTTCAACTCATATGTTTGAGCTGGCTCCAGCTGTGGGTATTGGATGCACCAGGGTTGATACACCACGCCCGGAGTAGCTAACTCCTTCAACGCCCTATCGTTATTCTCCATTCGTCCCGATTCTGCAAAAGCGTTAGAACTAGACACAAGATTATCAGTACAAAGCTGGTTAGAATTAGCTACAGATTCTATATCAGCACTACTATTTACTACAGTGTTCCTAATTTTTCGTAATCTACGTAAGGTTAATTTTATTTCTGGGTCAAAAACAGTCAATGGATCAAGTACTACTCCTAGTCATGCATCATGCAGATTATGCAGAAAAAGAAAGATGCAGTAATGTATGCAAACAAAATGCTACCTCTAAGTACTACAAAATGGTTTTACACAGAAAAAATTATTGATATAGGGCATGCTTTTTATTCAGGATCCAAAACAACAGAAAAAACATAGACAAATTCAAAATACTCAAGACTGACTTACACTTCACAGACTCGGGATTCGACCTTATTTAGCTTGGCACACATTTACACAAAAGAACTTGTGTCCCCGGCAACGGCGCCAATTTGATGATGTGGGTTTTTACAGTCGTTTCAACGCACTTATCAAATACTAAAGCTAACTATAGTATAGTCAACCCTAGGTCATTTTTCTCAAGGACACAGTGTGCTCAATTGTGATTTAGTGTCAAGTTAAACAATGCAGAATCTGAGATGTGAAGTGTTGACTCTCCTCGGTTGTAGCCGAGTCGTACTTGGCAGAGACTGAGCAGAGACGGTCTCGGCAGAGATGGTCTCGGCTAAGACTATCCGGCCTGGTCTCGGCTGAGTACAGACAGACGCTACAGAGGCGGATTACCTCTGTCTCAACCAGAAAACAGTAAAGAAAGCAGTAAACGGGGGAGTTGGGATGCGAGTAATGCAGAAAATAAACTAAGACTATGAATGCAGTAAATGTATACTACTGTTACTAATTATCTATTAGTATTATATAACTGTATTCAGATTCAGTTCCATTAATCAAGTCTAGTCCAGGTTCCAATCTCCAGTTCATAGTCCATATCAGCCTTTGGTAGTCATATGGCAATCGCCAAAGGTTCGTCCATTGTCATACTGAGGATTTATGCAATCGCTACCTCATCAGTTGACAGGGATTAAGTTCAGAGCTGATTTTAGGTTCTCTTTCAACAATCGTTAAGTGATTACCTACTGAATTAGTTAAACCAGTTCCAATCGGCTTAGCTTAACATTGTTCACAGTTCAATTGCAATCGTGAATTAAAGTAGAGGAAGAGAACAGAGATATGAAATGCAGAATGAAATCGATTAACAGAATCAGAATACAAATACAGTGGTCCTGAGTTCGGATGGTTCCATCTTCCTCAACGATCGCCAAGGTTGATGGTGGTGGTTCACCTCCGTTCGCCTAAGTGCTGAGGATCAGCTCCACCAGAGTGCGTCAGTAGTCTGATCGGTCCCCTCTAGTGAACGTCCAGCTTCCCAGTCTTAGACCTGCACTTCCTCAATCGAGAGAAGTGCCACTGCAGTACCGTGCGCCACCAGGAATGGAAGGATGAGGGTGAGGAGATGGAGTAAAATGAGGTGTATTAGGAGTGAATTCCCAAAAACAGAACGTGTAAAAAGTGCACAGCTCTTCCTATATATACACGAGCTGTGATATGCTAATCCTAGCGAATCCTAACAGAATTACATTGTGAAAGATCCTATTCTACCCCTATGCGGATCTTCTATCCTGACATGGCAGATCTCCTAGGAGTGACATGGCAAATGAGCTAACGCCGAGGTGGCCTCCAAGTTGGATAGCTGATGTGGTCAATGTACTTGGGCCACTCTTCGCTGGGCTGCTTTGGGCTACAAGTCAAGGATTGCCGAGACGATTTGGAGTCGGTCTGGCGGGGGACGACTTCATCTCGGCGGAACTCCTTGTTGACTTTGGTCAACTTCGGCTTGACCTGCAAAAAAAGAAGAGTTACTTTTATTAGCTAAGAAATCTGAATTAGCACAAATTTGTATTTTCTATATATTTGAGCTCATAAAATGAATCTTAGCTAACAGTTCATTCTTAAGCACAGAATAGTTTTGCAAACCTCCTTCTTAGGTGCCTAAAAGATGTATAAACTGTGACTCATCAATGAAGTACAAGAGTTCTCAGACTCTGAGGATGATTATAGCGACGTTGCCGACTTGGCATTTGAAACAGAATTGACAGAGTTACTAAATCAAGTCTGCAACCCAAAGAGCTTAGAGTGCATAAATAAGGCAGAGGTAAAAGTTACCGAGACTAAACAGGCCTCACCTGCACAACTGGCAACCATATTCACAACCGAAACAAAACCGATTGACAGAGGCCGAGTCAATGCCGAGACGGGAATCAACTCGGCCAAGCATCTCGAGAATAAAGTCGACAGTGAAGATAAGGCGACTAAGGAAGGCCGAGTTGAGGAAGAGATGAAAGTCAACTCGGCCGAAAAGTCAAACAGCAAGCGCGACACGCTTGCCGAGATCATTTTAGCTAGTGAAGACCAGACTCAAACTAAAGTAATGCTCAATGCTCCACCCGGATCCGATTCCGAAGCTGCACAAGAAGTCAAGGCCGACCCCAATCTGACAAGAACCGAAACCACCCTGTTGAGCTGGTCGAAGCAGCAAAGGGCCGAAATCATGTCGACACACCTGGTGCTGAGTCGAGAACAAGATGGCCAGACAGATCCGAGCCCAGTAACTGAGAAATCTCCATCTCTACCACCCATGGAGCTGAAACCATTGCCAAGTCACCTAAAATATGCCTACTTGGACAATGAACAGCAACTTCCAGTTATTATTGCCAGCAACCTCCTCTAGGAGCAAGAAGATAAGCTGTTGAAAGTCCTAAGGCAACACAAAAAGCCAATTGGGTGGAAGCTTTCTGACCTTCCAGGCATAAACCCCTCCATTTGCATGTATAGAATATTAATGGAGGATGACATCAAGCCCATAAGGCAACAACAACGAAGACTAAATCCTACCATCCTAGATGTGGTCAAGAAGGAAGTCATGAAACTCCTTGCCGCAGGCATTATCTACCCAATCTCAGATAGCCAATGGGTGAGTCCTGTGCAGGTAGTTCCAAAGAAGTCTGGGATGACGGTCATGAAGAATCAGTAGGATGAGCTAGTACCTACAAGGATTCAGAATAGTTGGCGAGTCTGCATCGACTATAGAAGACTGAATCAAGCGACTCGCAAGGACCATTTTCCATTGCCTTTTATTGATCAAGTCCTGGAAAAGCTATCTGGGAAATCCCACTACTGTTTTTTGGATGGATTCTCAAGATATATGCAAATACACATCGCACCTTAAGATCAGCATAAGACCACTTTTAGATGCCTCTTTGGCACATTTGCGGACACCCGCATGCCATTCGGCCTATGCAATGCTCCAAGCACATTCCAACGTTGCATGACAAGCATTTTCTCGGGCTTGCTACAGGATTGCATGGAAGTGTTTATGGATGACTTCACGGTGTATGCCGATTCCTTTGAAGCATGCCTGAGCAACCTATCTAGGGTGCTAAAGAGATGTATTGACACAAACCTAGTGTTGAACTTTGAAAAATGTCATTTCATGGTGACCGGGGGAATAGTGTTGGGACATCTAGTCTCCAACCGAGGCATCGAGGTGGATAAGGCCAAGATAGATGTTATCACCTCCCTCCCAAACCCTGCTTCTGTGCGGGAAGTTCGCTCATTCTTAGGACATGCGGGCTTCTATAGAAGATTTATTAAGAACTTCAGCAAGTTAGCCTTGCCTCTGTCCAAACTGCTATAAAAGGATATGGAATTCAACTTTGATCAGCCCTGTATTGAAGCATTTCAGGAGCTGAAGAGCAGACTCACATCCGCCCCTATCTTGCAAGCACCAAACTAGGACCTGCCATTTGAGCTAATGTGTGATGCATCCAATTCGGCATTGGGAGCTGTTCTCGGCCAGAAAGCCGGAGTCGGCCAACCAACGCACGTAATTGCTTATGCATCCAGAATTATGGACCCGGCCCAACAAAACTACACAACAACTGAGAAGGAACTTTTGGCAATTGATTTTTCCTTAGACAAATTCCGCTCTTACCTTCTCGGTTCCAAAATAATTGTGTTCTCTGACCATGCTGCCTTAAGATACTTGCTGAAGAAGCCTGACGCTAAGCCGAGACTGATCAGGTGGATGCTTCTTCTCCAAGAATTTGACTTAGAGATCAGAGATAAGAAGGGTACTGAGAATTCTATGGCAAATCATTTGAGTAGAATTGAAAAAGAAAGCAAACTAATGCCTATCAGAGAAGAATTCCCTAATGAGAAACTCTTGCACATCATGTCGACCACACCATGGTTTGCTGACATTTGCAATTACGTGGCAACATCTGGTTTCCCACCTGAGGCATCTCGGGCCTACAAGGACAAAATCCGAAGTAATACCAAATACTACATTTGGGATGACCCTTACCTTTGGAGACTGTCCAGCAGTAAGATTATCCGCAGGTGTATTCCTGACACCGAGACCATTTCGGTCCTCCAGTTCTGCCATTCAGCACTTGGAGGCGGCCACTATGGATCAACTCGGACCGCCAGGAAAGTGCTAGATTGTGGCCTATATTGGACTATTATTTTTAGAGACGCTCATCATTTCATCTCAACCTGTGAAAGATGCCAAAAAGCAGGGATGGCCTTGAACCAAAGGCACAAAATACCCCAACAACCCATCCTGTTCTGTGAAGTTTTTGATGTCTTGGGAATAGACTTCATGGGGCCATTACCAGTCTCCAATGGTTATTCATACATTCTACTGGTCATAGATTACGTATCAAGATCGGTAGAAGTCGTTGCCACCAGAACCAACGATGCCAAAGTAGTAGTGGACTTTCTTAAGTCCAATATTTTCTACAGGTTTGGTGTGCCGAAAAGCGCCATCAGTGCCCAAGGGAATCATTTCTACAACAGATCCATGGCCAAATCTGAGGTGTTTAACAAGGAAATTAAGCAAACATTACAAAAAATGACAAATCCCAGCAGGAAGGATTGAAGCCGACTCCTTGAGGACGCTCTATGGGCACAAAGGACTGCATACCGAACACCGTTAGAGATGTCTCCCTACCGGATCGTTTTTGGCAAAGCTTGCCACCTCCCTGTAGAGCTAGAACATAAAGCTTACTGGGCAATCAAACAATGCAACATGGCCTATGACCAGGCAGGAGAAAAGAGGAAATTCCAACTTCAAGAATTGGATGAACTCCGCTTGGAAGCTTATGAGAATGCCAGGATCTACAAGCAAAAGGTTAAGCAATTCCATGACCAAAGGATCCTGAGGAAAGACTTCCACATCGGCCAGAAAGTGTTGCTATTCAATTCAAGATTAAAACTCATAGCAGGTAAGCTTCGTTCTAGGTGGGATGGACCCTTTGTTATCACTGACATATTTCCCCATGGTGTAGTCCAGCTAAAAGATGAACATACCAACCGCACCTTCCAGGTCAATGGGCATCAAGTCAAGCCATTCCATGAAGGTCTAGCATCACCCAGAAATAACATGGAGATCATTTCATTGGTGGAACCAGCTCCACCTGATGGCACAGCATAAGCCTACCTGGCTTCGCCCCTCTCAACCTACACTACGCATTGAGGACAATGCCGGATTCAAGTGTGTGTGTGTGTAGGGGGGGTTGGCCAACCAACAGAACAAGCTGTCATTTCTATCTGGCCCTAACTCTCTTCTTACTTACCTTCCCTTACTTTCTCTTTACTTACTTTCCTTTCACTATTTGAATTTGTTGTTTTGAATTTTCTTTATAAGTCTTTCAATTCAATAAGAATAAAAAGCTACCCAGCCGAGTCCATTCTAGCCTTGTACCGACTTGATTAGAGTCGGAATGACCTCGGCCCAGTAGGGCTATAGAGCCGAAATGAGAAAGAGAGAAATTCCTAGTCGAATTCAGAGACTTGATGAAACAGCGGGACAGTTCCTCCAATCCTGGGGAGAGATGATTCTTGCCTGAGGGGAACCAAACCTTCGTATCTTAAGCGGCAAGTGACTAAAAATTAGGGAAAGGAAACCTCTAGAGTGAAGAAGCAAAAATAACCCGTGTGAGAAATTGAGCCTTGCAACAATGACGGCCTACACTCTTGCCATCTCTCTTGTTCTTGAGTGATTTTGCATGCATGTTAATTATGTATTTTGCATTTTGCCTTAACTCTCTGGATACAACTGCTTTCACATGCAGGAATGACATGATCTAGGCCATGTTTCTTATGAGCTCCGAGCCAAATAAGCTGCTCGAAAACAATTCTACCCTTGTTCACCCCCCTTGGGCCTAATTTGACCATTCTTTCTTATAGTTCACTACAAGCCCAAGCCAGAAAAACCATAATTTCACCTCACCCTTGGGAAGCCGAGGAGCCTTGGAATTGTCTTGGGAGTGAGTTATAATCAAATGTGGGGGAAGCTTGGGAAGTAAAACCTGGTCGGAAATGTCTGAAGGCTCAGAAAAAAGGAAACAAGGAAAAGGAAAAGAATCGAATGAAAGGAAGAAAAAGCAGCTAAAGACAAATAAGCTGAATCAAGCAAAAATAGCTAGCTACATAAATACAAGAAAAGAAAAAGAAAAGAAATGTAAAGGAAGGGCAAGCAAGTAAAGATGGAAGGACACCACAGCAACCGGGACTGCCCCCATGCTGATGAGACCCAGTCCCTATTGCTCCTCTCCTCCTCACGGGTCCTGAAGCCAGTTTTCCTGTACGCTATCCTACCTGTGACCTTAGCCTCGCTACAAGCCGAAAAAGTCCTAGTGATCATGGCTGCCTGTGTTTTGTAGGTGTTAGAGGAGAGCTTTGACAAAATATGGTAATACCAATTCCATGCAGTGCCGAGTGTAAACACAACCCAAACACTTGAGAGAACCGAAAGAGTTGACTGTCAAGTGAGAGCTCTATCACTCGTGGTCACTCTCTCCAATTGCAGGTCATGAAGGCGTCTTAGGCCTGGAAGGAGCAGTTCCCTAACTGCATGAAACCATCTAGAACTAGGATGAAGAGAAGCTAACTCTACCTAATCAAATTGAACAAGCCAACGAAGGGACTTCCATCTATCCACCAAAAACATCCCTTGTATAACACGTTTTATTTTGCCCAAGAGTGCAAAAGGCTAAGTGTGGGGATTTGATGAGTCAAAAATCATACATTAAACATGGACCTAAGAGCGGTGTCAGTAGACAACGCATGTACCTAAAAGATGATTGTTAGCCAAGATCTAGATTAAGAGACTAAAACCAGAGAAAAATGCAAATCTATGCTAAAACAAGGTATAAGCTAACAAAATCCTTCATTGCAGGTCCAGATGAACTCCCAACCCATCTAAAGGAGGCCGAGCCAGAATTACCTCTGACTTGGCCGACTCCATCTCGGCCCAATGAAGAGCGAAGGCCAAAGGCACCCCATGCCAGCGAACCATTATGGAGCTGCTCTGGCTCTAGCTCAGCAACCACGTCACCCCATGGAGTAACTTGCAATGCAAGAAATAGCAAGGGTAGAACAGGGATTTCAAATGTAATTCTGTTAATATAGTTAGGGAAGTTAGCTGTCACGTCCTGTATATATAGGTGCAGCTACGAACAAATCGGGGTCTTTTGGCTTCATAATCACATTCACACTTCCATCTCTAAGTTTTTCTCCCATTTTTATCTTCTCTCCCACAGTGGTTTATGGTGTTGTAGTGGCATTCTCTCGATCGAAGAACGTAGGCTAGGAACTGAGAAGCCGAAGGTTACTGGAGATGACTGATTGGAATACCAACACACTCTAGAGAATTTGATCCTCTGCATTCTAGCTACTCAACGTGAACTATCGCTGTCGGCCATGGCGATTATCGTGGACGGTGGAGCCACCCAAGCCAAATCCCTATGTTTGTATTTCGTTTCCATTAACGTGAAGTGATTTCTGACTTTGAATTCTGTTGCATTCCTAGACATTAATTCTTTACTTGCGTTGCAATTGGACAAAGTGAAGGAGCCATGATTGAACTAAGCCGATTGGAACTGGTTTGATTTAAAACAGTAGGTAATCAACTAGATCATCTAATTGAGAGCCTAAAATCAGCTCGACTTTAATCCCTGCCAACTAATGAGGTAGCAATCGTGTAATTCCTCGGTATGGCAACGGACGAATGTGTGGCAATCGTCACGAGAATATCGAAGGCTGATATGGATTGTTAACCGAATGAATGAATCAGAAAGGACTCGATTATTGGACTGAAGCATGAACACAGTCATAGCAGTAGCAATAGTGTAGTTAATGGCTGCATTTACACTTTACAGTTTGTTGTATTCTACCTTCCTTGCATTTCAATCCCCCGTTTATTGTTGTCCTAGTCAGATACAAAGTTAGTCCGACTCTATAGCGTCTATTTGCACTTAGATTCTTCCTTGTTTACCCCACATTAAAACACACTTCGAACACACTGTGTCCTTGAGAAGAATGACCTAGGGTTGACTATACTATAGTTAACTTTAGTTATTTGATACTCGTTAAGACGACTAAAAACGAACCTATCAAGCATCCCTAGCTTTTGAAGCACTTTTTCTTGTAATCTTCAGCCTTCCTCTAATCATAGGGCCTTTAAGAGCTTGACTATCCTTTGCCTCATGAGTATCTTCTTGAGTGTCAACTAGATCCTTATCAGAAAATACTTGGGAACCATGAAATTCATCCAACAAATCATCCAAACAAGGAATGTGGTGTTTGATAGAACATTTTTTAGGCACTTAAATAGTGACTTATGCTAGACATATTTGACATTATTTTTTGGTTAATATTGACACATTGGTTGAGTCTTGGTTCATTGAACTTAATTGGGATTAGTTGCTAATCTTTGCTTATTTTTGAACTTAATTTTCATTATGAGGTTTCTATCTTGTGAAGGCCATATTTGGAGCTACAAACCTCTAAATTGGACAATCTTAGTAGCCCTAGAAAGCTAAGACAAATATTTACAACTTCCTTCTTTAAGGCTCAATGAAGTCTGACCATTTTTAGTGTCAAATGTGAACATGAATTTACTACCTCTATACCACTCTGATTGGACTTTTCCTTGTGTATTCTGGCCTAGATTATGGGACCCAAGTTGGTAGGCTTTTGGGGCTTCTAATTCTTCTGTCTAAGCCCATTTTTCTTGACACTTTTGAGTATGTAATCATTAGGAAGTTATTTGGTAGTTAGGAGAGTTAGTTAGTTAGCAACGTTTTGGAGACTTTTTAATGCAAATCGGTTTAAGTTCTTGATTCTTTATCTTCCTTATGCAATTTTTATTATTTATCTTTCCGATTCTTAATCTATTTTGATGATTGTGATCTCGCTTGTGTTTTGGATTGTGTTCTATTAGGTAATCAATTGATAACTTAAAATCAACCAGTTATGATCTTGAATCCATTCTAGTTAGGGATTGCGATTGTGATCTCAGTATGCATGTTCAAATGTTAGATGATTATCTAAAGAAACTTAGGTTGATATAAAATTGCATCCTTCTTAGAACCATGATAATTGATTGCATGATTAAATCCTTGAATTCATGCTATACAATTCATTTTAGATCCATTCTATTTTGCATATACTCTATTCTACATAATTACCTAGACTACATAATTTTGTTTAACCTAAACCCCCATTTTTGACATTCATTTTGGTTTCTGATCAAGAAGATTAGGCATAATATGATTGTGTCCTTATGAGAATTGACCTAGGTTAGTCCTTACACTACAAAAATTAAGGGAAATCTAGTGATTTTGATAGTGTGTGGAGAACATTATCAAACTGGCACCGTAGCCAAGGACAAAAGCTATTATGTTCTAATCTTATGATATTTTGAGTGGTATAATGTATAGATCATTTGTATGAGTAATTTTTAATTTATTTTATGTCGTAGCACCACAAGATATAAAAAAAAATCATAGAACAAGGCAATCTTGTAAAGAATGAACATGGTGGGGGGGCCCTTTTTCAATTTTTTTTTATTTTCATGATTTTAAAAATCACCAAAAATTTCTAGTAAATCATAAATAAATCATATAATGGCACTGTGGTAGGAAATCACATGCACTGGTAGGCTGGCTCTAGCTCTTTGGCTGAGAACAGCTCCTAGTGCCGAATTGGATGCATCACACATTAATTCAAATGGGAGGTCTCAGTTTGGTGCTTGTAGAATGGGAGCGGATGTAAGTTTGTTCTTCAGCTCCTAAAATGCTTCAATATAAGGCTGTTCAAAATTGAGGTGAACATCCTTTTGTAGCAATCTGGACAGTGGCAGGGCGAGTTTACTAAAGTTCTTAATGAACCTTCTGTAGAAGCCTGCGTGTCCCAGGAAGGAACGAACTTCCCGCATAGAAGCAGGGTTTGGAAGGGAGGATATGATGTCAAATTTTGACTTATCCACTTCAATACCTCTGTTGGATACTCGATGGCCTAACATTATTCCCTCAGTCACCATAAAATGACACTTTTCAAAGTGCAGCACGAGATTTGTGTCAATACATCTCCTCAACACCTTGGCTAGGTTTTCCAAGCATGCATCAAATGAATCAGCATATACCGTGAAGTCGTACATGAACACCTCCATGTAGTCCTATAGTAAATCCGAGAAGATGCTAGTCATACAACGCTAAAATGTACTCAGAGCATTACATAGGCCAAATGGCATGCGACTGTACGCAAAGGTGCCAAATGCGTAGGTGAAGGTAGTCTTGTGCTAATCTTCAGGTGCAATGTGAATCTACATGTAACCTGAGAATCCGTCCAAAAAACAATAGTGGGATTTTCCTACTAATTTTTCCAGGACTTGATCAATGAAAGGCAAAGGAACATGATCCTTGCGAGTAGCCTGGTTTAGTCTTCTATAATCAATGCAAACTCGCCAACTATTCTGAATCTGCATTGGTACCAACTCATCTTGCTGGTTTTTTATGATAGTCATCCCTAATTTCTTTGGTACAACTTGTATAGGGCTCACCCATTGGCTGTCCGAAATGGGGTAGATGATCCCTGCAGCAAGAAGCTTAGTGACTTCCTTTTTTACTACATCCAGGAGTGTCGGATTCAATCTTCTTTGTTGTTGCCTTATGGTCTTGAATTCCTCCTCCATTAAGATTTTGTTCATGCAGATTGAGGGTTTATGCCAAGAAGGTCTAAAAGCTTCCACCCAATTGCCTTCTTATGCTGCCTAAGGATATTCAAGAACCTGTCTTCTTGCTCCTGGTGGAAGTTGTTGGCAATGATAATTGGGAATTGCTGTTCGTTATCCAGATAGGTATATCTCAGGTGATTTGGAAATGGTTTTAATTCCAGGGGTGATGGCAGAGATGAAGAATTTTCATGAACAAGTTTCGGATCTGATTGGCGGTTTCAGTTGAACTTCGGCACCAATTGTGGCTGACTTCTTTTGGTATCTTCAGTTCTTGTCAAATTGGAGTCGGCTTCAGGTCTTTGCGTAGCCTTGGGGTTGGATCCAGATGGAATAGTGAGTTTAGCTCTTGCTTGCTTCTGGTCTTCATTGGCCGAGATGGTCTCCACAAGCATGTCGGCCTTGTCTCTCTACTGTTCAGCCGAGTTGACTCCTATCCTTTGTTCGTCTCGACCTCTTTTGGACGACTTGATTTCGACCATAAATATTATTGCCAATTGTGCACAAAAGGGCTTTTTAGTTTCGGCAACTTTGACATCTGCTCTATTTACACACTCCGGGTTCTCCAGGTTGCAAGCTTGGTCTAATACTTCAAACAATTCAACTTCAAATTCCAAGTCAGCAATGTCATCATTATTGTCCTCGGAGTTGGAAAATTATATACTTCTTCATAGTCGGCTTCTGTTTTGGACCCTAGGCAGCTGATCACATCAGTACCTCTAGCAAAATTTCCACTATCTTTACTACTGTTGTCTAGTTGAAGATATTCTTCAATCAGTTCATCAATCAAATCAATACCAAAGAGAGAATGGTCTTCGGTAGGGTGCTTCATAGCTTCAAACATGTTGAACTGCACCAAGGTGTCACCAAATTCCATCGAGAGCGTCCCGACATGCACGTCGATCTTTGTTCTGGATGTCATCAGGAACAGTCTCGCCAGAATTAAGGTTGATCCCTTCCCAGATGTCTCATCCTCCATGTTTAGCACGTAGAAATCAGCTGGAAAGATAAGCTCATTGACTTGGACAAGGACATCCTCGAGAACACCCAAGGGTTGGACAATGCTTCTATTTGCAAGCTGGATTGTCATCCCTGTAGGCTCCAAATCACCAAAGTTCAGGGCTTTGTAGATTGACGTTGGCATGACATTAATTGAGGCTCCCAAATCCAGCATGGCATCAGTAAAGGTACATTCGCCAATGGTGCATGGGACCAAAAAGATTCCGGGATCTCTGCATTTCTTTGGTAAGACTTGCGCACCTGTAGTGAATTCTTCATTTTTGGTCAACGTCGACACTATACCTCCTGCTTCCACACTCCCTTTCATCTTCTTCCTCTTGTGTACACACAATTCCTTGAGGAATTTTGTGTACTTAGGAATCTGCTTGATGGCATCAAGAAGTGGGATGTTGATTTCCACCTTGTGGAACATCTTCAATAGCTCTTCATCTGATTCAGGCTTCCTTGCCAAGATGGTCCGAGTTGGAAATGGCACTGGGACAGTTTTCTCTGGCCGAGACTGCAAGTTGGCATTTGATTCGAAGTCGGCTTCAGTTGATCTCGGCAACTGCTGCACTGGTTGAGATAGTTCTTTTCCACTTCTTAGTGTAAGTGCATTTGCGTTCCCTCTCGGATTCGGAATTGTTTTAGAAGGAAGGTTGCTGGATCCAGCCGACTGTAATTGGCTCATAGTGTTGGCTAACTGTCCTATCTGCATCTTGAGGTCTTGGATGGTGGGAGTCATATTCTGCTAGAACTGCATGTTGCTAGAGCTCACAGATTGCTGGAACTCCAAGTTGCTAGCAGCTAGCTGCTTCATCAGGTCTTCGAGAGATGGAGAATTTCCTTGAGGTGGCAATATCTGTTGTTGTTGTTGTTGGAATGGTGGTGTTTGATATGGCGGAGTCGGTTGTTGATAACCTGCTTGTCTTTGATGCACATTTGGTGTGGACCCGAATTGTTAAGCTGCATAGGGCCCTTGATTCGGTCCTGGCCGAAATGGTTGTCTTCCATACTGTTGATTATCAAGTGGCCAACTCTGATACGGTTGCTTCCCGTACTGATATCCACTTACTACTCCAATAGTCTCTGGCTGGTCCGACTCGGTTTTTTTGAAGCGTGGGGCACATATTAGTAGGGTGCTCCACGGAAGTACAAATGCCACATACTTTTGTTGCCAAGGCGGGTTAATGTTGTCCAACAGCAAGTTGTCTTACCAGCGTTGTCAACTCGGTCAGCTGATTTTCCAACCTTTGATTGGAAGCTGCACCGACTTCACTCACCAATCGGGATGGACTCGGCCCTCTGACTCCAAATTGCTATGTGTTGCTTGCCATGTTGGAGATCAGATGCCTTGCTGCTGCTGGTGTCTTGTCCATCAATGCTCCTCCGATGGCTGCATCAATCATGCTTCTGTCCATCATTAGTAGTTGTTCACTAATCTAATGGTGTGGAAAGGTGGCATAGAGCTTGTTGAATCTCTCCCAATACTCATGCATAGTCTCTCCTGTATGCTACCTGATCCCACATATTTCTTTTCAGATGGATGCAATTCTGGATGCCAGAAAGAACTTCTCCAAAAAGATGTGCTTCATGTCTCCCAAGTGTTGAAAAGTGCTAGCTAAAGGTATAACCAATCCTTTGCAGCTCCATCAAGCGAGAATAGGAACGCCTTCATCTTTATATAGTCTTCCAAGATCCCCTGCGGTCTTATTGTGGAATAGACCACATGGAATTCTTTCAAGTGCTTGTGGGGATCTTCTCCTGCAAGACCATGAAATTTTGGCAGCAAATGAATAAGACTAGATTTTAATTCATATGTTTGAGCTAGCTCCAATTGTGGATATTGGATGCACCAAGGTTGATATACCACATCTGGTGTGGCTAACTCCTTCAGGGTTCTGTCATTGTTGTCCATCTGTTCCAGCTCTGAAAAATTGTTAGTGCTACTGTACTCAATAGTATCAAAAGTGTTAGCAACGAAACTACTGTTGTCAGAACTAGAAACAAAGTTAGAATTATCACTTACTACTATATTCCTATCTTTTCTTAGTCTACGTAAATTTATTTCAATTTCAGGATCTAAATTGTACAAGGGGTCAGTGCTACTCCTAGTCATGCATTGTTAAAAGTTATGCAAACAAGATTAGAGCTAAATCAATAGTTACTGAAATACTATTGTTAGAAAATGCAATGTTAGAAAATGCAAGTCGATTATGTAATGCAAAGTACTAAAACAATAAAAAGTGAAGTATGCTACAGTCTACAAATAACTGACATTTCTCAAAATTTAAGAATAAGTTATTGTCTATTCACCTACGTAATACCCTTGAAAGGTTGTCCAGGCAGGCTTCAAATGATACGGCATAGAATGTGAAGTCATCCATGAAAACCTCCATACAGTCCTCCAAGAGGTCCGAGAAGATGCTGATCATGTCTCTTTGAAAAGTGCTCGAAGCGTTGCATAGTTTGAACTACATCCTTGTATATGCGAACGTTCCGAACGGACACATTAAGGTAGTCTTGTGTTGATCCACGGATGCTATGTGAATCTGCAGATAACCTGAAAAACCATACAAAAAGCAAAAATGGGATTTACTTGCTAATTTTTCTAACACTTGGTCGACAGATGAAAGCGGAAAGTGGTCCTTGCGAGTTGCTTGATTCAACTTCTTATAACCAATGCACACTGGCCAGTTGTTCTAAATCCTGGCCGGCACCATCTCGTCTTGACAGTTCTTGATGACCGTCATCCTAGACTTCTTAGGCACTTCCTGAACCAGACTTACCCATTGGCTGTCCGAGATGGGATAAATGATCTCAGCTGTAAGTAACTTTGTAACTTCCTTTTTGATGACGTCCAGTAAAGTCAGATTTAGTCTCCGCTGCTATTGTCTAACCGGTCGATCATCCTCCTCCAATAGAATTTTGTGCATGCAAATGGAGGGGTTGATCCTTGGAAGGTTGGCTGGTGTCCAGTCGATTGCTTTCTTGTGCTTCCTGAGTACTTCTAGCAACTTTTCTTCTTGTTCTCTACTGAGATTATTAGTTATGATCACTGAAAATTGTTGCTTATCCCCTAGGTAAGTGTACTTGAGATGCTCGGGCAATGACTTTAACTCAATTGTTTGGGGTTAAGGTGAAACATATTTCTCTTGAGTTGATGGGGGGTTGGTCAACTCTGTCCGAAAGCAGACTTGGATGTCCGAGGTCAGACTTAGCCTCTATTTGTTGGGACTCCTTTTTATCCGAGTCGGATCTGGCTTTTGGTTAGCTGTTGGAAATGGTCTCAACTTTCTTCGGGTTGTTAGAGTTGGTCTCGGCCAACTCCTGCATGTTGGAGTTTGTCTTGGGTACCTCCGTGTTAGTCGAGTCGGTCTCAGCCAGCTCCTTCTTGTTGGAGTCGGTCTCGGTTGGCTCCTTCTTGTTCGATCGGTCTCGGTCGGCTCTTGCTTGTTGGAATCGGTCTAAGTTCCCTTTATGTTAGTTGAGTCGGTCTCGGCCAACTCCTGCTTGTTGGAGTCGGTCTCAGCTATCTTCCTGCCCTTGGAGTTAGACTCGACCCTATTAGCCTTTCGAAAATTGATCCCAAAATTGGACTTGGGTCTTATTAAGTTCATTGCTCCTTTTACTCCCTGCTTGTTGGTGTCGGCAACAAGAAACTTGGCGTGTTGGGAGTTTCCAAAGACTCCATCAATCTTGCAATGAATCAAATCAGAAATAGATTCCCTGGAATAAGAAAAATGTAATGTGTTGGATAGGATTTCAGAATCGGCTTTTGCCGCCATAGTACAGAAACAATCAATTGCATCAGAAATGTTAACAAAATTAGCTAAACTAGCACCGCTAGTGCCTAATTGAAAATATTCTTCCATAAGCCCATCAATGGTGTCTATGCTGAAGATGGAATGATCTTCGGCGAGGTGCTTTAGTGCTTCAAAGATATTGAACTTCACGTAAGCATCCCCAAACTCCATTGAAAGAGTCTCGGCATGAACGTCGATCTTCGTCTATGCTGTCATCAAAAATGGTCGTCCCAATATCAATGTGGATCCTTCCCCAAATGCTTCATCCTCCATATCTAGCATGTAAAACTCTACTGGGAAAATCAACTCGTTGACCTAGACGAGTACGTCTTCGAGAATGCCGAGGGGTTGCACAACACTTCAATTGGGGAGTTGGATCTCCATCCTTGTCAGCTCCAGATCCCCAAGGTTGAGTGAGTTGTATACTGATGTTGGCATTACGTTGGTCGAGGCTCCGAGGTCTAGCATGGCATCAGTGAATGTATGACAGACGATGGTGCATGGAATCGCGAATATGCCCAGATTTGGACACTTCTTCGGTAGAATTTGTTGAGTTCCGGCTCTAGCGTTTTCATGTTGCACTAATGATGAGTGGGTTTTTAGTCAACTTACATGCCTCAAATAAATACTAAAGCTAACCCTAGGTCGATTCTCTCAAGGACACAATGTGCTAAATTATGACTAAGTGTAGAAATCAGAGTTTGTGCGAAAAACACTAAGTATTGTAAAATGCCGACTTGATGTCGGTCGGCTGGTATGTGAAAATACCAACTTGGCCTCAACGACGCTAAGGCTGACCTGCTCTTGACAATCTGGTCTCAACTAACAAGGAATCGATCTGGTTTCGGTCGAGAGTAACCTAGACACGATGGAGTCAAACTGACTCAGTCATAGACTCTGGAAAATAGTAAAATGAGAGGTTTTGTGTTTAAGAGCAGGGAATAAACTAAGTGCAGAAAAATAAGCTAAACTAATCTATACTAACTACTATATCAATTAGGAAATCAACACACAACAATTTACCATTCTCACCTAGAATTATACTCTGAGTCAACCTTAGATTCTTACAACAATCACCAAACGTTTGTCCATTGCCATACCGAGGATTTACACAATCGCTACCTCATCAGTTGGCAGGGAGTATGTACTTGGTTGATTTTAGGTTCTCTACCTAATTAGATTATTAAACCAGTTCCAATCAGCCCTAGTCTAATGTGATCTACCTCTAACAATGTGCAATTGCGACAAGGTTAAAGTAGATTAAAGCACAGGTGATATAATCAAAGTCAGAATTGCAAACCAATTATATTATTGAAAACAGAATCGCATACAAAGGTGAGAATTCAATGTTTTCCAAACAATACGCCTTCCACGATGATCGCCAATGGAAGGATGGCAGTGGTGCACCAGTGATGGCCAGACGTTAAGGTTTCCGTCCACTAGAGTGCGTCGGCTATACCAAGAGATCACCTCTGATAGCTTCCACCTTCCCAAATCTTGGTCATGTACCTCCTCGATCGAGAGAAACACCTTATTGAAGCTTTGTGTACTACCGTGCTTCCTTGGAATGCTTGCAATTGCTAACAGTGCTAGGTATAGAATTCCACTATTTTTCCACACTGAAAACGTGCCAAGGCATGCCCTTATATACATGCAGGCCTGCAGCTAATACCTAATTCTAATAATAGAAATTCAAATCCTAAAGATTCTAATTCAAATTACTGATTACAAGTTCCTCAATCTTAGGAATTTCCCAGTTTCCTAGTTTCTAGTAGAATAATATTTGCATTCCTAGTTACCCGAATTACAAATCTCCTAATCTACATTGCACACTATTCTATGTTTTCAGGCAAGATTTCCACTGCTGATATCGGTTCTGGCCAGGACCACTTCTTTTGGGCCAAGGTGCTCCTTTTGGGTCAAGATACTCTCGGCTTTCAGGCCTATAAAACAAATCCAATCTTTTATCAGTTAAAATCCTCATTTTAGCACAGATTTATATTTTCCTATTTCTATGCCTATAATTCGAATCTTCACTAAGACAGGACTCTTAATCACTAAACAGTCTTAATAATACCCATCTTAAGCCCTTGTGAGGTGTATAAAATATGACTTATCAACTAACGACGACACGACTCCTTGATAAATGGGTTTTTAGTCATCTTACGCGTATCAAATCAAACTAAAGCTAACTATAGTATAGCTAACCCTAGGTCGATTCTCTCAAGGACATAATGTGTTAAATTATGACTAAGTGTAGGAATCAGAGTTGTGTAGAAAACACTAAGTATTGCAGAATGTCGACTTGATGTTGGTCGTCCGGTATGTGAAAATACTGACTTGGTCTCGGCGACGCTAAGGCCGACTTGCTCTCGGCAATCCGGTCTCGACTAACAGGGATCCGATCTGGTTTCGGTCGAGAGTAACTTAGATGCGAAGAAGTCGGACTGGCTCGGCCTCGAACTCTGGAAAAACAATAAAAAGGGGGTTGTTGTGTTTAAGAGCAGGAAATAAACTAAGTGCAGAAAAATAAGCTAAACTAATCTATACTAACTACTGTACCAATTTGGAAATCAACACACAACAGTTTACCATTCTTACTTAGAATTATACTCTGAATCAACCTTAGATTCTTACGATAATCGTCGAACGTTTGTCCATTGCCATACCAAGGATTTACACAATCGCCACCTCATCAGTTGGCAGGGAGTATGTACTTTGTTGATTTTAGGTTCTCTACCTAATCAGATTATTAAACCATTTCCAATCAGTCTTAGTCTAATGTGATCTACCTCTTACAATGTGGAATCGCGGCAAGGTTAAAGCAGATTAAAGCACAGGTGATATAATCAAAGTCAAAATTGCAAATCGGTTATATTATTGAAAACAAAATTGAATAGAAAGGTGGGAATTCAGCATTCTCTAGAGAATCAGCTTTCCATGACGATCGCTAATGGAAGGACGACAATGGTGCATCAATGATGGCCAGATGTTGAGGTTTCCATCCACTGGAGTGCGTCGGCTATACCGAGCGATCACCTCCGACAGCTTCCAGCTTCCCAAATCCTGGTCCTATACCTCCTCAATCGAGAGAGATACCTTATTGAAGCTTCGTGTACCACCGTGCTAGCTTGGAATGTCTGCAGTCATTAATGGTGCTAGGTCTAAAATTCCATTATTTTTCCACACTGGAGACGTGGCCTAGCATGCTTTATTTATACATAAGCTGGGCAACTGCGATGTAGCCTATCCTAACAGATTACAAATTTGAATTACTGATTATAGATTTCTCAATCCTAGGAAGTTATAGATTCCTAAATCCTAGGAGATTATAGATTCCTTAATCGTAAGAGATTACAAATTCCTTGATCCTAGCATAATCATATTTGTATTACAGATTCCTTGATTCTAGCATAATCATATATGCATTACAGATTCCTTAATTCTAGCACAATCATATCTACATTACAAATTCCTTAATTCTAGCATAATCATATTTGCATTACAGATTCCTTAATTCTAGCATAATCATATTTGTATTACAGATTCCTTAATTCTAGAATAATCATATCTACATTATAGATTCCTTAATTCTAGCATAATCATATCTGCATTCTTGCCGGAGTGATTTTAGTCATTGAAGTCGGCTTTGGCCGGGAAGGCTAGTTTGGTCGGGACTGCTTCTACTGGCCGAGACACTTCAATTGGCTCGGAACGCTCTTGGTTGGGCTGAGACATCCTTAGCTTGGACCTGCAAAATAAATCTACTCTTTTATTAGTTAAAATCCTCATTTTATATTTTTCCTATTTCTAGGCCCATAATTCGAATCTTAACTACGACAGGACTCTTAGTCACTAAACAGTCTTAATAATACCTACCTTAAGCCCTTGTGAGGTGTAAAAAATATGACTTATCACTCCTCCCATCTCGACAGTCCCATTCATCTTCTTCCTTTTATGGACATAGAGTTCCTTAAGGAACTTAGTGTATTTGGGAATTTGTTTAATGGCGTCAAGTAATGGAATATTGATCTCCACCTTCTTGAACAGTTTTAACAAGTCTTCATCTATCTCAAATCTCTTTGCTGAAACTACTCAGTTGGGGAACAACAGTGGAACACTCTTGGCCAACTGTTGTAATCGGGAGTCGGCTCCCGGTTCGGTCTTGGCTTCGGTTAATTGTGGACTCGATTGAGGCTTAGCCGGCTGTGGTAACTCTCTACCGCTTCATAGTTGGCCCATGCCGACTCCTCCCCCTTTCGGATTCAGAAACTTTTGTGAAGGGATCATTCTGGAACCGACTGACTACATTTGGCTCACCATGTCGGCCAATTATCCCACTTGCATTTTTAAATCATGTATTGTTATAGTTATATTTTGCTGAAATTGTAAATTACATTCTGACATTTGTTTCACTAAGTCTTCTATCAAGGGATAATTTTGTTGGGGTGGCAAAAGTTGTTGCGGTTGTTGGCGAAATACGGGTGCCTAGTATCTTGGTCCTTGCTATTGATAATTGGCTTGATTCGAAATCGACATTCCCCTGGCTGGTCCAAATCTTGGTGCTACATCCTACCCTTGATTCGGATTTGGCTGGTATGGTTGCCTCCGAAATTGATGATTATCAAACTGCCAGTTCGGATACGGCTGTCTTTCGAATTAGTTTCCGCCTCCTAGCACTCTAACGGATTCTATATTTTTTGATTCATCCTCCTATAAAGTGGGGAACATGTCAGTAGGGTGCCCCACAGAAGTGCATATTCCACACACATATTGTGCGACTTATTGATGTTGTTCGATAGCAAGTTGCCTCACAAGGGATGTGAGCTTTGTCAGCTGGTTCTCCAACCTTAAGTTGTCGAAGGTGCTAACCTCGCTTAAGTTGGTGGTGCAGACATATGGTGCATAACTTATTAAATCTTTCCCAATACTCGTGTGACATTTCCCATGAATGTTTTTGGATTCCATAGATCTCCTTTTGAATGGTCGTTGTTCTGGATGTCGGGAAGAACTTCTCGAGGAACATTCGCTTCATCTCCCCCCATGTAGTGAACATCACCAACTACAGATACAACTAGTCTTTTGCTACGCCATCAAGAGAGAACGGAAATGCCTTCATCTTTATGTAATCCTCTAGGATCCCTTGCGATCTCATCATGGAACAAACTAGGTGGAATTCCTTTAAGTGCTTATGCGAGTCTTCACCTGCAAGACCATGAAACTTGGGCAACAAGTGTATGAGTTTGGACTTGAGCTCGTATATTTGGAACGGTTCCAGCTACGGATACTATATGCACCATGGCTGGTACAATACATCCGGTGTCGCCAGCTCCTTCAACGTCCTATTATTATCATTTTCCATTGGGTCCGGCTCATACAAGGGATTATCCGCAAAATCAGGCTTCATTTCAAAATCTTCAATCTCGATTATAGAGTTAACACTACTACTACTATTATGCCCTATATGCATGTTTTTGGATTTTTTGATCCTATTCAAAGTTTTCTTTATCTCAAGATCAAAAGGATGAAAACTACCAAAACTCATTTTCCTAGTCATGAATGCTGCTATCTGGCATACAACGACTAAATGCAGTTATAATGTAGAAAAATCGCATGCACAAAACAAGGAAAACACCAAATTTTTACTGAAACTTAATCACAACCTACAATACCAAAATATATGCAACTATTGATTACAGGTTTACAGAGAAAAATTTATCCTAAATGACTAACATGACAAACAAGAAAAGACACACATGCAAAATATCAGAAAAATGACAAAAAGAAAAACACAAAATTTCACAAAAAAACAAAAATATGCAACAAGTGCCAAAAATACAAAAAGGCTTTACTGCAGGAAATTATTTACAGAATACAGTCAAAGATATTATAGCAAAATGGAACTCAGAGATGCTGGCAGCACAAAATGTGACAAACTCGGGCTTCGGCTAGCATGCAAAATGGACTCGGCCTAAACTGACCTTACACTAGCAAATCTAGCACATTCAAAATCTAGTCTAAATAGTCCCGACATGTATAGAAATTATTAGAATGAAAATAGGAAATCATAATACGCATGTAGACAAACCCAGACTTAGCAATAACATGGACCCGACATGCATAAAAACAACAACTTTGACTCGAGCAGAAACAAAATACAAACTCACAATAGATAGATAGAATTGACAATTATTAAAACAACATACTCGACAAGAAATAAGAAAAATAGACTCAACTTAAAGTAATAGAAAAACAAACTTAAACACAATATGACAGAAAACAGACTCAGCTAATAATAAAAAGAAACTACCAATATGATAAGTCATTTCATACACCTCACAAGGGCTTAAGATGGGTATTATTGAGACTATTTGGCAACTAAGAATCACATCTTAGCTAAGATTCAGGTTATTGGCCTAGAAATAGGGAAAACATAAATTTGTGCTAATTTGGGGATTTTAGCTAATAAAAGATTTGATTCTTTTTGTAGGCCAATTCCAGGAGCGTCTCAACCCAATACAAGTATCTCAGCCAAAAAGGACCCATCCCGGCCAAACCGTCCCTTCATAGCCGAGTCTAGCTTTAAGGCTTAAGTCATTCCAGGCAGCGCGTGTGTAATACGTAATCATTATGGAGATGATAGGAAATCAGGAATTTTAATTCTGTTAGGAGTTAGTTAGGGAAAAGCGTGTAGAGCAAGAAACAGGGCACGTGTATAAAAAGGGACGCAAGAGCTCGTGTAAAGTGTTGTTGAATTCAGAAAACCAATCATATCACACACACCTCACACTCTTGCTCTCATTCCATTCCCTCAGTAGTGCATGGTGCTTCAGTATGGCGTCTCGTCGATCACGGAGGTGCAGGTCTAGACTCTGGATGCCGGGAGGTTATTAGAGGAGATTGCTTAGTATAGTTGACGCACTTTGGTGGACTGAATCCTCAGTGCTCTAACCATCTTTGGTGAGCCATCGCTGTTCTTCCATGGCGATCGTTGTGAAAAGCGGAATCCATGAATTCACATAACCCTGTAACAATACTCTGTTTTAGTAATAACAATTGGTTTGTGTTTCCTTATCTCTTGCTTACGAATCCTGACATTAATCTACTCTTGCTTGTGTTGCAATTGTGCATTTGTAAGAATGGATCACGTTAGGTTAGGCCAATTGAAACTGATCTAACAACTTAATTAGGTAATTGATAAGAGAACCTAAAATCAATGACGTGCATACTCCTTGCCAACTAATGGGGTAGCGATTGTGTAAATCCTCGATCGACAATGGACGAACATTCGGCGCTTATTGTAAGAACTCTAGGTTGGTTTGGAATCATAAGCTCAAGTAGAGAACCAAAGACTGATTGCTTGTTGAACCTTTGTGTTGATGTAGTAAATATCATAGTCTAGTTAGTTTGTATTTACTTTCGTTACTTAGTTTACTTTCTACTATATTCTATGCTTTCACAACAACCCCCCCCCCATTTACATTCAGTCGAGTCAATTGTGTTAGTCTAGACCGAGTCTAAGTCACCTCTATCCGAGACTGGCACTGTCCGAGTCTAGTCCGACTCCAGTCCGCATCTAGTCTGACTCGAGTCTAAGTCCAGTATCTCTATCCGTGACCGAGTCCGAGTCGTCTCAATCTAAGACAAAGTCGGCATTCTACATACCCTTAGTATTTTGCATAAAACTCTTATTTTCACATTAAGTCGTACTAGAACACACTATGTCCTTGAGAAGAATGACCTATGGTTGCACTATGCTATAGTTAACTCTAGTTTTATTTGATAAAGCCACCATGACAAAATAGCATTATCAAATTGGTGCCATTGCGGGGGACACAAGTTCCTTTGTGTCTTTGTATGCCAAATATGATTTTATGTTGAATCTCGAGTCTGTAGAATGCTAAGTCTGTTTGTTTTGGTATACCGAGTCTATTTTTCCTTTGATTTAATTTGCTGAGTTTTTATCTATTCTATTTTTCTTTTTGTTGGGTTTGAAATTTTATAGCATGTTGAATCTGTGTTAGAATTGTTGTTTGTGTTTATTTTGTGATTGTGTGAGTTGTTACTTTTTGATTTGTGATTTTGCAATTCTCTATATGATCTTTCTCATAATGCATGACTTGAAGTAGTTCTAACATCTTGTATGAGTTAGACCCTGAAATAGATAGAACTTTACATAGGTTAAGAAAGGTTAGGAGTATTGTTGTAAGTAATAGTGCTAATTCTAATTCTGATAATAGTGTTTCTGCAACTAACGGTTTTGATTTCTCTGAGTACAATAGCTCTAACATTAACCCTGGTTTTAACTTTGTTGTAAGTAAGTCTCAAGAGTCGGAACCAATGGAGAACAATGACCGAATGCTCAAGGAGTTGGCCACGCCGGATGTGGTGTACCAGCCTTGGTGCATCCAGTATCTGCAACTGAAACCAGCTCAATCTTATGAATTAAAATCTAGTTTAATACATTTGTTGCCCAAATTTTATGGGCTTGTAGGTGAAGACCCCACAAGGACTTAAAAAGAATTTCACATGGTTTGTTCCATAATGAGGTCGCAAGGGATACCAGAAGACTACATTAAGATGAAGAAGTTTTCCATTTTCCCTAGATGGAGCTGCTAAGGATTGGCTATATCTACAGCTGGTTCTTTTCAACACTTGGGGTGATATGAAGCGCATGATATTAGAGAAGTTCTTCCCAGCATCCAAAACTGCGACCATCAGAAAAGAAATTTGTGGGATTAGGCAACATTCTGGAGAGACACTACACAAATACTACGAAAGATTTAACAAGTTATGTGCCACTTGTCCATATCATCAAATCAGCGAGTAGTTGCTGATTCAATATTTTTTGAAGGTCTGACGATGATGGACTGAAGCATGATTGATGCTGCAAGTGGAGGAGCATTAATGGATAAGACACCGACAACAGCGAAATACCTAATCTCGAATATGGCAAGCAACACACAGTAATTTGGGATTAGAGGAGCCACCCCATCCCGAATGGAGAATGAAGTCGATGCAAATGACAACCTAAGATTGGAAAATCAATTGACTGAGTTGACATCATTAGTAAGGCAGCTTGTTGTTGGGCAACATCAACCAAGCATGGTAGCAAGAGTTTGTGGCATTTGTACTTCCGTGGAGCACCCAACTAATATGTGCCCCACATTGCAAGAAACCGAGTCAAACCATTAACCAAAAATGAAGTTGGCTACCGAATCACACAAAACCTTACCAAAGAAGTGCCAAGACCCTATAATTTTCTCTATCCCATGCACCATTGGTGAATGTACTTTTTTCGATGCCATGTTGGACCTAATAGCTTCAATAAATGTCATGCCGACATCAATCTACAAGGTGATCTAGAGCCTACTAGGATGACAATTGAACTGGAAAATAGAAGTATTGTACAACCCTTAGGTGTTCTCCAAAGATGTACTAGTCCAAGTCAATGAGTTGATTTTCCCAACCGATTTCTATGTGCTGGATATGGAGGATGAGACATTAGGGAAAGGATCTACCTTGATCTTGGGGCGACCATTTTTAGTGACTGCTAGAACAAAGATTGATGTGCATGTTGAGACACTCTCAATTGAATTCGGTAACAACCTAGTGCAGTTCAACATATTTGAAGCAATGAGGCACCCCACCAAGGACCCTTCACTCTTTGGTATTAACGTAATTGATGAGTTAGTTGCAGAGTATATGCAACTAGAAACCGACAGTGCTGAGTTTTCAAATTTTGCTGAAGACATTGATGTAATTGGCTATTTAGGGTCCGTCACAGATGAGTCTAATTATGATGAATTATTGGAAGTACAAGATCTTTTTGACTTTGAGGACGATATCGTTGACCTTGCCAACTTGGATCTTAATTCTGAATTTGTTGATTTAATTGACTGAGTGTGCAAGTATGATGAAGAACCGGAGTGGTCAAAGCATGCAAAAGTCCAAGTTGTCGATACCGAAAAGTTGTTATAAGCACAAGTGGCAACAATTATAACTTTTGAGTTTGATTCGACCAACTAGGGTTGAGACCGAACATGGGCTGAAAGCAACTCGGACAATAAGACGGATGTCGGGTCTGACTTGAGCATATAGTTGAGAGCCAAATCCAACTCAGACAGTAGAAACCGGAAGCTGGTATCATCCAAATCTGACTCTAGCATGGAATTGGAAGCCGAGTCTAACTCTAGCAATCATCCAAGAGCTAAGTCTGATTTGGACAACCAGAGTCGGAAGCAACTAAAGGCCGAGACCGACTCGACACATCAAGTACCGAATCCAGACCGAGTCGACCAACTGAAGCCGAGACCAATTATTGGCATTTCTCCACTTCATTCACCATCCATAGAGCTGAAGTCGTTGTCGAGTCATTTAAAGTATGCCTACCTGGACAATGACTAGTAATTCCCAATCATAATTGCCAATAACCTCTATCGGGAGCAAGAGGAGAAATTGTTGCAAGTCTTAAGGCAGCACAAGAAGGCAATAGGGTGGCGATTGTCAGACCTTCTAGGAATAAATCCCTGAATCTGTATGCATAAAATCTTAATGGAAGAAGAAGCCCGTCCAATAAGGCAACAATAAAGAAGGATGAATCCGACCATCCTGGACGTGGTTAAGAAGGAAGTAACGAAACTACTTGTTGTCGGGATCATTGAAAAGCGTATCTTTAGTCGTTTTAATGCACATCAAATAAACTAAAGTTAACTATAGTATATTCAACCCTAGGTCAAATTTTCTCAAGGATACAATGTGCTCAAATGTGACTTTAATGTGTAAACTATGTGACACATAACTCAAGTGTAGAGTACAGACTCACTCTCGGCTGGAAGACGAGTTGCTCTCAACAAAGACTGGTCTGATATGGTCTCGGTAGAGACTTATCCGACACGGTCTCGGCTAAGTTTAGACAGACACAACAAAGTCGAACTAACTCCGGTTTGGACTAAAACGCAAGAAATAGGAGGGTGAAATGCAAACAATGAAAGACAGGAAGTAAACTAAGAATGTAAATATGATTAAACTAAGCTACTCTACTGCTACTACTGCTACTATTGCGTTCATGTTTAGTCTCAATAATCAGGTCCGTTCTGGTTCATTCATTCCAAGTCACAGTCCATATTAACCTTAAGTTCTCTTATGACAATTGTCAAATGTTCGTCCATTGCCATATTGAGGATTTACACAATCGCTACCTCATCAATTGACAGGGATTAAGCTCACTATTGATTTTAGGTTTTCAATTAGGTTCTCTAGTTGATTACCTACTAAATTAGTTAAACTAGTTCTAATCGGCTTAGTTCAACATTGTTCACCACATTTTGTGCAATCGCAATGCAGATATGGAATTAAAGTATAGGAATACAAATAGAAATCAGAATCAGAAAACACTCATATTATTGAAAACGAAATGCAAACACAGGATCTGAATTTAGTGACTCTGCCTTCTACAGCAATCGCCATGGAAGAACGGTGATGGTTAACCTCCATTAGCCAAAATGCTGAGGATCGGATCCACCAGAGCGCATTGGTAGTCCAAGCAGTCCCCTCTGACGATCTTCGACTTCTTAGTTTCTAACCTGCACTTCCTCAATCGAGAGAAGCACCATTGATAGCACCGTGCGCCACCATAGACGTGAGAATGAGAGCAAGAGAATGGATACAATGGAAATGGATAGTATGAATTTCAAATGCGGAAAAAGTGAACAGCTCCTTGATGAGTCACAAATTAAACATCTTTTAGACACCTAAGAAGGGTGTTTGCAAGACTATTTTGTGCTTAAGAATTAATTGTTAGCTAAGATTCAATTTCTGGGCTTAAGTATAGAGAAAATACAAATCTGTGCTAATTCAGAAATCTTATCTAATAAAAAGTGTCACTCCCTCTTCTACAGGTTAAGCCAAGTTGACCAGGATCAACAGAAGGGTCTCAGTCGAGATGAAGTCGTCCCAACCAAATCGACTCCATCTCGGCCAAAGCAGATCAAGCCAGGCTTCACGGTCGATCAGCCCAAGTGGTGAAGTCCAATAAGAAGCAGCCCAGAGATGTTATCCATGTCAACCTACCCAGCTCAGAGCCAGTTCAGCTCTAGCCCAACTACCACGTCATTCCTGGATTAGCTCACTGTGTAAATCGCGCGAGGGTAGAATAGGCAATCCATGCTGTAATTCTGTTAGGAATCGTTATGAGTAGCAGGTCACAGCTCGTGTATATATAGGCGGAGTTGTGCACTTTTTAAGGGCCTTTGAATTCATTCTCAATACACCCTAATTATATCCATTTCCTTGCTCTCGTATCTTTCCATTTCCGGTGGTGCACGGTGCTGCTTGGGTGTTTCTCTCGATTGAGGAAATGCAAGTTTGAGACTAGGAAGCCGAAGTTTGTCAGAGGGGACTGATTTGGATTCCCAACACACTCTGGTGAATCTGATCCTCAACGCTCAGGCTATCAAAGGTGAACCACCACCATCGACCATGGCGATCGTCGTGGAAGATGGATCCACCTGAATTCAGACCACTGTGTTTGTACTCTGTTTTCTATTGATCAATTTCATTCTACATTTCTTATCTTCGTTCCCTTCCTCTCCCTTAATTCATGATTTAATCCGCGATTGCAATTGAATTGTGAACAATGTTAAGCTAAGCCGATCGAAACTGATTTAACTAATTCAGTAGGTAATCATTTGACGATTGTTAATCGAGAACCTAAAATCAGCATTGAACTTAATCCCTGCCAACTGATGAGGTAGCGATCGCGTAATTCCTCGGTATGGCAATGGACGAAGCCTTGGCGATCGCCATAAGACTTCCCAAGGCTGATATGGACTGAGAACTGGAGTGCGAGAATTGGACTGGACTTGGAACAAGAGAACTGAACATGAACACATCTATATAACAGTAACAATAATACTAAACAAGTAACGTTAACATAGGGTCAATGCATTCATAGTTTTTACTTTATTTTCTGCCTTTCTCGCATTCCAATTCCCCCGTTTTTAAGTCCAAGACAGAGACAGTCCATCTCTGTAGTGTCTATCTACACTCAGTTGAGACCAAGTTGAATTGATCTCAATCGAGAACATTTCAGCTCAATCTCTTCCGAGAGCAACTCGGCCAGTGCTGAGAAGAGTCAGCACTCTACACTTAGATTTTACTTCCTTTACCCCACATTGAAACACACTTAGAACACATTGTGTCCTTGAGAAGAATGATCTAGGGTTGACTATACTATAGTTAGCTTTAGTTATTTGATACCCGTTAAAACGACTGAAAACTAAGGTTATCAAATTGGCGTTGTTGCCGGGGACACAAGTTCTTTTGTGTCTTGGTGTGTCAAGTTAAATGAAGTCGAATCCCGAGTCTGTAGAGTGTCTATCAAGTCAGTCCAATTGAGTCCTTTGAATTTGTAGGTGTCTGTCTTTTTGGATCCTAAATAAAAAGCATGTTAAGTATTGTCAATATTTCTGCGTGAATTCACTACCAAAAAAAACAACAGTTAAATATTGTAGTCGTTTTTTGTTCTATTGTCATTTTCTGCATAATTGACTTGCACTCTCATTAGCATTTTAACAGTTCAACTAATAGTAGTTAGTCTCACTTTAGTTACTGAATTAACTCATTTTTTTTTACAATGCATGACTAGGAGTAGCACTGACCCCTTGTATGATTTAGATCCTGAAATAGAGTTAACTTTACGTAGGCTAAGGAGAGCTAGGAATATCGTAGTGAATAATAGTAGTAACTCTAATTCTGTCCTTAACTTTAACCAGTTTTATACTGACCATTCTGCTTTTAGTTCTAACATTGTTGTAGAGCCAGGAGAGATAGAGATTAATGACAGAACCTTGAAGGAACTGGCCACACCAGATGTGGTGTATCAACCTTGATGTATACAGTATCCACAGTTGGAACCAGCTCAAACTTATGAGCTAAAATCTGGTCTAATCCACTTGCTGCCAAAATTTCATGGTCTTGCAGGAGAGGACCCCGACAAGCATCTGAAAGAATTCCATGTGGTTTGTTCCACAATGAGACCGTAGGGGATACTGGAAGATTACATCAAAATGAAAGCGTTCCCATTCTCCCTTGATGGAGTAGCAAAAGATTGGCTGTACCTTCAGCCAGTCTTATTCAACACCTGGGAGATATGAAGCGCATGTTCCTGGAGAAGTTCTTTCCGGCATCCAAAACTACAACCATTAGGAAAGAAATATGTGGGATCAGGCAGCATACAAGTGAAACACTACATGAATACTGGGAGAGATTCAACAAACTTTGTGCCACCTGTCCGCATCATCAGATCAGCGAACAGCTGCTGATCCAATACTTTTATGAAGGTTTATCCATGACAGACAGAAGCATGATAGACGCCGCCAGCGGAGGAGAATTGATGGATAAGACACCAACAACAACAAGGCACCTGATTTCCAACATGGCCAGCAACACGCAACAATTTGGAATCAAAGGGCCGAGTCAATCTCGGATGGTGAATGAAATCGGCACAGCTGCCAACCAGAGACTGGAGAACCAGTTGACCGAATTGACATCATTGGTGAGACAACTTGCTATTGGAAAACACCAACCCGCCATGGTAGCCAAGATATGTGGCATTTGTACTTTTGTGGAGCACCCCACGGATATGTGCCCCACTCTCCAAGAAACCGAGTCGGACCAACCAGAGAACGTTGGAGAAATAGGTGGATTTCAATATGGGAAGCAACCATACCAGAACCGGCCATTTGATAACCAGCAACATGGGAGACAATCATTTTGGCCAGGGCCGAATCAAGGGCCATATGCAGCCTAGAGATTTGGACCAACCCCACACATGCATCAAAGCCCAGCAGGTTACCAACAGCCGAGTATGTATAGTCAAGCACCACCTCTCCAACAGCAACAACAGTAGAAAGTACCTCCTCAAGGCAACTCTCCATCTTTGGAGGACGTGATGAAGCAACTTGCATCCAACAACCTGGAGTTCCAACAATCTTTGAGCTCCAGCAACATTCAGTTTCAGAAAAATATGACCGCTACCATCCAAGACCTAAAAATGCAAATAGGACAGTTAGCCAACACTGTGAGCACCCTACAATCAGCTGGGTTCAGTAGCCTTCCCTCTCAAATTATTCCAAATCTGAGAGAAAATGCAAGTGCAGTCACCCTAAGAAGTGGAAGAAAATTACATCAACAAGCATCGCAAACGTTGCCGAGACCAGCTGAGGCCGAGTCTAAACCAGAAGCTGACTTGCAGTCTCGGCCAGAGACAACTGTCCCATTGCCATTTCCATCTCGGACCACTCCGACAAGGAAGCCAGAGTCAGATGAAGAATTGTTGAAGATGTTCCGAAAGGTTGAAATCAATATTCCACTCCTCGATGCTATTAAATAGGTCCCTAAGTACGCAAAATTCCTCAAGGAATTGTGTGTACATAAAAGGAGAAAGATAAAAGGGAGTAAGGAAATTGGAGGTGTGGTGTCGGCCCTAACGAGAAATGAAGCAATCACTGCAGATGCTCCAACTTTACCAAAGAAATGCAGAGATCCTGGAATCTTTTCTATCCCATGCACCATCGGCGAATGCACTTTTGTTGATGCCATGTTGGACCTAGGAGCCTCAATCAATGTCATGCCAGTATCAATCTACAGGTCCCTTAATTTTGGTGACTTAGAACCCACAGGGATGACCATTCAACTTGCAAATAGGAGCGTTATCCAACCCCTGGGAGTTCTCAAGGATGTTCTTGTCCAAGTTAACGAGCTAATTTTTCCAGCCGACTTTTATGTGCTAGACATGGAGGATGAGACAGCCGGAAAGGAATCAACCTTGATTCTGGGAAGACCATTCCTGATGACAGCAAGAACAAAGATTGACGTGCATGCCAGGACCCTCTCAATGGAATTCGGTGACACTCTGGTGCAGTTCAACATCTTTGAAGCTATGAAGCACCCCATTGAAGATCATTCCTTCTTTGGTGTTGACCTTATTGAAGGACTAGTTGAAGAATACTCTCAACTAGACAGCTGTAGTGGAAGCATGAAAGATTTTGCTAAAACTACTGACCGTACCAGTTGCTTAGGAACCACAATAGAAGAGGCCGACAATGAAGAAGTACGTGACCTATCCAGCTCCGAGGACGAGTATGATGGTATTGCTTACTTGGATTTCAAAGCTAAGTTATTCAAAATGATAAACCAAGCATGCAATCAGGAAGACCCAGAGTGCTCAAGAATTGTAGGAGCTGAAGTTGCCAAGGCTAAAAGACTTTTATCTGCACAACTGGCAACAATATTTTCAGCCAAAGGCAAGTCGGCTAAGCAAGGCCGAAATCGAGAAGCAACCGAAGTCGTCTCGGCCAAAGAAGACCAGAAGCAAGCAAGAGCTGAACTCACTGTTCCATTTGGATCCGGCGAGAATATTGAACAAAAAGCCAAGTCCGACTATATTCCGTCAAGAACTCTTTTATCAAGGAGTCGGCACAAACAGCTGAGAGCCGAGATCATGACGGCACACCTAGTGCCGACATCAAGTCAAGACGGCCAAACAGATCCGAAAACAGAAACTGAACGTTCTTCACCTCTACCACCACCCATGGAATTAAAACCATTGCTAGATCACTTGAAATATGCCTACTTGGACAATGAACAGCAACTCCCAATCATCATTGCCAACAACCTCCACCAAGAGCAAGAAGACAAGTTGTTGGAGGTCCTTAGGCAACATAAGAAGGCAATTGGGTGGAAACTTTCTGACCTTCCTGGCATAAACCCCTCCATCTGCATGCATAGAATCTTGATGGAGGAAGAAATCAAGCCTGTAAGGCAACAACAAAGAAGATTGAATTCGACACTCCTGGATGTGGTCAAGAAAGAAGTCACAAAGCTACTCGCTGCAGGCATCATCTACCCCATCTCGGATAGCCAGTGGGTGAGCCCTGTGCAGGTGGTACCAAAGAAATCCGAGATGACTGTCATGAAAAACCAACAAGACGAGTTGGTGCCTATGAGGATTCAAAATAGCTGCCGGGTACGCATTGATTACAGAAGATTGAATCAAGCAACTCGCAAGGATCACTTTCCTTTGCCTTTTATTGACCAAATGCTTGAAAAATTAGCAGGGAAGTCCCATTATTGCTTTCTTGATGGATTCTCAGGCTACATGCAGATTCATATTGCACCTGAAGATCAACACAAAACAACCTTCACTTGCCCATTTGGTACCTTTACATATACACGCATGCCATTTGGCCTGTGCAATGCTCCGAGCACATTCCAACGTTGTATGATGAGCATCTTCTCAGACTTGCTGCAAGACTGCATGGAGGTGTTCATTGATGACTTCACGGTATATGCTGAATCGTTCAATGCATGCCTAGAGAACCTGTCCAAGGTGTTGAAGAGATGTGTTGACACAAATCTCGTGCTCAACTTTGAAAAGTGTCACTTCATGGTGACCGAAGGAATAGTGTTGGGCCACCTGGTATCCAACAGAGGTATTGAAGTGGATAAGGCGAAGATAGACAACATATCATCCCTTCCAAACCCCTCGTCTATGAGGGAAGTTCGCTCTTACCTAGGACATGCAGGTTTCTACAAAAGATTTATTAAAAACTTCAGCAAACTTGCCCTGCCTCTGACCAAGCTGCTATCGAAGGATGTGGAATTCAAATTCGACCAGTCCTGTGTTGAAGCATTACAGGAGCTGAAGAACCGCCTCACGTCCGCCCGTATTTTACAAGCACCAAACTGGGACCTACCATTTGAGCTGATGTGTGATGCATCCAATTCGGCATTGGGAGCTGTTCTAGGCCAGAAAGCTGGAGTCGGCCTCCTTGTGCATGTAATTGCGTATTGATGAGTCACAATTTAGACATTTTTTAAACACCTAAGAAGGAGGTTTGCAGGACCATTCTGTGCTTAAGAATGGATTGTTAGCTAAGATTCATTTCATGGGCCTAAATATAGAAAAAATACGAATGTGTTATCGGCCAAGCCAGAATCGTCTCGACAGTTCATACGTTACGGCCTAGTAAGCCCAACAAAGAGGGGCCCAATTGTATTGACCACATCAGCTACCCAGCTCGGAGGCCACCTCAGCGTCAGCTCAGCTACCATGTCACTCCTAGGAAATCTGCCATGTCACGTTAGAAGATCTACATAGGTGTAGAATAGGACATTCACAATGTAATTCTGTTAGGATTCGTTAGGATATTTTGTTACCATCTAGCTGCTCAGCTCGTGTATATATAGGAGGAGCTGTGCACTCTTTTGTGTCTTTGAATTCACTCTCAATACACTTCATTTACTCCATTTCCTTGCTCTCACCCTTCCATTCCTGGTGGTGCACGGTGCTGCATTAGCATTTCTCTTGATTGAGGAAGTGCAGGTCTGAGACTGGGAAGCCGAAGTCTGTCAGAGGGGACCGATCAGACCACTAACGCACTCTGGTGGAGCTGATCCTCAACGCTCAGGCTAACGGAGGTGAACCACCACCATCAACCATGGCAATCGTCGTGGAAGATGGATTCACCTGAATTCAGGACCACTGTATATGTATTCCATTTCTGTTAATCAATTTCGTCCTACACTCTTATCTCCATTTTCCTTCCTCTACTTTAATTCATGATTTGATCCGTGATTGCAATTAAGTTGTGAACAACGTTAAGCTAAGTCGATTAGAACTGGTTTAACTAATTTAGTAGGTAATCAATTGGCAATTGTTAACTGAGAACCTAAAATCAGCTCTGAACTTAATCCCTGCCAACTATGAGGTAGCGATTGCATAAATCCTCGGTATGGCAATGGACGAACCTTTGGCGATTGCCATAAGACTTCCCAAGGCTGATATGGATTGAGAACTGGAGTGTGGAGCCTGGGCTGAACTTGGATTAATGGGAATGAATATGAGCACAGTTAAATAATAATAATAATAGATAACTAGTAACAGTAGTATATGTTTATTGCATTCGTAGTCTTAGTCTATTTTCTGCATTACTCGCATTCCCAACCCCCCTGTTTACTGCTTTTTAGTCTGAGACAGAGATAGTCCATCTCTGTAGCGTCTGTCTGCACTCAGCCGAGACCAAGCCGGATTATCTCTATCGGGATCATCTCGGCTCAGTCTCTGCCGAGAGCTACTCGGCCAGTACCGAGGGGAGTCAGTACTTTACATCTCAGATTCTACGTCACTTCACTTAACACCAATTCACAACTGAACACACTGTGTCCTTGAGAAGAATGACCTAGGGTTAGCTATACTATAGTTAGCTTTAGCTATTTGATAAGCGCGTAAAACGACTGTAAAAACGCTCACCATCAAATTGGCGTCGTTGCTGGGGACACAAGTTCTTTTGTGTCTGTGTGCCAAGTTAAGTGAGGTAAAATTCCGAGTCTGTAAAGTGTGTCTGTCAAGTCAGTCTTGAGTCTTTTGAACTTGTCTATGTCTGTCTGTTTTGTTTATGGATCCTAAATAAAGAGCCTGTTGACTATTATTTGTTTCTCTGCGTGAATTCACCGCTAAAAAAAAGAAGGAAAAGAAGAAATCAAACATTTGTTTCTGTAGCTACGTAGAATTGGCATCCTGTTTTGTATTCACTACAGCATCTTTCTTTCTGCATTGCATTCTTGCATTTAGCTAGTTTTTGTGTTTTGCATTCGTGCTGGTTTAATTGCATTCTTTCTGTATACCATTCTGTAGTTCCATTGGTTAGTGAATTGATAGCTGTAGTTTCCAATTCTGCATTTACTATTTCGAGTACTATTTCTAATTCTTATTTTTCTGCATAACATGTATAATGCATGACTAGAAGTAGTACTGACCCATTGTATGTTTTTGACCCAGAAATAGAATTAACCTTACGTAGATTACGCAAAATTAGGAACACTACAGTAAATACTAGTATCAATATAGATTCTGTAGCTGACTCTAACTAGTTTTACACTAACAATTTTGTTTCTAGTTCTAACGTTTTTGCAGAATCAAGACGAATGGAGAATAATGATAGGACGCTGAAGGAATTAGCCACTCCAGACGTGGTGTATCAACCTTGGTGCATCCAATACCCACAGCTGGAGCCAGCTCAAACATATGAGTTAAAATCTGGTCTTATACATATGTTGCCTAAGTTTCATGGTCTTGCAGGAGAAGACCCCCACAAGCATTTAAAAGAATTCCATGTGGTTTGCTCCACAATGAGACCGCAAGGGATATCGGAAGACTACATCAAAATGAAGGCATTTCCATTCTCCTTGGATGGAGCAGCGAAGGATTGGCTGTATCTTCAGCCAGTACTTTTCAATACCTGGGGAGACATGAAGCGCACCTTCCTGGAGAAGTTCTTTCCGGCATCCTGCACTGCGTCCATTAGGAAGGAAATATGTGGGGTAAGGCAGCATTTAGGATAAACATTGCACGAGTATTGGGAAAGGTTCAACAAACTCTGTGACACCTGTCCACATCATCAGATCAGCGAACAGTTGCTGATCCAGTATTTTTACGAAGGTTTATCGCTGATGGACAGAAGCATGATATACGCGGCTAGTAGCGGAGCCTTGATGGACAAAACGCCAGCAGCAGCAAGGCATCTGATCTCTAATATGGCAAGCAATATACAACAGTTTGGGATCAGAGGGCCAAATCAACCACGGATGGTGAATGAAATCGGTGCAGCTTCCAATCAGAGGTTGGAGAATCAGCTGACCGAATTGACATCATTGGTGAGACAGCTTGCTGTTGGGCAACACCAACCAGCCATGGCAGCAAAAGTATGTGGCATATGTACTTCTGTGGAGCACCCTACTGATATGTGCCCCACTCTCCAAGAAACCGAGTCGGACCAACCAGAAAATGTTGGAGCCATAGGTGGATTTCAGTACGGGAAGCAGCTGTATCAGAATCGGCCTATTGATAACCAACAATAGGGAAGACAGCCATTTCGGCCAGGACCAAATCAAGGACCATATGCAACCCAACAATTCGGATCCATGCCGAACACCTATTAGAGGCAGGCAGGTTATCAACAGCCGACTCCGCACTACCAAGCACCACCTTTCCAACAACAGCAGCAACAACAACAGTAGAGAGTGCCTACACAAGGCAACTCTCCATCTCTGGAAGACCTGATGAAGCAGCTTGCAACCAGCAACCTGGAGTTCCAACAATCTGTGAGCTCCAGCAATTTACATTTCCAGCAATTTACATTTCCAGCAGAACATGACCGCCACCATCCAGGACCTCAAAACGCATATTGGTCAGTTAGCCAATACTATAAGTCAATTACAGTCGGCAGGATCCAACAACCTCCCCTCTCAAACCATTCCAAATCCGAGGGGGAATGCTAGTGTAGTGACTCTACGAAGTGGAAAAGAATTATCTCAACCTACACTGCAGTAGTTGCCGAGACCAACTGAAGCCGACTCCGAGTCAAATGCCGAGTTGCAGTCTCGGCCAGAGACAATTGTCCCATTACCATTTCCATCTCGGACTACTTCGGCAAGGAAGCCAGAGTCGGATGAAGAATTGTTAAAGATGTTCCGCAAGGTGGAAATCAATATTCCACTCCTCGATGCTATTAAACAGGTCCCTAAGTACACGCAAAAATCCTCAAGGAATTGTGTGTGTACACAAAAGGAGAAAAATAAAGGGGAGTAAGGAAACTGAAGGTGTGGTGTCGGCTCTGACACAGAATGGAGCAATCACTACAAGTGCCTCAACTTTGCCAAAAAAATGTAGAGACCCTGGAGTCTTTTCAGTCCCATGCACCATCGGCGAATGCACTTTTGCCAATGCCATGTTGGACCTAGGAGCCTCAATTAATGTCATGCCCACATCAATCTACAGGTCCCTGAATTTTGGTGACTTGGAACCCACAAGGTTGACCATCCAGCTGGCAAACAGGAGTATTGTCCAGCCCTTGGGAGTTCTCGACGATGTTCTTGTCCAAGTCAATGAACTAATATTTCCAGCTGATTTTTACGTGCTAGACATGGAGGACGAAACATCTAGGAAGGAATCCACCTTAATTCTGGGAAGACCTTTCTTGATGACAGCCAGAACAAAGATTGATGTGTATGCAGGGACGCTCTCCATGGAATTCGGTGATGCCTTAGTGCAATTCAATATTTTCGAAGCTATGAAGCACCTAACCGAAGACCACTCTCTCTTTGGCATTGATATACTTGATGAACTAGTTGAAGAATATCTTCAACTAAATGGCAGTGGTGAAAACATTGAGGAGTCTGCTGAGAATGATGATAAAAGCAGCTGCCCAAGAGTTACAGATGAAGAGGCCGACTATGAAGAAGTACAAGACCTTTCCAACTCTAAGGACAATCATAGTGATGTTGCTGACTTGGCCTTTGAAGTGGAATTTTCCAAATTGTTAGACCAAGTCTGCAGCACAAAACACTCAGAGTATACAAATGATGCAGAAAACAAAGTCGCTGAAGCTGAAAAGTCTTCCATTGCACACTTAGCGACAATTTTTACGGCCAAGAATGAGTCAGCCAGAGGAGGCCGAGTCAAGGAAGAAATGAAAGTCAACTCAGCCGAAGAGTCAAATAGCAAGGCCAACACGTTTGTCGAGACCGACTCGGCAACTACAGACCAGACACAGGCTAAGGTAGAATTCAATGTTCCATCTGGATCCGACTTTGAAGGAGCATTAGAAGCCAAGGCCGACCAGTCGGATCCAACCTCAGAAACTGACAAATCTCCATCACCGCCACCACCCTTAGAATTAAAAACATTGCCGAGTCACCTGAAATATGCCTACCTGAACAAGGAACAACAACTCCCGGTTATCATTGCTAGCAATCTCGACCAAGAACAAGAAGACAAGTTGTTGGAGGTTCTCAGGAAACATAAGAAGGCAATAGGGTGGAAGCTAGCAGACCTTCTTGGCATAAACCCCTCCATTTGCATGCACAGAATATTAATGGAGGAGGAAATCAAGCCCATAAGGCAGCCGCAAAGAAGACTGAATCTGACACTCCTAGACGTGGTTAAAAAAGAAGTCACAAAGCTCCTTGCTGCAGGGATCATTTACCCCATCTCGGATAGCCAATGGGTGAGCCTTGTGCAAGTGGTGCCAAAGAAGTCCGGGATGACTGTCATGAAAAATCAGCAGGATGAGCTGGTACCAACAAGGATTCAGAACAGCTGGCGAGTGTGCATCGACTACAGAAGATTAAACCAAGCAACTCGCAAGGATCACTTTCCTCTGCCTTTCATCGACCAAATGCTTGAAAAATTAGCAGGGAAATCCCATTACTGCTTTCTTGATGGATTCTCAGGCTACATGCAGATACATATTGCGCCTCAAGACCAGCATAAGACAACCTTCACCTGCCCATTTGGTACCTTTGCGTACACATGCATGCCATTTGGCCTCTGCAATGCTCCGAGTACATTTCAACGTTGCATGATGAGCATCTTCTCGGACTTGCTGCAGGACTGCATGGAGGTATTCATGGATGACTTCACGGTATATGCCGATTCATTTGAAGCATGCCTGAGTAATCTATCAAGAGTGTTGAAGAGATGCATTGACACAAACCTCGTGCTCAATTTTGAAAAATGTCACTTCATGGTGACTAAAGGAATAGTGTTGGGCCACCTGGTATCCAACAGAGGTATTGAAGTGGATAAGGCTAAGATAGATATCGTATCATCCCTTCCAAACCCCTCTTCCGTGAGGGAGGTTTGCTCATTTCTAGGACACGCAGGCTTTTACAGAAGATTCATCAAGAATTTTAGCAAACTTGCCCTGCCTCTGTCCAGGCTGCTACAGAAGGATGTGGAATTCAACTTTGACCAGCCCTATATTGAAGCATTTCAGGAGCTAAAAAACAAACTCACATCCGCCCCCATTCTACAAGCACCAAACTGGGACCTGCCATTTGAACTAATATGTGATGCATCCAATTCGACATTAGGAGCTGTTCTCGGCCAAAGAGCTGGAACCGGCCTCCCAGTGCAGGTAATTGCCTATGCATCTCGAACTATGGACCCAGCCCAGTAAAATTACACAACAACTGAGAAGGAACTATTAGCAATTGTGTTTGCCCTGGACAAATTCCGCCCATACCTTCTCGGCTCAAGGATCATTGTGTTCTCTGATCATGCGGCTTTGAGATACTTGTTGAAGAAGCCTGATGCCAAGCCAAGACTGATTCGGTGGATGCTTCTCCTTCAAGAATTCAACATAGAAATCAGAGATAAAAGAGGTGTTGAGAATTCTGTAGGTGATCACCTGAGCAGAATTGAAAAAAAAGCGGCGATGCTTATCCGAGACGAAGTTTCGGATGAGCACCTGTTGCACATAAATTCGTCTCCACCATGGTTTGCTGACATTTGTAATTTTGTGGCAGCATCTCGGTTTCCACCAGAGGCATCTCGGGCATACAAAGATAAACTCCGAAGCGACGCCAAATACTACATATGGGATGATCCCTACCTTTGGAGATTAGGCAGTGACAAAGTCATCCGCAGGTGCATTCCTGATGCCGAGACCAACTTGGTCCTCTAGTTCTATCACTCGGCACCTTGAGGCGGTCATTATGGATCCACTCGGACTGCCAGAAAAGTACTAGACCGTGGCCTCTATTGGTTTAGGGACCGCATGAATTTCGTCTCCACCTGCGAGATCTTCCAAAAAGTAGGAGTGGCCATGAACAGAAGGCAGGAAATGCCCTGCAACCCATCCAATTCTGTGAAATTTTTGATGTCTGGGGAATAGATTTCATGGGACCATTCCCAGTATCCAATGGTTACTCATACATTCTGCTGGTCGTGGATTATGTATCAAGATGGGTAGAAGCCGTTGCCACCAGAACCAATGATTCAAGAGTGGTTGTGGACTTTCTGAAGTCCAATATTTTCTGCAGGTTCAGTGTGCCAAAAGCGCTCATAAGTGACCAAGGTAGTCACTTCTGTAACAGAGCCATGGCTTCCCTTCTTTAGAAATATGGGGTAGCACACAGAATTGCTACTGCCTACCACCCCCAAATAAATGGCCAGGCAGAAGTGTTCAACAGGGAAATTAAGAAAACATTGCAAAAGATGACCAATCCCAGCAGGAAGGACTAGAGCCGCCTCCTTGAGGATGCTCTCTGGGCACATAGAACTGCATATCGGACACCTTTAGGGATGTCTCCCTATAGGATTGTTTTCGGCAAAGCCTGTCACCTTCATGTGGAGCTCGAACACAGAGCATACTGGGCTGTTAAGCAGTGCAATCTGGCCTATGACCAAGCTGGAGAGCAGAGAAAATTTCAGCTGCAAAAGCTAGATGAACTCCGCTTGGAAGCATATGAAAATTCTAGGATCTACAAGCAAAAGGTAAAATAATTCCACGACCAAAAGATCCTGAGAAAAGATTTCCGTATTGGCCAAAAAGTGCTGCTCTTCAACTCCAGATTAAAGCTCATAGCAGGTAAGCTTCGCTCCAGATGGGATGGACCTTTTGTTATCACTAATGTGTGTCCCCATGGTGCAGTACAGCTAAAAGATGAACACAGCAACAACACCTTCCAGTTCAATGGGCATCAGATTAAGCCATTCCATGAAGGTCCAGCGCCTATCACTCATGACATGGAGATAATATCATTGATGGAACCAGCATCACCAGATGACCCTACCTCGCATTGAGGACAATGCAGATTTTAAGTGTGGGGGGGGGGGGGATAAATATACAATCATTTTAATTGCTGTGTCTTAATTTTATTCCCATTCTCCTGAACTCTACTAAATTTAATCTTTGTTTTGTTAGTTTTAATCATTTTGTTGTTTTCCTTCAATTGCGTTGTTTCATTTTATTTTTAAAAAATCTGTCATGTTTTTCAATAAAAGCTACCCAAGCCGAGTCCATGCTGGTTCTGTGCCATCTCGGCCTGATCCGGAACATCTTCGGCCTGGTAGAGTTTCAATTCTGTCATTTACTTTCAAGTTTCCCTCCTAAACAGAATTTCAAAGTGGATTGTCAAAAATAAAATTGTTTTGAAAAGAATCTTGAATTGACTTATGTAAGTTTGGAAAAGACAGTAGGGGCAACTCTGCAACTTTGGCAAGAGGTTTCCCTAGCTTGAGGGGAATGAAACTCTTGTGCTCTAGTCAGTGATTGACTGTAAAACTGAAAGGAAAACCTTTTGTGGCAAGTAAAACAACCTGTGTGAGATTTTGAACCCTTGTAAAATAATGATGGCTTACATCTGGCCATTTCTCTTCTTCTTCCAGTGTGATTTTTTGCATTCATGATAAACTGCATACTCTACATTTTGCCTTAACTCTCTGGATACACTTTTCTCACATGCAGGAATGACATGATCTAGGCCATGTTTCTTATAAGCCATGAGCCAAATAAAGCCTACCTGAACAAATGTGTCTGTTGTTTACCCCTTTTGAGCCTAATGTAACTATTCTTCCTAACAGCTCACTACAAGCCAAGGCCAGAAAAACCATGATTCAACCTCACCTTCGGGGAGCAAAGAAGCTTTGGAATTGTTTTGGGAGTAAGTCATGAGCAAGTGTGGGGAAACTCCAGGAAACAAAAGGTTGTTCAGCACCCTCTAAGGCTTGAAAATGAAAGAAAAAGAATAAAAGCGAGTGAAAGAAAGGAAAGAGAAAAAGAGGAAGCAGCAGTTGAGAATCTGAGCTGAAACGGAAAAAGAGAGAAATAGCTGCATGAAATTGTATAATAAGAAAAAGAAAAGAAAATGAGCTGGTAGCAGCAAGAAGGAGGAATTGACAGCATCCTGGGTTATCCTCAGGCCGATAAAACTTACTCCCCATCGCTTCTCTCTTCCTCGTGGGTCCTGAAGCTAGTTTTCCCATATTTTAATTTACCCGTGACCTGGCCTCGCTACAAACCGAAAACAAGTCCTAGTGATCATAACTGTGTGTGTTTTTGCAGGTGTAAAAAAGAGAGCTTTGTCAAGGTGTGGTAATTGCAGTGCCATGAATGATGAGTGTAAATACAAGCCCAAGCACGAGAAAAGTGAGGAAGTGATCTGTCACTCTTGGTAGCCTTCTCTAGTTTGTAGGTCATAAATGTGCCTAGAGCACGGAAGGAGTAATTTTCAGATTGTTAGAGTATCTCAATCTCAGAGTGAACGAGTGCCGACTCTGTCTCGTTTGAACTAAAGAAAGCCAAGTGAAAAATTCTTTTCTATCTTTAAAAACTCCCCTTGTGATTTTCATTTTATTTTGCCCAAGAGTGCAAAAGGGTAAGTGTGGGGGTGTGATGAGTCACAATTTAGACATCTTTTAAACACCTAAGAAGGAGGTTTGCAGGATCATTCTATGCTTAAGAATGGATTGTTAGCTAAGATTCATTTCATGGGCCTAAATATAGAAAAAATATGAATCTGTGTTAATTCAGATTTCTTAGCTAATAAAAAGTATCACTCCTTCTTCTGCAGGACAAACCGAGTTGACCAGGGTCAATAGAGGAGTCTCAGCCGAGATGAAGTCGTCCCGGCTAGACCGATTCCGTCTCGGCCAAGCCAGAGTCGTCTCGACAATTCATACGTTACGGCCCAGTAAGCCCAACAAAGAGGGGCCCAATTGTATTGACCACATCAACTACCCAGCTCGGAGGCCACCTCAGCGTCAGCTTAGCTGCCATGTCACTCCTAGGAAATCTGCCATGTCACGTTAGAAGATCTGCACAGGGGTAGAATAGGACATTCACAATGTAATTCTGTTAGGATTCGTTAGGATATTTTGTTAGCTTCTAGCTGCTCAGCTCGTGTATATATAGGAGGAGCTGTGCACTCTTTAGTGTCGTTGAATTCACTCTCAATACACTTCATTTACTCCATTTCCTCGCTCTCACCCTTCCGTTCCTGGTGGTGCACGGTGCTGCATTGGCGTTTCTCTCGATTGAGGAAGTGCAGGTCTGAGACTGGGAAGCCGAAGTCTGTCAGAGGGGACCGATCAGACCACTGACGCACTCTGGTGGAGCTGATCCTCAGCGCTCAGGCTAACGGAGGTGAACCACCACCATCAACCATGGCGATCGTCGTGGAAGATGGATTCACCTGAATTCAGGACCACTGTATTTGTATTCCATTTCTGTTAATCAATTTCATCCTACACTCTTATCTCCATTTTCCTTCCTCTACTTTAATTCATGATTTGATCTGTGATTGCAATTAAGTTGTGAACAACGTTAAGCTAAGCCGATTAGAACTGGTTTAACTAATTTAGTAGGTAATCAATTGGCGATTGTTAACTGAGAACCTAAAATCAGCTCTGAACTTAATCCCTGCCAATTGATGAGGTAGCGATTGCATAAATCCTCGGTATGGCAATGGACGAACCTTTGGCGATTGCCATAAGACTTCCCAAGGCTGATATGGATTGAGAACTGGAGTGTGGAGCCTAGGCTGAACTTGGATTAATGGGACTGAATATGAGCACAGTTAAATAATAATAATAATAGATAACTAGTAACAGTAGTATATGTTTATTGCATTCGTAATCTTAGTCTATTTTCTGCATTACTCGCATTCCCAACCCCCCTGTTTACTGCTTTTTAGTCTGAGACAGAGATAGTCCATCTCTGTAGTGTCTGTCTACACTTAGCCGAGACCAAGCCGGATTATCTCTACCGGGATCATCTTGGCTCAGTCTCTGCCGAGAGCTACTCGGCCAATGCCGAAGGGAGTCAGTACTTTACATCTCAGATTCTACGTCACTTCACTTAACACCAATTCACAACTGAACACACTGTGTCCTTGAGAAGAATGACCTAGGGTTAGCTATACTATAGTTAGCTTTAGCTATTTGATAAGCGCGTAAAACGACTGTAAAAATGCACACCATCACGTATGCATCTTGGACTATGGATTCGGCCCAGCAGAATTACACAACAACTGAGAAGGAACTATTGGCAATTGTGTTTGCCTTGGACAAATTCCGCCCATACCTTCTCGGTTCAAAGATTATTGTGTTCTCTAATCATGCTGCTTTGAAATACTTATTGAAGAAGCCTGATGCCAAGCCAAGACTGATTCGGTGGATGCTTCTCCTTCAAGAATTTAATATAGAAATCAGAGATAAGAGAGGTGCTGAGAATTCTATAGCCGATCACTTGAGCAAGATTGAAAGAGAAAGCGAACCAATACCTATCCACGACGAGTTTCCAGATGAGCAACTGTTGCACATAAGAACGTCTCCACCATGGTTCACTGACAGTTGTAATTTTGTGGCAACATCTCGGTTCCCACCAAATACTACATTTGGGATGACCCCTACCTTTGGAGACTCTATAGTGACCAAGTTATTCACAGGTGCATTCCTGAAGTCGAGATCAATTCAATCCTCCAGTTCTATCATTCGGCGCCTGGAAGCGGCCATTATGGATCGACTCGAACTACAAGGAAAGTGCTTGATTGTGGCCTCTATTGGCCAACCATTTTCAGAGACGCTTACCATTTCGTCTCCACTTGCGACAAGTGCCAGAAAGCCAGAATGGCCATGACCAGAAGGCATGAAATGCCCCAACAACCCATTTTATTTTGTGAGGTTTTTGATGTATGGGGTATTGATTTCATGGGGCCATTCCCAGTCTCCAACGGTTACTCATACATACTGCTAGTCGTTGACTATGTGTCAAGATGGGTAGAAGCCATTGCCACCAAGACCAATGATGCAAAAACAGTGGTGGATTTTCTTAAGTCCAATATCTTCTGCAAGTTTGGCGTGCCAAAAGCGCTCATCAGCGACCAAGGTAGTCACTTCTGCAACAGAGCCATGGCTTCTCTTCTCCACAAGTATGGGGTGACGCATAGGATTGCTACAGCCTATCACCCCCAGACCAATGGCCAAGCTGAAGTTTTCAACAGGGAAATCAAGATGACACTGCAAAAGATGACCAATCCTAGCAGGAAAGATTGGAGCCGCCTCTTGGAGGACGCTCTTTGGGCACACAGAACTGCACACCGGACACCTCTAGGGATGTCTCCTTATAGGATTATTTTCGGTAAAGCCTGTCACCTTCCTGTGGAGCTAGAACACATAGCATACTAGGCTGTTAAACAGTGCAATCTGGCCTATGACCAAGCTGGAAAACAGAGAAAATTTCAACTGCAAGAGTTAGATGAACTCCGCTTGGAAGCATATGAAAATTCTAGGATCTACAAAAAAAAAGTCAAGCGATTCCATGACCAGCAGATCCTGAGGAAAGAATTCAGAGTTGGCCAGAAAGTTCTCCTGTTTAACTCACACCTTAAGCTGATTGCAGGTAAGCTTCGTTCTAGATGGGATGGACCTTTTGTTATCCCTAATGTGTTTCCCCATGGTGCAGTACAGCTAAAAGATGAACACAATAACAACACCTTCCAGGTAAATGGATAGCAAATTAAGCTTTTCCATGAAGATCGAGGACGATATACAGCTGACGTGGAGAACATTTGACTGATGGAACTTGTTCCACCAGATGGCACAACCTACACCTAATGCACTACACCCTCTCCATCATAACAGGCATTGAGGACAATGCAAAATTCAAGTGTGGGGGGGGAGCTCTGCTGTAACGATCTGAGGCTGCTGAACCTAAATTTTGTCCTTGTGTTTGTTCTTCTCTTCCCTGTCTCATTTTTATTTGTTTTACCCCTTTAATTGTAGGTTTTGATGTTAATGGAAACTTTTATTCTTTTAGTCGTTTTGTTGTTTTAGTGTTTTGAGTCATTTCCCCTTCTGTTTTCAATAAAGTTGTCTCAACCGAGTCCACTTCGGCTTTGTGCCAGCTCGGCCGAATCCGGATTGACCTCGGCCATGCACGATTTCAATTCAGTCATTTCAATTTTTGTCTTGTTTTCCCTCCTAGCCGAATTCGGAATGTGAATTGCTGAGAAAAATGTTTTGAATAGAATTCTGAAAGTGACCTCCAAAAAGGCTGAAGAGACAGTAGGAAGAAACTCTGAAACTTGGAAAAAGATTGCTCAAGTTTTCCAAAAAAGAAACTCTGATGTGCTAGGCAGGGATTGGCTAAAAATTTGGAAAGAAAGACCTTCTATAACAGAGCAACATAGTCCGTGTGAGATTTTGAGCCTGTGTATATATTGATGGCTTGCATCTTGCCATTTTCTCCTTTCTTATGTGAATTTTGCATTCGAGAGTAACTGTGTATTCTGTATTTTGCCCTGATTCTTTAGATACAACTGTTTTCATATGCAGGAATGACATGATCTAGGCCATGATTCTTATAAAACCTGAGCCAAAGAAAGCCTACCTGAAAAATTTTGTCCCTTGTTCACCCCTTTGAGCCTGAATAACAGTTCTTTCTGACAACACACTACAAGCCAAGGCCAGAAAAACCATGAATTAACCTCATCCTCAAGGAATAGAGGAGCTTTGGAATTGTTTTGGGAGTAAGTCATAATTAAGAGTGGGGGAAGTTCCAGGGAGCAGAATCAAATTAACATTCTCTGGAGGCTCGAAAGGTAAAGATAGAAACGGGTGCAAGGGAAACAAAAAGAAAAATGGAAAAATAGCCAAAAGCCATAAGCTATAAAGAAAGAGAAGAAAAACGCAAAAATATATAGAAAAAGCTGCAAAGCAACAAGAGGAAAAGAAAGAAAAAGAATTGAAAGGGAGAAATAAGCAAAGAAAAATAAAAGCAGAATAAAGGAAGAAGACTTCAGCGTCCGGGGATGCCCCTTGTGCTGATGAACTTACTCCCCATTGCTTCTCTCTTCCCTAGGGGTTATGAGACCACTTTCCATATTTTATCCCACCTGTACCCCTAGCCTCGTTACAAGCCGAAAAAGAAGTCCTAGTGATCATTTTTGCTGTGTTTTTTTTCAGGAGTGGAAGAAGAGTCTTTTCAAAATGTGGTAATGCTAGTCTCATGTAATATTGAGTGTAAATACAAGCTTAAACACTTGAGTGGCTGAGAGAATAATTGCCTAGTAAGAGCTCTGTCACTGTTGGTTAACCTTTGCTGTTGCAGGTCATGAAATTGCCTTAAACATAGGAGAAGTACTTTTCAGAAGGATTAAGCAATTTTTATCTTAGAGTGAATGAGCGCCGACTCTGTCTCGGATGAACCTAAGGAGGCCAATTGAGAGATTCTTTCCTATTTTTAGAATTTTTCCCTTGTTGATTTTCATTTTATTTTGCCCAGGAGTGCAAAAGGTAAGTTTGGGGGTGTGATGAGTCACAAATTAAACATCTTTTAGACACCTAAGAAGGGTGTTTGCAAGACTATTTTGTGCTTAAGAATTAATTGTTAGCTAAGATTCAATTTATTGACTTAAGTATAGAGAAAATACAAATCTGTGCTAATTCAGAAATCTTAGCTAATAAAAAGCGTCACTCCCTCTTTTGCAGGTCAGGCCGAGTTGACCAGAGCCAATAGAAGGGTCTCAACCGAGATGAAGTTGTCCCAGCCAGACTGACTCCATCTCGGCCAAACCAGATCAGGCCAGGCTTCACGGTCAATCAGCCCAAGTGGTGAAGTCCACTAAGGAGCAGCCTAGAGATGTTATCCACGTCAACCTATCCACCTTAGGGCCAGTTCAGCTCCAGCCCAACAGCCACGTCATTCCTGGATTAGCTCACTGTGTAAATCGCGCGAGGGTAGAATAGGCAATCCATGCTGTAATTCTGTTAGGAATCGTTATGAGTAGCAGGTCACAACTCGTGTATATATAGGAGGAGCTGTGCACTTTTTAAGGGCCTTTGAATTCATTCTCTATACACCCTCATTATATCCATTTCCTCGCTCTCGTATCTTTCCGTTTCTGGTGGTGCACAGTGCTGCTTGGGTGTTTCTCTCAATTGAGGAAATGCAAGTCTGAGACTAGCAAGCTGAAGTTTGTCAGAGGGGACTGATTGGGATTCCCAACACACTCTGGTGAATTTGATCCTCAGTGCTTAGGCTATCAGAGGTGAACCATCACAATCAAAGAACCCTTAGATACTCTAAGAGTATCTTTATCTCCATCAGTTTTATAGTTAAAATCATTCACCTATAAAGTGCCTAGGAAGATTAGATTATTTCTCAAGTTAGAAATGTGCCTAACCTCATACGAAATTCTTACAACACCATCATACATTTGAATTTTGGTTTCTCTCATTCCAACAATAGCACAAGTTTTGTTATCACCCAAATAAAAAAATAATCAAAATTCCTTGACCTATATGAGATGAACCACTCCTTGTTTGCTATCACGTGATACAATCATCAAGAATCCATGCCTATGTGAATTGACTAGATGAAATAGAGAGTGGTTTTCCTTTACTTCATTCTAAATTGTCATTATGAACCATATTTGAAAAACTAGATGAGCCTTGCTTCTTGTTTAAGTAGTCCTTTTTCATATGCCCAGTCTATTTGCACTTAAAGCATTAAATTGTCTTTCTACTTTTGAATTTCCACCTCAATTTCCTTTTTTCAAAACCCTATCTACGTTGTTTCCTTTGACATTCTTTATTCCCCATAACATACAAACCTTTTCCTTAAGCATTTTCCCTCATTCTATTTCCTTTGAAAAAGAGACATAAGTTCAACCATGATCTCTTCCAGAGTGATATTTCTTTTCCTGTGTGTAAAGGTAGTCACCAAGTGTTTATAAGAACTTGGCTAACCATACAACAAAATTATTTCCTTATTCTCATAATCAATCATCAAATCAAGTCTCACTAAATCATTGATTATTTGATTAAAGATATCAATTTATTATTGCAAGTTAGAACCTTTTATGCATCTTCTATCTGTATAATCTTTTCTTTGAATATAGTTTGTTTGTGAGGGACTCGGACATATGTTGACTCTCCAATTTCTTCCATACCTTACCTGGAGATGTCATATCAATGATGTGATACATCACTTCATTTGACAAACACAATTGTATGTTTCTTACTGCCCTCTCCTTCAATTCTTCCTAATCCAATTTGTCCATGTCATCTAGTTCATTCTCAGGTAACACCTTTAAAAGAAAACCTGTGCCAACAAATCATTCACCTTTTTTTGCCATAATCTGAAATTGTCAGTTACACCGAACTTGCCTACTTTGAAATCTACACTAGGGTTTAGAGTCATTTCAACTTGCTTTTGATATCAATTGTTGAGAAATCAACAATAGTAATTTAAAGTAAAGAAAGTATAAACAAATGCATACAAAGGATTAACTAGATTTGACAATATGCCTACATCTTCAACAATAAAGTGATTGTGTTTTTCTTATTATATCAAATAAGGTTACAACTCATTTTTTTTACCCATAGGATAGGTGCGAAGTATCCATAACGGGGGACCATTTACAAAATTACCCTTGTACCATACTACATGGCCATTGCCCATGCACTTTTAACTCACTTAATTCGTAATCTCCAAAATGAGAAACTTTCATCTAAAAGACACATATTGCCATTCCATTTCACTCCTATGCTCTACTCAATACAAGATAAGAGTCATGCACAATACTGACATTAGTCGCATAATTTTATGTTGGGAACCTCCATGATTGTTAGGCACCACTACTGCTACTACTACCATTGACATTGCTGTAATCATCATTGTTGTCAGTACCACCATCGCCACCATTGTACAAATACACGCTTACAACTTTAAATTTACCCAAACTAATGACTTAATGATTTAAATTCATGTTAAACAACAGGGGTCTCTTGGAATGCGTAAGTTAAGACCAAAAAAAAAAGTTTCGATCTTAAAAGGTTAAGTTAAAACTTGTTTTAACTTTACTAAAGACAACTCCATTGAAAATCCTCAAGCAAATATCAGAAAAGTAAATGAAAATAATTTTCAATGATGATTTATATTAGTTAACCCTAAACAACATGTATACTACGACCCCTAGTTCCAAGCACCTTGATAGGATTTGTAACTATTTGAACATTATTTTAACAAGTTGTACTTCATTAAAGTGAGCCATCTATTAAGTTTTAACCATATATAGTCTCTGTATATAGGCTAAAGGAATCGAGTATTATTTTAAACATAGTGTCTGATATTTGATTGCTTGAATTTCATTGATTAGAAAACATAATTTTTTAGGCTTTCCTTTATTGTAGCAGGAGCCTCAAAACTAATATTTTGTTTCAGATGAATAAAAGACATTCGTGAGTCAAAGCTAAGGTAGCTATAAAATTCATTTGCTTCAACACATTCGTCATCCTTTTGAATATGGGTGAACAGTGACGGTCCTTTTATGTTATTCATCACATCACATTTCTTTTTAATATGTATATATTACTTAAGGTTTTGTTATTATATTATTGTTTGTATATGGTAGTTACTTTTGATTGTCCCCCGTCCCAAACACGTACAACTCTTTTTTAAATATTTTAATTTACAAATTATATTATAATTAATTTATAATAAATAAATATATTTTAATATATAAATTATATTTTAAATTTATAATTTAAATTATATATAAATTTATTTTTAATCATTGACAACTTATTTTATAAAAATATTAAAATTTAATTTAAATATAAATAAAGAATAGATAAAAAGACATGGCAGCTAAAATAGATTAAGTATACAATATAAAGATAAAAGGATGAAAATTGAAATGATTGAGAGAGAATTATTTTGCTACTTGTGAAAGTAGTATCTAAAATACACATAAAATAAAAGAATTAATATGGAAATGGTCAAATAGAGAGAATAAAGAGAATGAGAGTCTCAAATCGTTTATTCTAATTTATAATATAAAATAAATTTATATTTTTAGTTTAAAACTGCTATTAACTTGAAACAGCTCTAGATCAATTAATTTTTCACGCTCAGTAATTGATTTAGTTATATTATCCCCTATTAAAGAAAACAAAACAAATTAAATCAAATTTTATCGTTATCATAAAGAATAAAAACAAATAGATAATGAGCATCTACTTAAAATAATAATATTTCTAACACAATATGCATTATTATTAATAATAATGACACTTATATATTATTTTACTTTTTATTTAAAATATATAATTTTATCATTATTTAATTTAATAATGTTTTTTATGTATATTTTTATTTTTAAATTTTAGTTAAACCTAAAATACTCATAATATACAAGAAGCTTAATTGCTAATATGACATGTGACGTGTGATTATTATACATATATACCGAAAGAAACGCTGATTTTATTGATAGTCTATAAACCAAGAAGAAAACTACAAAACATGAATTAATTTTCGGTTGACTTTATATATTTTGTTGAAATTTTATTTTTTATTTAAATTATAAATGTTGCTAAGATTTATTTTAATGGGTTGAATTTATATTAAGAAAAGCATAACATACTAAGCTTGTTGGTTTGGTCGTCTACGTGCATTGGCGGCAATAACGGAACAATACATGACAAATAAAATAAAGAGGTATTTAGTTTAACTTATTTTATTATTAAAATCGAGAAAATATTTAAAATATATGTTATAGAAATGTTAATTCCAAATATACCCTATTTTTTATAAATAACGTATAAATTTGATGTCCAGAAAAAATGAGAATAGTTTTGTGCAAGAAATTATTGAAGGAATACGTGTAGTGCTCATTTTGCTATTGTCCATTGCAGATGCCGTAGAGGAAAGGTGGGAAATACAAATAAAAACAAAAGGTGTCTTTGTCGCTTGAGAGATTCGAACTCTCGCAGCAAACAACCACTAAGCTAAAGCTATTAGAGATTGCAGAGGATTTCTGTGTGCGGAGATTATATCTTATCGATCTATCCAAAGTGGATGAGATTATGGGTCTAGATTCTCTGTTGCTTATCAATCAAAACTAGCAACTGTTTGACCGAAATAAAATGGTGTGTGGATCTGAACTCCTCAGAACCGGACTGTAATAACGGTGGATAATATATAAAGTCTGTTTAAGTCAGTAAAATTTGACACAGATTATATGCAATAAGTAATTGAAAATATATTGATGTTAGATTTAGCCTGGAATATTTGGTATGGGCCAAGGCTCTTTATGGACCATTATACCTGCTTTGGAATGTTTTCATATGACTTAGGTATTGGAAGATGGCTTCGGCCAACTTTCCTAGGTCCATATGGACTTAACAAGGATATTTAGGAGATTGGGTATAAGTTCATTTATGGTAACAATCTCATTAGTGGAAGGTTTTTTTTTTTATTATTATTTACCCCTTCCAATTTATTAAGTATATCTCATATTTTTATATTTGTTATTTTAAATTTTTTTATAAAATAATAAAAATTATATTTTTACATATATTTTCATTATTTTTTAAATTTTATTTTTGTACTTCTATCTCCATTATTTTTTAAACTCTAATTTTATACTTCATTACTCTTTAAACCCTAATTTACACTTCATCTTCATTTTCATTATTCTTTAAAACCTGATCTTATATTTCTTTTCTATTATACTTTAACATTGTGCTTTTTTTTAACATATAGTATGTTTATTGCATCAAACATATATGTAATACTGTGCATTGAAAGATATCGTGAGTTGCATTTTCATCTATAGTTGCAACAACTATTTTACTTTAAAGTACGTCTTTACCTTGCATTTTTGTTTTAGTTGTGATGACTTATTTGTATTCTACTTGAACAGTCTTTTTTGAAAATTTATACTTGTTCAAAAAGTAAGTTTTGATACTAAGTTTTACTTATGAAACTTATTTTTCCATAAATTTATATTTGTTCTGAAAAGTAAGTTCTATAACTAATTTAGTTTTAGAACTTACATCCCAAAATAGGTATAAATTTTCAAAAAAATAGTTCTGGCATTTTATTTTATTTTATTATAGCTTTATTTTTCTTCCTTTCTTGTTTATAAACTAATATCTAATCAAATATATGTAAATGAGAAAATGCTACTTGCCTTCATCACCATTAAGACACAAATGTATCCTTATTTAAAGAGAAATATTGGAGAAGAGAAATGCTAATAGGAGGAACCGAGGAATGACAACAACATGAACAAAAAGTGCGAAGGAATAGAGGGCTTTAGCAACAAAGGATTTCCTTGAATACACGAAGAAAGATGTACATGAAACACACAATTACTTGAAATAAAATTAATAAAAAGATAAGAATATTTAGGTAAAATTATATACCAAAAAAAGAAGAAAAGAAGTATACTAAGCAATTTAAAAGGTGTAAATAGCAAAAGCCTTTGCGGAATTGTGGTACCCATTTTAGAGTTTTTTTCCTATAAAAATGTAAAATTATAGATAAAAATTTCCAAAATAAATTTGAGTATTATGTGTATTAAAAGTGCCCAATTATCTTTTAGATTTAGGTATTATATTTGTCTTTCATTATAATTTATATATATATATATATATATATATATATATATATATATAGATTTTGTTTGGCCTATCTAATCATTTATTATGTTCATTTTAGTGCTAGAAGTAAAGTAAAATACTAAAGAATGCACTTGGAATAAATTCTACAAGTTAGTAAAGTAAATTAAGTTGAGCAAAGAATTGAATATTTAAAAAATATATGAGGAGTATTAGTTATGTATTTTCTACCAAATATTTTTTTTGGGTACTTTTAAATAAAAGAAATGGATTATAATATTAGTTGAGCTACACATTAGCATTGTATTGAAGTTACTATAGGAAAACCCAAGAAGAGGGTTGCTGAATTCTTGGATCTACAATCAACACAAATGTTAAAAAAAACCGAAAATTCCTTGGAAATTAAGTGACTAAAAATTGCAAGGAAGAAGAAATAGAAAATGGAGTAAGGAAGAAGATGAACTTACCATTATTCTTAATGAATCAGATAAGAGAAGAAGAGATTCACCACAAGCATCTTGAAAACTTGATGAGAATTAGAGTTTTTGTTCAAGAACAAGAGAAGAGAGAAAGTCTTTTACAAGTGCAATGCACAAATTCTATTTCATGCAAAAGTGATTAGACTAATCATATTTGGAGCTTTTATAGTCTTTTCCTATAATTAGCACTTAAACTAATCCCAAACTAAGCTACGACAAGGCCTAAAATAGCCTAAGAGGAGATAGTCTAATTTGGTCACCAAGGAGCTACACAAATTAGTGATCGAAAGCTATTAACAAAGGAAATATGTCCTAATTTGGTCCTTTTCCCCAAGAGCAAGCTATGCAAAGGAAATACCAATATTTTACTATGAAAATGTAGTAAGTATACTCTCTACAAAGTACTAAACAAGGCCAATTTTGTAACTAAACAAGGTATGCAAAGTAAGGCCATCATTGGGCCCTCCTTGGCCTTGGAGGAGGCCCAATTCCTTTTACACTTCCTCTTGCAATCTCTTCAATATTCGCCTTGTAATAGGGCCTTGAAGTGTAGTACTCTTTATATTCTCCATGCTCTCTTGATTCTCTCCTAAGCTCTAGTCCATATTCACACCATGTTCCCCTTTTTGGAGAGAATTTGTCCTCAAATTTGATGGTGATTTACTTGAAACAAAATGAGACAAATCAGAGTTGTTAAAAGTGTTACTACTCGCATATTACCATATAAGTATTATCATTAATCCTCTTGAAGATCTTGAAAGGCCCATCCCCCTAGGGAGGAGTTTAGACTTCCTCAAGTTTGGGAACCTTTCCTTCCTCAAATGGACCCACACTAGGTTCCCTATCTCAAAAACCTTTTCCTTTCTACCTCTATTTTCTTGCCTAGCATACTGATCTACCTTTTTCTCAATCTAAGACCGAGCCCTCTCATGGAGCTTCTTAATTAATTGGGCCTTAGAAAGCCCATACTCATTTAACCTAGAAGCCATATATGGTAAAGGTAATAAATCAAGGGGTGTTAAAGGGTTGAACTCATACACCAACTCAAAAAAAGAATGTGATGTAGTAGTAGTGATGGGATTTAGTTAATGCTTAAGGGAAAACATACCCTATCATAGTAGTAATAAGGATGTGAGTCCAAATATTGTATCCAAGGGACTAGTAAGTCAGTTTCCAAAAAGTTTTGGTGTATATTAGACAATCAAAAATAGAAAAGATTTGAGTAGAGGAAGTAAAGTAAAAACAAGAAAATGATAAAGAAGATTGTTTTTAGTTCCTTTTGGAATTAAGGGTTCTAATTTCTTTATGTTTTCTCCTTTTGACCTCAATTTATGTAATTCTCTTACCTTACCTTTGTGTGTTACAAATTATACTTCTTAATGGGACCTGGTCTAGCATCCCTAATATTCTTTACCTTAGGATGATTCCTATCTGGTCATTTAGAAACATATAATTCAACAAGGTGGAGGTCTATAGAAGCCACTATTGCTAGTTGAATCAAAAGCCTAGGGAAAAGATTGGTCATGCAATTCCTCTAAACCCAACTATCCTATAATTCCACTAACTAGTTAAAGTACGATCACCTCTAACTAGTTAACTATCATGAAAAAAAGACTTGTTTATAAAGTATGTAATAGGATAATTCAAGCAATGAAGATAAATAGAAAATTACATTCAAAAAGAGTAATCAAGCGTTCCAAGCATAACTATACCATAACCCTTAAAAGTAAACCCAGCAACTTATACACATGATGAAAAGATAAGCATACATAATTAGAGAAAGAAAACTAGAATCAATTGAAGCTTGGGGTTCCGCTTCTTTGCCCTATGCCATGCTCTCTACCTTATCTTCAGGTGTCTTTTAAGGAGGACGAGGGGTTTAGGATTTAGGGTTTAGGGAGCACTTGGAAGGATGGAGAGGAGCACTTGGAAGGATGGAGGTGGTGGAGTATGGAAGGATGGAGTGGAATGACATGTGTCAGGAGTGCCAAGAGTGAGTTCTATAACATCCAGGCTGCCTCTTGTTATACTATGCGAAGTGAGTCTTTCTGGGGCTTGTACGAGCACGTACATAAAATGAAATAACAAATAAAGTTATAATAAATGATAAAGATAAAATAAAATAGAAGATAAAGATAAAGTTGCATGATCATGCTTATCTTTTGTGGCTTCATCCTTTTGAGCTAAAAGTCTTTATTTTTATTGCATTATTTTCCTTTTTTACCGACCTACGTTACATTAATCTTAAGAAAAAAATGTAAGTTATGCATGATATTTGTAAAGATTATTCAGAATTTCACCCAAAAAGATACATCATTATTGTACAAAATATTGGTTTATCAATCCTTCCACACTTGAACTTTGTTTGTCCTCAAGCAAAACTTATCTGTTATAGTAAAAAGGCACATAAGCTCTTTTGTTCTTACAATGTGTTTTTGAAAATATGAAATAAACAAAGAGAAAATGAGCTAGAACTTTTTTTAACTAAGATGACCATCAAATGAGTGCCCAATTAGAGGCTATGGTCCTAAAACTTGCCTCTCACCAAATCATAGGTTCTTTCTTTTGATTTCTCTTAATTTTTCAAAAATTCATAATTATATCACTCTCTTCCCCTATGCACGCTTGTTACTTACGAACTTATAGATCCATCAATTTCTTACAAACAGAGTTTTGAAGCACATGAATATGACTTGTAATGGGCCATGGGTTCTTGTGTTAGGTGGGGTAACAAGAAGAAAATAATATTGTTTTGCCACATAGGTTACCTTTTACCTTTTACCTTTGCACCACCCTCAAGAGTTCCTTCCTTGATAATTAGCATTCGTCCTTAACCTCTTTCTTGTTTCTCTTTTTGCATACTATCCTTAATCATTTAGGACTCTTATTCCTTGTTGGAGAAGCTTTTTTTTCTCTATATAGAGTAACTTATTATTTTCTCTTTTATTTTATTTATTTATTATTTTTTTGCTTCTTTTTTTATTGTGAAGGATGAGGATTGTTCTGGGTACGGAAGAGATGCAAGGAGTGTTGTCATTCCTTACTATTATATGGAACTCTCTTGGCGGTGCTCTGTCTTTATTGTGGTTCCAAAGAAAAGACTTCATGCATAGGCTCAAAGATAGCAACTAGTGGTAAATTAAACACAAGATTTTGAAGGCTAAGTATAAATAATCCTAATAGTCTTCATCTATATAACATGCAAGAGAGACATGTTTGCAAAGTTATGCATTTCAAAACAAGTCCCAGAACGGGTCAACATAAGGGACCATTCAAGGAAGGATTGGGGGTGTTTTGATGTAACCTATCTTTTGGTCCAAATCTCACCATTTATGGGCTATATAATGAGGGCGTGTGACAAGCTTGAAGCTAATTTTCAACTTCTCAAAAGCTAGTCCTCATTTGTTTGAAAGGATGAGCCCATAATTTTTTTTTACTGTAGGAGGAAGGAGCATTACTACCTCTTTATTTACATGCTTTCAAGATCTCAGTTTCTGTCAAACACGAAGTAAATTCAAAAGAGATTGATAAACTATTACTCATATGTTAATGTTGCTTTCTTTTTAATACAAGAAGATTCCCCTCCTCGTGAGATATAGCAATGCCCTCAATGCTAGATAGAATGCAACATTTATTGAATTAACAAAACAAAAATAGAAAGAGAGAATAAAAATAAGAAAAATAAAGAAAAGGTAATTCAAAAGTACTAAAAGGGAAAGGAATAAGAAAACAAAATAGACCAAATTAAATACCGAAAATGAAAATGAGTCAGGTTGCCTCCTGGTAGCGCTTGTTTATTGTCCTGAGCCTGACGAACCCCTCGTTGGGCTATGTGATAACGGTGGTTGAGAGGACCTCCACAAATTCCTCTTTACAATGCCTCATTTGTTGGTCATTTACCTTAAAACTAGTCCCTCTATCATGTATATCCTCTACTGCTCCATGCAAGAACATTTGATTACTATTTTGGCTCATGTTGTCGTTTATACTTCTTGCGCCATTTTTTGAAAGGCTATTTGCATGGTTTAGGGTTTCCCAAGGTTTTAAAGATTTTTTTATAGTTGCTTGAGATTTCCCTATTAGAGTTTTTAAGAGCCTAAGGTTTCCCGAGGTTAGTTCGCCCTTCTCGACATCTATTACCAGCATTCCTATGGCAAAAAAAGGTCGACCTAAATCATTGGAACTATATCATCTTCCTTTATGTCTAAGATGACAAAGTCAACAAGGAATATGAACTTTCCCACTTATACCAAGATATCGTCTGCTATGTCGCATGGATAGGTAATGGTTTTATTGGCTAACTACAAAGATATATTAGTAGGCTGGGGTTTCTACAAGCCAAGTTTCTTAAAAATAGAGTAAGGCATTAGATTTATGCTTGCACCTAGGTCACATAATGCTTTCTCAAAATGAGTTGCCCATAATGTAAGGGATAGTGAAACAACCTAAATCTTTAAGTTTAGGGGACAACTTCAAAAGTACTACAGCGGAACACTCCTCCATTAAGTTTACCACCTCATATTCCTCTAACTTCTTTTATTAGACATTATGTTTTTCAAAAATTTGGCATAAGTAGGCATTTGAGTTATGGCTTCAATAAATGGAATGTTTATGTGTAGTTTTCTAAAGACTTCTAAAAACCTATTGAACTCCTTATCCTTCTTTTCATCTTTCAGCTTCTAGGGGAAAGGAACATTTACCTGGTCTAGTATTGCTACATTCTTACCTTCATTAGCGACATTAGTTATGGTTTCCTTGGTAGGGGTTTCATCCCTTCGTGGGATCACCTTGTTTGTTTGATGGCACTCTTTTAACTCTTTTCCACTCCTAAGAGTGATGACCTTTACCTCTTCCTTTAGAGTAGGCTCCATTTAGAGTGGTGGTGGTAGGCCATTGATGCATATATAGGAGGCCACACTCAAAGGACTCAAGAGGGAAAGTATAAGGCAGCCACCCCTACACTTGAAGGCCCTATGACTAGGGGTAGGCTCAAGAGGATTCAAGAGGAAATGCAATAAAAGTTGACCATGCTTAAAGGCCAAGAGAAGGCATAAGAAGGACTTATTTTGTAATTTTTTCTAGCTGCTAAAGTGGCCTTGTCTAGGGTTGGAGTGACCTTATTTTCTTTGTATTTTTATATTATTTTGAGTACATATTTGGTAGGATCGTTTAGCCATGGACCAAACCCTATATTAGGTCACATTTTCCTTGCTAGCATTTTTCATCTCCAATCGGTCACTATTTGCCTTGGTAAAACTATAGCTAAAGCCGAAGTAGGACTAGTGTTCATTTTGGACATGCGTCCCTTATGGGCTTCATTAGGTGACCTTAATTATGATTAGGAGACTCTAATTACGATTTAGGAAGGGCTATATAAGCCTCTATTGTAATTACCCTAATTACTTTTTGAACAAAATTGAATGGTGCCTTAGCACTTTTGAGAGCATTTCTCTCTTCTCTTGTCTTGAACAAGAAATCCAATTATTATAAATCTTCCAAGATGTTTATGACGAATCTCTACAATCTCTTATCTAATTCTTAGGAATTAGTGGCGAGCCATCTCAAATTCTTCATCCATTTTATTCTTTTCTTCTTCTCATTTTCCACTCCTATTTTCCATTGTTAATTTTTGGCAATTACTTGAAGCTAGGTCATGATTGTGGTTCGAAGGGTGCATCATTTGGTAACCAGAGCTGCCAATCATCATCTAGCAGCTGGATTCAAGTAGAAAATGCAAAAAATCAAAGCATTCCATGGAGCTTTGGGTGAACTGTAAGAGGTGAGTTCTAGCTTCCATTTCTAGGTCAAAACTTTATTGTTTTGCTTTCTTCTTGTTAGGTTTTGTTTGCCTAACATTCATCCACATATCTATGGTTCATATTTCTTTAATTCGTTTTTTAACTTATGTGTTCGAATTTTTAGGGTTCTTACACAAAATTTGGGGATTTTTGCTTATATTAGTCATATGATGCATTCTAGTTGATTTGTTCATTGTTTGAGCTTACATGATTTTCGCCTTTGCTTGAGATCATGGAATTGGTTTAGTTTGCATCATTTTGTAAAGTATGAACATGTTGTTCTGCATTTGTGAAAATGCACCATGTGTTTGATGATTTTACTTGAGAAATTGTGCTAGAAATAGTGTAGAAGTTGCCAAAGAAAATTGTGGGCTAAAAGTTTGTGAAAAGAGTTCAAGAGAAAAAGAAAAATAGTATTCAAGTGGATGAAATATTGCATTAAAAACAGAGCATATCCACATAAAAACAAAAGAAAAAGAGTAAAAGAAAGTGTTATTTGAAGGTCCAAAGGCAACACAAGTTACACATAAATCCTAGGAAGCTAGTGAACTAGTTTTGGTGCATTAATTGTGGTTTGTTGTTAAATGCTGTGAACGTTTATGTTTGCAATTAATTCCCCTACGTTTAATGTTTTCTTTTAGTCATTTTGAGTCTTCTTATATGTCTTCATTAAATTCCTTTTGAGTTTAGCTTCCTCTCTTGAGCTTTTCTTACTTGTCAATTTTCTTGGCTTCTATAGTCTTGTCTGAGTTTTCTTTCCTTTAAATTATTGAGAGCTTTTTGAGATTTGCTTGACTTTCACTTACAGCTAGCTTGTTTGATTTAAGATAGTGATTTCTTGTTCAAGCTTAGAGTGAGAATTGAGTGGTAAAAGGTAAGAGAGCACACTAGAGAAAAAGTCATAAAAGAGTGAAACAAGAGTGAAGAGTAAACACTTATGGAGTGTAGTGAGCTGGTTGTTGTTTCCTTAGCTGTTTTGTTTCGGTACTACATTACATAGGAGGGAAGAAAGAAGAGAAAGACATGGGAGAAGAGGAGAGGAACAAAGGGAGGAAGAGCTAGACATGTCAAAATGAAAAATCCCTCAATTTTTGGGAAATTGCAAACCTAAAATCTATGTAGATTAGAAGCTCAAAGTTGAGCAAGTTGTGGGTTGTATTAACCTCCATGGTCGAAAGGTAGTGAGGCTTGTCACCCTTGAGTTTGGTGACTATGCCTTAGTATGGTGGACAGAAGTGTTGGAGGATATAAGGAGGGGAGTTAGAGATCCTTTTAAGGATTGGGTAGTCTTGAAAAATGATGAGAAGTAGGTTTGTCCCACCATCTGACACTAGGGACTTACATAATAAATTACAAAGGTTATATCAAGGATCTAGGAATATGGAAGAGTACCACAAAGAAATGGAAATGGGATTGATAAGGGCTCAAATTAGGGAAAGTGAAGAAGCCACGGTGGCTTGTTTTCTTCATGGATTGAATAGGGAAATCCAAGATGTTGTAGAGTTGCAACATTATAGTACCCTAGGTGAGTTAGTCCATCAAGCTATCAAGGTAGAAGTGCAAATTAGGAGAATGAATGCATCTAGAAAGACCTATGTTGGTACTAGTGGTTCGAAAGGAAAAGAGAGAGAGAGAAAGAGAAGGCTAGAAGGGAGAAAAGCCCTAAGAAGGGGAGTGAGTCCTCTCTAGGCCAAAAGGAAGCAACCTCTACCCCTATACCTATGGCCCCTTGGACTAGTAACTTTAAGTGTTTCAAGTGCCTAGGGAAGGGACACATAGCTTTTCAATGTCCTAATAGGCAAGCTATGATATTGAAGGAGGATGGGGAAATAGAAAGTGAAAGTTTTATTGGAGAGTTGAGTGCTTCTAGTGAGGTCGAGAACCTTAGTGATGATTCTCACTATGAGGGAGACTTGCTTGTAGTGAAGAGGTTGATGAATAGCCATGTAGGAGAAGAGGCCAAGACACAAAGAGAAAACATTTTCCATTCTAGGTGTCTTATCTTAGGTAACTTGTGTTCTATGATCATAGATGAGGGAGTTATGTGAATGTAGCTAGTAAGAGGCTTGTGAAGAAGCTAACTCTACCCACCATTGTGCACCCAAGGTCGTATAAGCTCCTATGGCTAACTAAGAAAGTGGAATTTCTTGTGGACAAGCAAGTCGAGGTCATGTTTACCTTAGGAGGATATAAGGATAAGGTAGTTTGTGATGTGGTTCCCATGGAAGCCATACATTTATTACTAGGGAAGCCTTGGCAATTTGATGACGATTCATGATGGAGTCACCAATAGGTCCACATTCATACATTTTTAGCAAAGGGTGGTGCTTAAACCTTTATCTCCAAGAGAGTTTCATGAGGATAAAAAAATGAAAGTAAAAAGGGAGATTAAGAGAAAAACTGAAAGCAAGTTGAAGAAAATAGAGAGCAAGAATGAAGCGAAAAAGAGAAAAGAAAGAGAGAAAAAGCAATAGTATGAGAGAAAAAGAGTAAAAAAAATGAGAAAAATAAGGGAGTAAAAGAGCCACACTTGAGTGGAAAAAGAAAAAAATAAAAGGAAAAAAGAAAGAAGTCCTTGCTAGTTGGCCCTATGGAGGTTTAGAAGGTCCTCTTGGCCAAGAGGGAACCCTTATTTTCTTTGCCTACTAACATGTTTTTACATGTTTCTCCTTCTTTGAATGCTTTGCCTATAGGTATGAATAATTTTCTTAAGGAGTTCCAAGATGTCTTTCCAAAGAATGTACCTCATAAGTTGCCATACATGAGAGGTATAGAATATCAAATATACTTAACACTTAGAGCCACTTTACCAAATAGGGCGGCATATAGGGCGAATCCCAAGGAGGCCAAAGAGATTCAAAGGAAAGTTGGTAAATTAATAAAGAAAGGTTGGGTAAGAGAGTGCATAAGCCCTTGTGCCATGCCTCTAATTTTGGTGCCAAAAAATGATGGCACTTGGAGAATGTGCACTGATTGTAGGCCAATAAATAAAATAACTGTTAGTATAGGCACTTATTCCCTATTCGGATGATTTACTCAATGAATTGCATGGTTCCATTATTTTTTCTAAAATTCATTTGAGGAATGGATACCGTCAAATTAGAGTAAAAGAGGGGGATGAATAGAAAATGACTTTTAAGACTAAGTTTGGACTTTATGAGTGGCTTGTCATGCCTTTTGGCTTGACTAATGCCCCTAATACTTTAATGAAATAGATGAACCATGACTTGAGAAGCCTAATACGCAAGTGTGTGGTTATGTATTTTGATGATATTTTGATTTATTCTACTTGCTTGGATGACTACTTCTTGCATGTGAAAAGTGTGCTTGAAATTTGAAGAAAAAAGATACTTTGTTTGCTAATTTAGATAAATGTGTATTTTGTACCCATGAGGTAACCTTCCTCGACTTTGTTATTGCCTCCCATGGAGTCAAGGTTGATGAGGAAAAGGTGAAGGCCATCTAAGATTGGCCAACACCTAAAACCATGGGGGAAGTGAAAAGCTTCCATGGGCTTGCAAGTTTTTATACAAGATTTGTAAAAGATTTTAGTACACTTGCACTCCCTTTAAATGAAATTGTAAAAAAAATGTTGGTTTTAAATGGGAGGAAAGTGAGAGAGCATTTTTTTTGTCACTTAATAGTGACTTATGCTGGATATATTTGATATCATTTTATGGTTAATATTGACACATTGGTTTAGTCTTGGGTTATTGGACTTAATTGGGTTTAGTTACTAATCTTTGCTTATTTTTTAACTTAATTTTCATTATGATGTTTCTATCTTGTGCAAACAATATCTTGAGTTACAGACCTCCAAATTGGACAATATTAGTGGCTATGGAAAGCTAAGACAAAGATATATAACTTCTCTCTTTCAAGCTTAACCCAGTTCGACTATCTTGAGTGTCAAAAGTAAATGTGAATTTTTAACCTCTACACCCACTCTATTGGGCCTTTCTTTGTATGCCCAATTTTGGGACCTTGGTTAGTAGGCCTTTGGGCTGAGAATTCCTCTGCCTCAGACCATCTTCCTTGGTATTCAGAGCATGTAATAAATAGTAGTTATTTAGTAAGGTTAGGGAAGACATTTTTAGATTTTAACACACTTGGATATTTTAGGGTTCTTGGATCACAAGTTTCCTCACTATTCTCTCTCTTCTCTCCTCTTCTAGGTTTTCTTTGTGTTTTTGGCTGCATTTTCTGTAATGATTGCCATGGAAGGTTAAGTTCTCTTATCAATTCAAGTTTCCATGATTATGGTTAGGTTTGAGTTCTTGAATTCTTTATTGTGCAAATTTTGTTATATCTCTCATTTCTTTCCAATTCTTGACCCGTTTTCATGATTATGATTTTGCTTGAGATTTTTTGGTTATGTTAGGTTAAGATTTATTAATCCCAATCTAATCAAGGCTAGGTAATCGATTGATCACCTAAAATCAACCAATTATATGCTTGAATTCATGCTAATTAAGGAATGCAATTGTGATTTCAATCTTTATGGACAAATGTTAGATGATTATTTAATGAATCTTGGGTTGATATGAATATTTTTTATTATTAGAACCATGATAACAATCTACATGATTGGATCCTTGGATTAGTGTTACATAACTCTGTTTTGCATATTGTTTTTTACATAATTTTGTTTACATACAAACCCCCATTTTTGCATTGAAATTGGTTTTTGTTCAACTAGATTAAGCATTGCATGATTGTGTCCTTGATAGATTCAACCTAGGTTAGTCCATACAATACAAAATAAAAGGAAAATCTAGTAGTTTTGATAGTGTTTCGACAATATTATCAAAAAGCCAAGAGAGAGCCTTCCAAGCTTTGAAGGAAAGGCTCACTCAAGCTCCAATTCTTGCTTTTCTAAATTTTCAAAATCTTTTGAGTTGGAGTGTGATGCCTCTAGTGTAGGTATAGGGGCTGTGATCCTCCAAGAAAGGTACCTCATTGCTTACTTTAGTAAAAAACTAAAGGGTGCCCAACTAAATTACTCCACTTATGATCAAGAGCTATATGCTCTGGTGAAGGCCTTGCATACTTGGCAACACTATCTATTGCCCAAGGAGTTTGTGATCCATAGTGATCATGAAGCTCTTAAGCACTTGAGAAGGAAAGGTAAGTTAAATAAAAGGCATGCTAAATGGGTAATTTTTTTGGAACTATTTCCTTGTGTAATTAACCATAAGCAAGGCAAGATGAATGTTGTTGTGGATGCTTTCTCAAGGAGACATGCCCCAATTGCCATGCTCGAAACAAAGATGCTTGGACTTGATTGCATAAAGGAATTGTATGAAAAAGACATTGATTTTAGTGAACCTTTCGCCATGTGTGTCCATTCGGCATTTCATGATTTCTTTATACATGATGACTTTTTATTTGAGGAAAAGAGACTATATGTGCCAATGAGCTCCATTCGACAATTTCTTGTGAAGGAGGCACATGAAGGTGGCCTTATGGGTCTCCCAAGGACCATTGTTTCAAATAGAGACACATAATTTCCTGGACATTTTTAAAGGTCCCTTTTGAGTAGGCTTGGTACAAAGCTACTATTTTCTACTACTTGTCATCCACAAACGGATGGACAAACCGAAGTGGTGAAGAGAACCTTAGGCCAACTTCTAAGATTTTTTGTTAAAAAGAGTTTGAAGAATTGGGAGGATTGGATACCCCATGTTGAATTTTCTTATAGTATGGTGTTTAATTATACTACTTACTCTCCTTTTGAATTGGCTTACGGTTTTAATTCTCTCTCCCTAATTAACTTGTTTCCTTTACCTATCTTGCCTAATTGTGTTAATGATGAAGGATTTTCTAAAGACCAATTTGTTAAAAGATGTCATGATAAGGCATAGTTACACATGGAAAAGAAAGGAGAAAAGTATGCAAAAAATGCCAACAAGGAGAGAAAGGAAGTCTTCTTTAAGGAAGGAGACTTGGTATGGGTGCACTTGAGGAAGGAGAGATTTCCTCACCATAGGATGTCTAAGCACCTTCCAAGAGAAGATGACCCATTTAAGAATTTAAAGAAAATAAATGACAATTCCTATAAATTTGATATTCCCCAAGAATTTGGGGGAAGCACTACCTTTAATGTTGATTTGACTCCTTGTGTTATAGGTACTCAAGCACCAAATTTGAGGTCAAATTCCCTTCAAGAAGGGGAGGATGGGGCATATATGGGAGGCCACACTCAAAGTACTCAAGAGGCGAGTATGAGGCGGCCACTCCTACACTTGAAGGCCCTATGACTAGGTATAGGCTTAAGAGGATTCAAGAGGAATTGCAACATAAGTAGGCCATGCTTAAAGGCCAAGAGAAGGCACAAGAAGGACTTATTTTGTATAATTTTTCTAGTTGCCAAGGTGGCCTTTTCTAGGGCTGGAGTAACCTTATTTCCTTTTTATTTTTATGATACTTTGAATATGTTTTCGGTAGGATAGCTTAGCCATAAGCTAAAACCCATTTTAGGTCACATTTTCCTTGCTAGCATTTTTCGTCGCCAATCTGTCGTTATTTGCCTTGATAAAACTGTTGCTAAAGCCAAAGTAGGACTACTGTTCGTTCTGGACATGCGTCCCTTGTGGGCTTAATTAAGTGACCTTAATTAGGATTAGGATACTCTAATTAGGATTTAGGAAGGGCTATTTAAGCCTCAATTGTAATTAGCCTAATCACTTTTTAAATGAAATTGAATGGTGCCTTAGCACTTTTGAGAGCATTTCTCTCTTCTCTTATCTTGAACAAGAAATCCAATTCTTATCAAGCTTCCAAGATGCTTATGGTGAATATCTACAATCTCTTATCTAATTCTTTATCACTTAGTGGCAAGCCATCTTAAATTCTTTATCTATTTTATCTTTTTCTTCTTCTCATTTTTTAGTCCTATTTTCCATTGTTAATTTTCAACAATTCCTTGAAACTAGGTCATGGTTTTGGAGCTAAGGGTGCATTTGTCCTGAACCCGTTAGGTCATGAGGGTGGCTAGGGTGGAGATTTGAGCTTCCATTGCTTTAAGTTTTTCATCGATCTTGACCATGAACAAAGTCATTGTATCTTGCAAGCATAGCCTTCTTTCTTCTTGCCTTTGCCCTTGTTTTGATGTTACATGAGTGGAGGTCTATAGACGTTTCGAGCTTGGCCTTCGTGTTGTCTAATCCAACAGAAGTTGGGGTACTTTCTCTAACCTATATTATAGTGAGAAGAATATGGGTCGCTTTGATTTCGCGTGATGAAACTTGCTTCCTCTATGGCATTGGTGAAGAAGTTGTCCATCTGGCAATCTTTTTCTGCATGGCTTATGGTCCCACATTGCTCACAAGTGGGAGGAAGGGATGGAACGTACTGTATTAGTGGCTCAATCTGTCTCTTGAGAATATCCAACTTCCTCTCCATTATACTTACATCCTAACTACCCTTTATGTTACATGCCTATTACCTGGGAAATAGTTTTGCTACTAGAAGCCATATCTTCTATAGTGGCGTATGCTTCGCTAGGGGGTTTCTTTCTAATTGTTCCTCCACATGGTGCATCAATGCTGATTTGGTTCAAGGTAGAGAGACTGGTGTAGAAGATCTGGATCAACTATCCCTTTAGGAAGTCATGGTGGGGGCATCTACGAAGCATCTCCTAGAATCTTTCCCAAACTTTGCCTAGGGGTTCCTGCTCAAACTGAGAGAAGTTCATGATGTCCTTCTTTAGTATATTATATCTAGACGGAGGGAAGTACTTGAGCAAGAAGCTACGTGTACACTTATCCCAAGTGGTGATGACTCCATCTAAAAGGGTTGTGAGCCACTCAAGCGCCCTATTTGCTAAGGAGAATGGAAAGAACCTTAGGTGGATAGAGTCTGTAGGGATGTAGTTTATTCTTACCATGTCAATGAAGCTTAGAAACTTATTGAGGTGGGTGAGGGGCTCTTCAATGGGTAGCCCTCTAAACTGGCCCACATTCTGCATCATGCTTATTAGAGTTTGCTTTAGCTCAAAAATGTTGGTCTCTAATGGAAGGTAACAAATGTTGTGAACTACCTCAATGGCTAGGATGAAGTAGTCTTGTAATATCCTCTCTAGTGGATCTTCGTCATAGTTGCGGCAATCCTCATGGTTTCCTACCATGTCTTTTTTTTCTTTCCTATTCCTCAAGCAATTTTCTCAATCTTGAGGTCAAACTACAACTGTGGCCTCTTGGATTGGGTTAGCATAAACAATGATAATAGAGATAAAGTAATAGACAACAGAAATACACAAGTAACAAATAGTGAAAAGAGGAAGGAAGGGAGTCTAATCCTACTAGAACTTCTCTTATTTTGATATCCCAACTAGTCCTCGGAAAGCATGCTAACAACTTGATAGTAATAAGGACGTGAGTCCAAATATCATACCTAAAGGACTAGTATGTCAATTTCCAAAAAGTTTTGGTGTAGTTTAAATAGTCAAAATTAGAAAAGATTTGAGTACATGAAGTAAAGTAAAAACAAGAAAATGATAAAGAAAATTATTTTTAGTTCTTTTTGGAATTAAGGATTCTTATTTTTTTATGCTTTTCCCTCTTGACCTCAATTTATGCAATTTTCTTACCTTACTTTCGTGCATTATTGATTTTACTTCTTAATGCTACTAAGGCACTTGGTCTAGCACCCCTAATATTTTTTACCTTAGGATGGTTCTTATTTGGTCATTTAGAAACACATACTTCAGCAAGTTTGAGGTCCATAAAAGCCACTATTGTTAGTTGAATCAAAAGCCTAGGGAAAAGCTATCCTATAGCTCCACCAACTAGTTAAGGTGTGGTCACCTATAACTAGTTTATTATCATGCAAGAAAGACTTGTTTATAAAGTATGCAATAGGATAATTCAAGTAGTGAAAGTAAATAGAAAACTACATTCAAAAAGAGTAGTCAAGCATTCCAAGAACAACTATACGATAACCCTTAAAAGTAAACCTAGCTACCCATACACATGATGAAAAGATAAGCAGACATAATTAAAGAAAGAAAACTAGAACCCATAGAAGCTTCGGGTTTCCCTTCTTTGCTCTAGGTTGTGTTGTCTACCTTATATTTCAAGTGCCTTCTAGGGAGCCTCAAAGGCAAAGGGAGCACTTGGAAGAATAGAGGTGGTGGAGTATGGAAAGATGGAGTGGAATGACATGTGTAGGGAGTGCTAGGAGTGAGTTCTACAACCTCCAGGTTGCCTCATTTTATACTGTGCAAAGTGGACCTTTTTGGAGGCTTACACATATGTGTAGATAAAATAAAATAATAGATAAAGATAAAATAAAATAAACGATAAAGGTAAAATAAAAGATAAAATAAAATAAAAGATAAAGATAAAGTTAAAATAAAATAAAAGATAAAGATAAAATTGCATGATCTTGCTGATCTTTTGTAGCCTCACCTTTTTGGCCCAAAAATCCTTATTTTTGTTGCATTTTCCCATTTTTTTTGTTTATAGACCTGTGTTACATTAATCACAAGAAAGAAAAAGTGAATTATGCTTGGTATTTGTAAAGAATATTCAGAATTTCACCCAAAAAAGATATTTGTTTAAGATATTTGTAAAGTGAATTATTGTATAAAATATTTGTTTATCGAGTACTAACTACCCTATTATATGCAAACTCAATGTGGGGTAGTGATAATGTTGTCAACACACCATCAAAATACTAGATTTCCTATGATTTTAATAGCATAGAGGTCAACCTAGGTTGATTCTCACAATGACACATTTTCGTCATGCCTAAGCATGGATAGCCGAAACTAAATACAAGAATGCAATAGAGTAATATGCAAATATGCAATGCAGGGATTGAAATAGTAAGGGAACAGGGGTGTTTGTTTTAGAGTCAGAATCACAAAGTAAATTGACAAAACTAATTGGAGTTAAGCGTATTAAAAAGAGCATCAATTCAAGAATTCAATCATGAAGTTTAGTATCACAGCTCTCCTAAGGGATCATGCACTTTCATATCAACCAACCTAAGAATCAAATATTCATCTAACATTTGCCTATGTAGATTGAGTTCACAATTATGGTCCTGAAGTAACATAGATTCAAGTGCACGTTGGTTGAATTCAGGTTATCAACTGATCACCTTACGGGGAATGTAATCAAAAATGCAGTCAGCTCAAAATCATGAAAACAGAATGAGAAATGGAAAACATAACAAAAGAAATTACATAAGAGTGGGGAACGAGGAGCTCAAACCAGTTGCAGACATGAATCCCTGAAAGTAAAGTTAGCCTTCCATGTTCATCACCATGGAAGACTTTGTCGTGTTCAAAGAAAGGGAAGAAAGACAAAGAATCAGAGAGAAAGTCATACCAGAGAGAGTACAAACAAACCAATGATTCAACAACGATGGAATATTGGACAACGAAAACCGAACAGTACCGAACGAGAAATGATCCAATGTCAACAAACGGGCTTTTCTTCCTTTTATACACATTTTACCAACGACTAACTAACTAACAACTAACTGAAATACCTAACTAACTACCTAACTGCTTCCTAAATGATCACGTGCTCGAAGTAGCTGGAGTACAATTCGCTCAACCTTGTTGTTGGGACAGATTTAGATGGCCGGGATGAACTCAGTAGGCGGAGATGGAGTCAGCATGCGGAGTTGCCATGCAAAGTCGAGTCAGCTGATGGAAATGAAGTCGGCATGCGGAGTGGACTCGACTACTAGAGACGGAGTCAGTCGTGCAAAGTGAACTCATCTAGCCGGGATGACTTTAGCTTGTCAAGACGACTTCAGTTTGTTGGGATGACTTCAATTGGCCAAGACAACTTTTGGTCTCCTATAGCCGAGGGGACTCGGTCTCAATTGGTTGTGAGGGACTCAGTCTCAGTTGGGATGGGCGAGAAGACTCGGTCTCAGCTAGCAGAGTGGGGACTCGGACTTGGAAGGACGAGCAGGACTCTAAAGGTCAGCCGGTACAATCCTGATTGGAGCTCTGTCTCTCCAGATATGGCCTGGACAAGATAATAAACCTCTTTGTGAGCATAAAATCCAAAAATTAGCACATATTTGTATTTTTCCTCATTTAAGCTCGATAATCCGAAATTCAACTAATATGTGATTATTAGCTACAAAATAGTGTCAACTATGCTCATCCTAAGTCTTTATTAGGTGTCTCAAATATGAATCATCAGGTAGCCACTCCTCCCATGATCTCAAACTCTTCCCTACAAAGCATCTCAAAAGTTGGGACAAGGTCTTATTAACCACTTCAATTCGCCCATTCGTTTAAGGATGACAAGTGGTAGAGAAGAGTAGCTTGGTACCAAGCTTACTCATGAAGGTCCTCCAAAAGTGACTAAGAAACTTGGAGTTCCTATATGAGACTACGATCTTGGGAAGACCATAAAGCCTCACCACTCCCCTAAAGAAAAGATTGGCCACATGACAAGCATCATCTACCTTATGACAAGGTATAAAATGGGTCATCTTAAAAGACCTATTTGCTACCACAAAGATGGAATCTCGGCCATGCTTAGATCTAAGCAACCCTAAGACAAAATCCATAGAAATTCCCACCCAAGGAGAAGTAGGGATAGGTAGTGGAGTATATAAACCATGGGAAGAGACCTTGGACTTTTCCCCTCTACAAAGTAAAAACCTCTCACATACATAATGTACATCTGATGCATATGTGAAAATGCACAACAAAGAAGACGAGGTTAAGGAAGTTACACTGCACTTGAGAGTCCAATTGATAATGCATTTTTTTTCATAGTGGCATATCAAATAAAACTAGAGCTAACTATAGCATAGTGCAACCCTAGGTCGATTCTCTCAAGGACATAATGTATTCATTTATGGCTTAGTGTGGAAATCAAAATTTATGTTAAAGGCAAAGTGCATGTAGAATGCTGACTATGATTCAAACAAAGCCGGTCTCGGATGGAGTCGGCTTAGACTCGGTCTCGGGCAGAGAAGAATTTGTCCTGGACAGAGACAACTCGGACGGAGTCGGACTCGGACAAAGTTGGACTCGACTCGAACTCGGTTGGAATTGGAAACGGGGGGTTTTATTGTAGAAATATAGAATATGATAGAAAGTAAATTAAGTACAAAAAATAATTACGACTACATTACCTTATGCTATAATGCACTACAATACTTATCATACCAACACACAAGTTTAGCAATGCAATGACTTTGGTTCTTTAATGAGTGAATGCAATCCCAAACCAACCTAAGTTCCTACAAAAATTGCTGAACTTTGTTCGTTGCTGGCCGAGGATTTATACAATTGCTACCTCATCAGTTGGCAGGGAGTATGCACGTGGTTGATTTTAGGTTTTCTTATCGATTACCTAACTAGTTGTTAGAACAGTTCCAATCAGCCTAATCTAACATTATCGACTATTATTTCTCTTGCAAGCATGGAGTACAAAGCAGCGAAATAGGATAGGAATCGCAAATAGAGAAAATATAGAAATACAAATCATTCATTGATGAAACAAATGTATTGATACAGAGTTACGTGGATTGTGAAGTAGTGTCTGCTTCCCACAACAATCGCCATAGAAGAACGGTGGTGGTTCACCACAACTAGCCAAAGCTCTGAAGGGATAGTCTATCAGTAGTGTGCCAGCTAAACTAACAGTCTCCTCTGGTAATCCTCCACTACCCAGCCTCTGGACCTACACCCACTCAATCGAGATTGATGCCATACTGAAGCACCATGCACCACCGTGAATGAGAAAACTTTGAATTAAGTGTGCGTGTGTGCAATGGATCATGTGAATGCTTAGCTTTCTAACCTAAGAATGATCTATGTAGCCTCGTATATACACGTTTCGGCTGAAAGTAACGAACTAACTACCAACTCACGAGTTCCACATTAATCACGTGTTAAACATTTGTCCCGTAGTGATTATCCTAACTAACTGTTTAACGGAAATAACTGCCTAACGTCCTTGTGAATCACGTGTTTCATTTCCTTAAGTCATGTGCTCGATTTGCTGCTTTGACCACGTGTTGGATTGCCATGCTAATCTCGTGCTGGCTTGCCATGCTGAACATGTGCCCTTTTTGTGCTTGGAGTTGGTCTCTGCATGCCAGGACGGATCCGGATGGATAGGAGTCAGCACCTAGAGTCGGCTTCGCAAGAGTCGGCATCCGATTGGAACTCACCATTGGTTAGGAACCGGCCCGGTCTATGCACAGACATAGAGTCGGCTTTGCAGGAGTCGGCTTGGTTCAGTTGGGATGCTTTTGGTTGGGCTAGAGTTGATAGTATGGAGTCGGCATCCGAAACCTTCATGCGGAGTCAGCCACGCGGAACCGGAGTTGGCTTGATCATGTCCGAGATGGTTGGTTCTGGTTGTAGTCGGCATCTCTCAGCCGGGATGGCGTTAGCTGGCCGAGACGATTTCGGTCTCGGTTGGGGCTTTCAGGACTCCATCTTGACCTGCAAAATGAGACTAATCTATTTGTTATCTAAAATCAACAAATTAGCATGGGTTTATATTTTCCCTATTTTAACTGAGGAAATATGAATCTTAGCTAATTTATGTCTCTTAGTTACAAGATAGCCTCAAATGTACCCCTTTTAAGGTGGCTAAAATATGACTCATTAGACCCCACACTTACACTTTTTGCACTCTTGGGCAAAATTCGGAAACGAATATCACGAAAGAAATGAGGAAGCACTGACTGTGAGAAATAAGATGCTTTTTCCAAATGAACTCTTCAAAGTGACAAAACAGACTAAGTATACATTCACCCCACATCAAGGTGTTCAATCAACACATGGAAGTACTCCTTCACTCATCCAAAGGGGACAAACAACATGAAAATGTTTTAAAGTATAACCAAAAATGATAGAGCTCTCACAAGGTATATGCTTTCAATCTCTCAAGTGTTTAAGGTTGTATTTACACTCAAAACACTCTATGTTAACTAGCATTACCAACATTTTGACTACCCTCTCCTTCTTACGACCTTAAAAACACATGCAGTAGTGATTATTAGGACTTGCTTTAGGCTTGTAACGTGGCCAAGGGTAAGGTAGGATGAAACCATGAAGTGAGCTTAGGAACCAAAGGGGACAGAGGAGCAATGGGGAATAAGTATATAATTATGGAGACTATCCCCCAAGACATTATAAGTCTTTTGAGAGCATCTTACGTTCTGCTCTACTTTTCCCTTTGTAATTTTTCTTTCTTTTTCTCACTTTTTATTTTGTAGCCTTGTGTTGCATTTTTTTCTTGCAACTTTTTGTCTTTGCTTCCTTTCCTTTGGTTCATCTTTCATTTTTCTTTTCATACCTCTTTCTTCCTTTTTATCAACATTTTTTCACAACGACTACTCTTAAAATGTACCACTCTCGCAATGTCCTGAGGTATCACCCCCACACTTATACAAAACCTACTCCCAAAATAATTCCAAAGCTCCTCTGACCCCTAAGGTTGAGGTTGATCAGGGTTTTTCTACTTTTGGGATTGTATTGGGCTATCATATCCAAAGAAATGGTTATATAGGCTCAAAAAGGTTAGACAAGGGATTCATTTGCAAGGTAGGTCTATTTGGCTAATAGCTTGCAAAGAAAAATGGCCTAGATCATATCACTCATGCATGTGAAACAAGAAGTATCAAGAGAGTCAAGGAAAAATCTGGAGTAATCTAGCTCATAGGTGCAAAAATCACACAAGAAAGAAGAGAATGGCAAGATGTAAGGCCAACATTATATACAAGGCTCAAAAATTCTCACATGGATACATTGTTTTATCAATAATGGTTTTAACTTTAATTTTTTTTCAATCACTTATCTCCTAAAGATGAGAAATTTTCTTTGCATGTTGATAGTGTCTAAAGGATTGGTCGTTATTTTCTCTATCAAAATACTAGATTTTCCTAAGCTATAGTAGCATAGGGTCAACCTAGGTCATTCTTCTCAAGGACACATGGTTCCTATATTCTCTAGGGTACAAGGCTGAAATATATGCAAACCAGGATATGTAGAGTGTGGACTCAGTGAGAAATATAAATGGGGGTTTTTACAGGAAAATTAAAGTACTAGGGAAAGTAAACTAAGAACTATAAACGTAAAACGATCTAATTCTACTAAAACTATAGGACATTTATCTAGACATATTTATTATACCGATTCCAAAGTTATCAATGAGATGGTTCTAAGTTCCAGTTCCTATTATGAAACAACTTCTCACCAACCCACTTTCCTACGACGATCACCTAACATTCATCTCGTGCTAGCTGATGACTTACGCAATCGCTGCTTCAAGTTTGGCAGGAATATGCACCTAATTGATATAGGTTATCTAGTGATTATCTATTTTGTTGTTAGAGTGGTTCCGATTGACCCCTAAACTAACGTGCTCTATTCCTACCCTACAAAATCGTGATTAAGCATGAAGTGATTATGGTAATAGAAATTGCACTCATAATAGAAAAGGAAAACATATTCATTCATTGGTTAACAAAGTACCATACATGCAAAAAGTTGTGATTCGTGGATTGAGTGTGGATCAACTTCCCGCAACAATCACTAGCAATAGTTGCAGTGTTCCACCTATGTTGGCCAGGTACTAAGGGATTAAATCACTAAGCAGTATGCCAACGTGCCCTAACAGTCTCCTTTTAGCAATCGGCTGCTACCCAGACGCAAGTCCTGTACCAACTCGATCAACTAGCCACTTTATGAAGCATTGTGGAACAAAGATGTCGAAATGAAAATGGATGTATGCGTGAGTCTTGCATGTTATTGATAGGCTTTGCTCCTTTAAATATACATGCATCGGCCTAACTAATTCCTAACAAAAATAACAGACATAACAATATTGTCATAACTAACTAACAAACTCAACATAACAAACTTAATCGTTTTCCTAAATAGCACGTGCTGGAATTGCTGGAGTGGAGTTAACCTTTGCTTATCGGGACGGATCTAGACAAATGGGAGTCAGCATCCGAGAGTCAATATCCAATAGGAACGCTTTCGGTTGGTTTGGATTCGGCGGGATGGAGTCAACTACATCCGGAGTCGGCTATATGGAGATGGACTCGTCTTGGCCAGGACGGTTCTATCCGGTCGGGATGTCTTTAGTGTTGAGACGGCTTCAATTAGCCAAGATGCATTCGGTTCTCGGTCATATTGGCTTAAAAGAGTTGGTCTCGGTCTCCACTAAGGCTTTCGAGACTCCATTTTGACCTGTAAATGAGACTAATCTATTTATTAGCTAAAATCAGCAAGTTAGCATTGATTCGTATTTTCCTTATTTTAACCTAGGAAATTTGAATCTTAGCTAATATGAGATTCTTAACTACAATTTAGAGTCTAGTCTACCTATATTAAGACCTTATTAGAGGGTATAAATTGTGTATTATCACATGTCTAGTTGAAAAACCTCTTATCCAGGATTATACATTACTTCTTCATGTTTTATTCACCTTAACAAATTCTATTTGTTTTTCGCAAAGTATTTTCTCACAACTAGACAGTGAAAAACAGAAACAAAATTTGAACAAAAAATAGAAAAACAAAAACAAACGAAAAGAAAATATGAACAAAAGGGAGAACGCGGAACTGGAGTCAACATGCGAACCCAGCAAAAAGCGACACGGAGTCAACATAGACTTAGCAGAAAATAAAAGAAATCACGGAGCCGGAGTCGGCATGCGAACCCGCAATGAAAGGAATCCAGAGTTGACATGGACTTAGCAAAACACAGAAAACACACAGAGATCGGAGTCGGATCAAAGAAAACATACAAATACAAACGAGCAATAAGCAAACTGGGATTAGCTACACCTATCCCCCTCACACTTAGATGATGCATTGTCCCCAATGCATAACATATATATAATGGGAATGGGGAAAGTTCTTTCAAGGTCTGTCATCCGGTATGGCCAGTTGATCTCGACTTCTATTGACCAACTCAATCTGGATTCGACACTTGGTATGCCGAGTTGATCTCAGCCTTTATTTGCTTTCAACTTTGATTGGCTGAATTGGATTCAGCTCTCAGCTGCATTTTTGAGTCGAACTCGGCATGTGTCTCTTCGCGCGAGTTGGTCTTGTCTCATCTCAGCTTTTGGCCTCGACTGGCCGAATCGGACTCGGCATCTATAATTGTTGCCACTTGTGCTTGTGTCGGCCTTTCAGTTTCGGCAACTACGAGTCTTGCACTTTTTACATACTCCAGTTCTTCATTATACCTGCATACCTGGTCAATTAAATCAGGAATTTCAAAAATATTCATCAAATTAGTAGGGTTATCTAAGTCTTCTTTGGAGTTAGATAGATTCAGCACTTCACTCATTTTGATGAAGTCGGCTGCTTTCGCCACAAAAACTACACATTCAAGTACATTAAAAATTTCAACAAAATTTGTGATTTCTTCACTGCCAGCATCTAGTTGTGTATGTTCTTCAACTAGTTCGTCAATAATATCGATGCCAAAGAGTGAATGGTCTCCGGTGGGGTGCCTCATTGCTTCAAAAATATTAAATTGCACCAAGTTATCCCCAAATTCCATTGACAATGTCCCAACATATACATCAATCTTCGTCTTTGCGATCATCAGAAATGGGCATCCCAAAATTAATGCAGATCCCTTTCCCGACATCTTGTCCTCCATGTCCAGCACATAGAAATCGGCTGGAAAGATCAAGTCATTGACTTGGACTAAGACATCCTCGAGAATACCTAAGGGTTGTATAACACTTCTATTGGCTACTTGTATCGTCATTCCTGTCAGTTCTAGATCTCCAAAATTCAAGGCTTTGTATACTGATGACGACATGACATTGATGGATGCCCTTAGGTCCAGCATGGCATCGGCAAAAGTGTAGTTGCCGATAATGCATGGAATTGAGAAGATTTCAAGGTCTCTACATTTCTTTGGCAAAGCCAATTGTGATCCGGCTGTGGCTCCTTCATTTTGAACTAACGTTGACATGACGCTTCTCGTTTCAACTCCTCCCTTTATTTTCTTCCTCTTATGTATGCATAATTCCTTGAGGAATTTGGCATACTTAGGAACCTCTTTAATGGCGTCAAGGAGCGGAATATTAATTTGTACCTTCCGAAACATCTTCAGCAAGTCTTCGTCTGTCTTAGATTTTCTTGCTGGAGGTGTCCGGGTAGGAAAAGACAATAGGACAGGTCTAGCCTATTGCTGTATTGGCGAATCGACTTTCAGCTCAGACTCGGCATTGGATGGTCTCGGCATTTGTTGTGGTATCGGCTGTGGTAGTAATTCTCTACCACTTCTTATCGTCACGACACTCGTGTTCCCTCCTTTCGGATTTGGAATGGTTTGTGAGGGAAGATTGCCGAAACCAGCTGATTGTAGCTGACTCATTGAACTGGCTAGTTGTCCAATTTTCATTTTTAAATCCTACATTGTCGCGTTCAGATTTTGTTGAAATGACATCCACTCTTCCCTGGATGGAGGATTATTCTGTGGTGGCAGTTGTTGTTGTTGCTGTTGTTAAAATGGGGCTTGGTATCTTGGACCCAACTGCTGATAGTTGTGTAGACTCGGAATCGACATGGCCAGCTCGGATCCGAATTTTGTGGCCGAATACTACCCTTGACTCAGACTTGGTTGGTAAGGTTGTCTTCCAAATCGTTGACTATCATATGGCCGACTCTGATACGGTTGCCTCTAATATGGCTGATTTTGATACGGCTGATTGCCGTATTGATGTCCACCTATTGCTCCAACAATTTCTACACTCTCCATCTTGATTTCTTGTAGCATAGGGTACACATTAGTTGGGTGCTCCACGAAAGTGCATATTCCGCAAACTCTTCCTGGTATATTCTGTTGTTGTTGGCCGACAGCGAGCTGCCTCACCAATGATGTCAACTCGGTCAATTGATTCTCTAATCTTAGATTGTCAATTGCTCCGACTTCATTCACCACTCATGATGGTCCTGCTCCTCTGGTTTCGAACTATTGTGTATTGCTTGCCATGTTCGAAATCAGTTGTCTTGCTGCAGACGGTGTCTTGTCCATCAATGCTCCACCGCTTGCGACGTCTATCATGTTTCGGTCCATCATTATCAGACCTTCATAGAAATATTGGATCATTAGTTGTTCACTGATCTAATGATGTGGACATGTGGCACATAGTTTATTAGATCTCTCCTAGTATTCGTGCAGGGTTTCTCTTGAGTGTTGCTTGATCCCACATATTTCCTTCTGGATGGTTGCAGTTCTGGACGTCGGGAAGAACTTCTTCAGAAATATACGTTTCATATCTCCCCAAGTGTGGAAAAGAATCGGTTATAGGTATAGCCAATCCTTTGTTGCTCCATCGAGGGAAAATGGGAACACCTTCATCTTTATATAATCCTCTGGAATCCTCTGCAGCCTCATCGTGGAGCACACCGTGTGAAATTCCTTCAAGTGCTTATATGGATCTTCACCTACATGGTCGTGAAATTTAGGCAACAAATGTATTAAACCGAACTTGAGTTCATATGACTGAGCTGGCTCCAGCTGCGAATACTAGATGCCCCAAGATTGGTACACCACATCCGGCGTGGCCAACTCTTTCAATGTTCAATCTTAGTTCTCCATCTGCTTCGGTTCATGGGCTTTATTCTCAACGTAGTTAGGCTCTTATTTAACGTAAAAACTATTATTGCTGCAATCAGGAAATTCAGAGTTAGTAGCAAATGAATTATTAACCGAATTAGAAATGGAATTGAAACTATCACTACTTCCTACGTCAGTATTTTTTATTTTTCTTAACCTATGTAAGGTTCTGTCTCTTTCTGGATCTAAGTCATGTAAGTTGTTAGAACTACTTCTAGTCATGCATTAAAAAAATTCATGCAAAAAAATGTAAAATCAATGTTGCAGCAAAATTAAAGTCAATTATGCATAGAAAAGTTAATGTCAGTTGTGCAGAGAAAGGTTAAGGTCAATTACGTAGAGAAAAATTAATGTCAGTTATGCAGAGAAAAATTATGCAAAGCAAAATATGCAATGATATAGAAAAAAAATGATATAGAAAATGGCTATGATAAAAAATTATGCAGAAAATGACAAAAATACAAAGTCAAAAATGATTTATGCAAAAGAAATACAAAAGCAATGATATTACAACTGTACGTACAAATCGATTCTACCAACTCTCTCTTTTTTTTCTTCTAACAATATTCAAAAACACATATAACAAAAATTTTAACAAAGACTCAACATGCTGAAAAAAATCTCAGACTCAACAAAAAGAAAACAGAAACAGATAAAAACTTAGCAACTAAAACAGATATTAACAAAGGAAAAACAGATTTGGCATACCAAAACAAACAGACCTGCATTCTACAGACTCGGGATTCGGCATAAAATTCTAACTTGACACATAAAGACACAACAGATTTTGTCTCCCCAGCAACGACGCCAATTTGATAATGCTTTTTGTGTCATAATGGCTTATCAAATAAAACTAAAGCTAACTATAGCATAATGCAACCCTAGGTCGATTCTCTCAAGGACACAATGTATTCATTTGTGGCTTAGTGTGGAAATCAGAATTTATGCTAAAGGCAAAGTGCATGTAGAATGCCAACTATGATTTAGACAGAGTCGGTCGTAGAAGGTGTCGACTCAGACTCGGTCTTGAACGGAGATGAATTTGTGCCAGACAGAGACGACTCGAACGGAGTCGAACACGGACAAAGTCGGACTCGACTCAGACTTGGCTAGAATTGGAAACGGGAGTTTTGTTGTAGAAGTATAGAATATGACAGAAAGTAAACTAAGTACTGAAAATAATTGTGACTACGCTACAATGCACTACAATACTTATCATACCAACACACAAGTTTAACAATGCAATGACTTTGGTTCTTTAACGGGTGAATGCAATCCCAAACCAACCTAAGTTCCTACAACAATTGTCGAACGTTCGTCCATTGCCGACCGAGGATTTACACAATCGCTACCTCATCAGTTGGCAAGGAGTATGCACATGGGTATTTTAGGTTTTCTTATCGATTATCGAACTAGTTGTTAGATCGGTTCCAATCGGCCTAATCTAACGTTATCGACTACTATTCCTCTTGCAAGCATGGAGTACAAAGGAACAAAATAGGACAGGAATCACAAACAAAAAATATAGAAACGCAAAACCATTCATTGATGAAACAAATGTATTGATATAGAGTTATGTGGATTGTGAAGTAGTGTTCGATTCCCACGACAATCACCGTAGAAGAACGGTGGCGGTTCACTAGAGATGGACAAAGCTCTGAGGGGTTAGTCTACCAGTAGAGTGCCAGCTAAACTGATAGTCTCCTCTGGTAATCCTCCACTACCCAGCCTTTGGACCTGTACCCACTCGATCAAGATGGACGCCATACTGAAGCACCGTGCACTACCGTGAATGAGAAAACTTTGAACTAAGTGTGCTTGTGTGCAATGGATCGTGTGAATGCTTAGCTCGTTAACCTAAGAATGATCTACGCAGCCTCTTATATACATGTTTCGGCTGAAAGTAACGAACTAACTACCAACTCACGGGTTCCACATTAATCACGTGTTAAACATATGTCTCGTGGTGATTATCCTAACTAACTATCTAATGGAAATAACTTCCTAGCTTCCTTGTGAATCATGTGCTTCATTTCCTTAAGTCACGTGCTGGATTTGCTTCTTCGACCACATGCTGGATTGTCATGCTAATCTTGTGCTGGCTTGCCACGCGGAACATGTGCCCTTTTTGTGCATAGAGTTGGTCTTTGTGTGCCGAGACGTATCTGGATAGATAGGAGTCGACACCTGGAGTCAGCTTCACAGGATTCGGTATCAGGTTAGAACTTGGCATCGGTTAGGAATCGACGTCCAATCTATACGTAGACATAGAGTCGGTCCTGCGGAGTCGACTATATAGGAGTCGACTTGGTTCGATTGGGATGCTTCTAGTTGGGCTAGAGTCGGTAGTATGGAGTCAGCATTTGAAGCCTTCACGAAGAACTGGAGTCGACCACCCAGAGCTGGAGTCGGCTTAATCATGTTCGAGATGATTGGTTCCAGTTTTAGTTGGCATCTCCCAATCGAGACGGCTTTAGCTAGCCGAGATGATTTCAGTCTCGGCTAGGGCTTTCAGGACTCCATCTTGACCTGCAAAATGAGACTAATCTATTTGTTAGCTAAAATCAACAAATTAGCATGGATTTGTATTTTCCCTATTTTAATTGAGAAAATTTGAATCTTAGCTAATTTATGTCTCTTAGTTACAAGATAGCCTCAATTGTACCCCTTTTAAGACCTTGTACGGTGGCTAAAATATAGCTGATCACCAATAACAAAGGGTAAACTCAAGAAGTCTCAATGAAAGAAGGCACAAGTTGACCATAATCAAAGGCCAAGAGGAGAACTAAGAAAGGATAAGGTCTTTCCCTTAGAAATCCACAATCAAAGAGCTAAAGAAGACTTCAAAGACATAGAAACCCTTGCACTTGGAGATTCTATGATTAGGGGAAGGCTCAAGAGAGCCCAAGAGGAAGTGTACCAAAAAAGTTGGCCATACTTATAGGTCAAAAGGAAGCACTATGAGCACCTAACTTGTATAATTTTTCCAACTGCCAAGGTGGCTTTGTTTAAGGGTGGAGTGACCTTATTTTCCATACATTTTCATGCTACTTTGAGTTCATTTTTAGTAGGATACCTTAACCTTGAGCCAAAGCCCATTTTAGGACCATTTTCCTAGCTAGCATAGTTTTGGTCACTAATTTTTCATCAAAACTTCTATTCCTAACATGCTTTTCCAAATCAAAATTATCAAGAGCAAAAAACCTTCAATTTAGACAAACTTGGTGCTGTTGAAAAGCTAAGAAAGAGATCTACAATTTTGATGTTCAGCACTCAACTCATTTCTTACTATTTCAGCTCCAAATTGGCTTCTGAAAGTCACATCACGTAAGGGCCATGGGAAGGGCCATGTATGTTTACGTTTTGGGCCATCTAGCTTGCGTTTAGGCTTGTTAGCCCTTAGGCTTTGGTTAAGTGACCTTAATTAGGATTAGGGACCTGAATTAGGATTAAAGACGAACTATATAAACCTCCAATGTAATTAGTGTAAAAACATTTTGATAAAATTGAATTTGTGCCTTAGCACTTTGAAAGCATTTTCTCTCTACTCTTGACTTGCTCAAGGAAATCAATTATTATCAAGCTTCCATGATACTTGTGATGAATTTGTATAATTCTTATCTAATTCTTAGGAATTAGTAGCGAATTATTTTTTCCTCAATCTGTTTTATACCTTTTTTCTTCCAATTTCTCGATTCATGTTAGAAATGGCTAATGTTTGGATTCTACTTGAACTAGGTCATGGTTGTGGATCCTATGGTTTCATCAACATCTCTTCTCATGTGAAGCTAATAGGAGTGTTCATTTAAGGTTTCAAAGGTCTTAAGCTCCCTAAAGTGGCCTATTAGGCCACTCTCATATGCCTCTCTTACTAGCAATTCCCTAATGGAACTCCTAGGCACTCATAAACTCTTATGTTTAAATAAGAACCCTTCATGCCTAAATAAACCTCCATTGGCCAAATTGGCACAAAGCTCATAGGTCATCATTCCAAATGTATAATTCCTTAATGCATTCAAACCCAAGCAACTTGGTCTCAAGCATAGCTAGCAAAACATGTCTCCTAGAAAGAGCATCTGCTACAATATTAACCTTCCCTTGCTTATGCTTAATTATATAAGGAAATTGTTCTAAAATTTCTACCCACTTCACATGTCTTTTATTTAATTTATTTTTGGCCCTTAAATGTTTGAGAGATTCATGGTCACTATGGACCACAAACTCTTTAGGAAGAAAATAGTGTTGTCACACTTGTAAGGTCTTTGACTAAAGCATAAAGCTCTTTGTCATAAGTAGAATAATTAAGGTAGGACCTTTAAGTTTTTCACTAAATTAAGCAATATGGTTTCATTCTTGTAACAAAACAATCCTTACTCCCCATATTGGAAGCATTACACTCCAACTCAAAAGATTTGGAAAATTTTAGGAGTGTTAAGATGGGGGCATGAGTGAGACTATCCTTCAAGGCTTGGAAGGCTCTCTCTTGAGACTTTTCCCACTTTAATCACACATTCCTTTTAATTATTTTATTTAAAGGGGCAACAAGTGTGCTAAAATTTTACACAACATCTATAAAAACTTGCAAGCTCATGAAAACTTCTTACATCATGCACGGATTGTGGTATTGGCCAATTTTGGTTGGCCTTTACTTTCTCATCATCAACCTTGACTCCATGGGAGACAACCACAAATCCTAAAAACAGCACTTCCCTTATGCAAAAGGTGAATTTCTCTAAATTCACATATAATGATTCTTTTCTTAAAAGTTCAAGCACCCCGTTTAACATGCATCACATAGTCATCCACACAAGAAGAATAAACAAGAATGTCATCATAGTAGACAACCACACATTTACCTATAAGGCTCCTTAGAACATGGTTCATGAGCCTCATGAAAGTGCTAAGGGCATTTATCAAGGCAAGTGGCATGATCAACCACTCATATAGACCAAACTTGGTCATGAAGGTAGCTTTCCATTCATCCCCTTCTCTCACCCTTATTTAATGACATTCACTCCTCAAATCTATTTTCGAAAAAAGAAAATAGCACCATACAATTCATCAAGTAAATCATCTAGTCATTGGATGAAGTGTCTATATCTAATCATGATAGCATTAATAGGTCTACAGTCCATACACATTCTCCAAGTGTCATCCTTTTTAGGAACAAGGATTACAAGGATGGCACAAGGACTTATACTCTCTCTTTTCCATCCTTTTTCAAGGAGTTTCTCAACTTGCTTCTGGATCTCCTTAGAAACTTGAGGATTGGCCATATCAGGATGCCTATTTAGAAGGGAGGCACCAAATATAAGGTCAATATGATGCTCTATGCCTCTCAAAGGAGGCAAGCCTTGAAGCATCTCTTTGGGGAAGATCCCCTTATACTCTTCAAGCATATCTTGGAAACCTATAAGCAAATTAAGTAGAGGATAAGTAACATAAAAGAACATATTAGTAGGAAATAATAATATGGGTTCCTTCCTAGCTAAGAGCATCCTCTTCACTTCCTTCCTACCTACTAGGAGTGTCTCTTTCCTTTCACTAGCTCTCTTGCTTTTCCCACCCCCACTTTTTCTTTTCCCTCTCTTTCCTTCCTACACTAACTTTTTATTTTGTTCTTTTGCTTTTTTTTATGCGGATATGCTCTACGACACTTTTGCTTGCCACTAATCCCTCTTTTTCTTTCACTTTTGAACTTATTTCACAAATACTTTTGGTCCATAATTTTTTTACTACACTATAAGAATACTTAACACAAACCAATGTACATATCATCAAACACTTGGTGTGCACTTCATGAACATAAAGTACAACACCTTACATGAATTAAGAACTCCACAAAAACAATTGAACTCAACACAATATGTATAGGCAAAATCCAACAACACAACATACAACACAAATTTCAACTCACCAACATCATATCACTTGTAAATCAAAAATCCCCAAATCTTCAAGTATGAACCTTAGAAAATCAAATCACAAGCTAGGATAGGAATTTTTCAAATCTGAACTATGAGAAGGTGTATCTATGCCAAGTGAACAAAACCTAACAAACTAAAAGCAAAATAACCATGGATTGAAGCTAAAATTGAAGAAAACTCTCTTGTGTGATTTGCCCAACCCCAAGGAATTTCCATGAATTTGCAGCAATTTAAGGTGTAACTCCAGCACTTATATGATGATTGAAACCTCTGATACCACTTGATGAAACCTTGGATCCACAATCAATACAACAGTTAAGAAAATCAAAAATCCCTTGGAAAATAAGTAACCAAAAATTGCAAGGAAGAAGAACTAGAAAATGGAGTAAGGAAGAAGATGAATGTCACTAATCCTAATGGATTAGATAAGAGAATTAGAGATTCACCATAAGCATCTTGGAAACTTGATAAGAATTTGGGTTCTTATTCGAAAACAAGAAAAGATAGAAAGTCTTACAAGTGCTATGCACAAATTCTATTCCATGTAAAAGTGATTAGGCTAATTGCTTTTGGAGTTTTTCTAGTCTTTTCCTAATCCTAATTAGTGCTTAAACAAGGCCTAAAATAGCTTGAGAGGATATATTCCAATTCAATCACCAAGGAGCTACACAAATTAGTGATTGAAAGCTATTAACAAAGGAAATGTGTCCTAATTTGGGCCTTTGACCCAAAAGCAAAATATACAAAGGAAATACCAATATTCTACTATGAAAATATAATAAGTATACTTTCTACAAAGTACTAAACAAGGGAAATTTGGAAACTAAACAACGTACACAAAGCAAGGCCATCATTGGGCCCTCTTGGCCTTGGAGGAGGCTCAATTTCTTCTACACTTCTTCTTGTAATATCTTCAATCTTCCCCTTGTCATGGAACCTTGAAGTGCAGTACTCTCTATGCTCTCCATGCTCTCTTGAGTGTTTGATAATGTTGTCGACATACTACCAAATCACTAGATTTTCCTTTATTTTTATAGTGTAGAGGGCAACCTAGGTCGATTTTCACAAGGACACTCTTGTTATGCCTAATCTTCTTGATCAGAACCAAAATAGAATGTAGAAAACGGGGGTTTAAGTGAAACAAAATTATGGAAAACAAGTAATCATACAAAACAGAATTGATACAAAATGAAATTAATCTCAATAGAATGGTGTAACATTAATCCAAGGATTCCATCATACAATTTGTTATCATGGTTCTAGTAAGGGTGCAATTTCATATCAAGCTAAGTTTCTTTAAATAATCATCTACCATTTGTCCATGTATATTGAGATCACAATCGCGGCCCCTAATTAACATGGACTCAAGCACAAAATTAGTTGGTTTTAGGCGATCAATCAATTACCTAACCTTGATTAGATTAGGATTAATCAATCCTCCAACCTAACATAATCCAAAAATCTTAAACGAATTCATGATCATGAAAACAGGTCAAGAATTGGAAAAAGAACATAATAGAAATTGCATGCAAAAAGATAAAAAACTCAAACCGATATTTGCAATCCTGAAACCTTGAATTGACAAACAAGCTTTAGCCTTCCATGGCCATCATAGAAGACATAGTAGAATACAATTAAGAAGAGAGGAAAAACTTCTTCTAAATTCGAGAGAAACTCTCCATACTCCATACTCCAAAATGTCAAAAACGTCTCCAATTGAACAACCCAAAACTCTAACTTTTCTAACTTCTCTCCTTATATACGAATTTTACTAACTACTAACCAATTAACAACTAACTGCTAACCAATTAGCAAATTAACTACCAACAAATTAAAAAATAACTACTAACCAAGTAACAAACTAATTACTAACCAAGTAACAAACTAACAACTAACCAATTAACAAACTAACCACTAACCAATTAACAAACAAACTAACTAAAATACCTTACTAACTCCTTAACTAAACTACCTAACTACTTCCTAAATAATCACATGGTCAAAATTTCTAAGAAGAATGGGTTTGGATAGAAGTTTGAGCAGCCCAACAAGCCCACCAATCAACAAGGAAAGGTCCAATTCAGAGTGGTGTAGAGGCAGTAGCTTCTAATCTATTTTTGACATTGTACATGGTCGAACTGGATTGAACTATAAAGAGAAACGTTTTAGATATTCATCTTAGCTTTCCAGGGCTACCAAGATTGTCTCATTTGAAGGTCTGTGGCTCCAGATATGGCTTGCACAAGATAGCAACCTCATAATGAAAATTAAGTCTAAAAATTAGTAAGGATTAGCAGTTATCCTCAATTAAGCTCAATGTCCCAATACTCAATCAATGTGTGATTATTAGCCACAAAATAATGTCAAATATTTCCAACATAAGTCACTATTAGGTTCCTCAAAAATGCTCTATCAGTGTCTCCTAAGCTTTGGTCCATATTTATATCAAAGGTTGAATTGTGTGTCGTGTTTAAAGAACTTTTTAAAACCTCTTTCGCAATTGATAAGTTTTTATAAGAGAACCTTAAGAGATCATCAAAAAAATGTTGTTTTCCGAAGCATCCAAAAAGGACTTCTTCAAGATCATCTAAAAATCATTTTCGAGAGCGTATGCTAACAAAAATTTAAAGATAAGGGATAGCGAAATCAATACAAATATTTTTATATTGGCTCACTCTATAAAGAGAGTTACATCTAGTCCCTTCAACCATGAAGGATTTTCTAAGTCACTCTTAACTTTCAAAACATTGAGTATTCTCTTCCTCTCCAAACTTTCACACATTTGTAATCAACAATTATAAGCAATATAAGTATTCTTTGTCACTTAGCCTCTCTACGCTATCACAAACAAGAGGTTTTTGACAAGAAATCTCACAAAGTGAGTATAAGATGAAGATCAAAGTAATTACTTTGTAAAAACAAATCTTAAGATATACATGGAAAGCAAAGCTACTAAAAACAACTATTACAAAGCTAGAAAACTTTTCTCAAATAAATTGTCCAAAAGGACTTGTGATAAAAAAAATAGAGCTTGGACTAAATGAATAACTTTCTAGCAACTTTTTATCTCTCTTTTTTGTGTACTACTATCAAAGCTTTTTTTTTTTTTTTTGCACAAGAGTATCTTTTCTTTTCTTTTCAAATGCTTTTTCTCATAAGCTTTCTTTTTCTTTTTGTATATCTTTGTATATGGCTTTTTTTTATCTTCATTCTTATAGATATCTCTTTATCTTTTTTATCTCTGTTTCATTGGTATCTTTCTCGTTGCATATGTTCTCTATGAAACTATAGCATAATGTTCTTTCTAAAAACTTATATAAATAAGACTCAAAGAGAGATTATTGTTGTAGTAGATCATCTTCTGGGATAGTGATAAGTCATATTTTATACACCTTACAAGGGCTTAAGATGGGTACTGTTGAGACTATTTGGTGCTTAAGAATCATATCTTAGCTAAGATTCAGATTATGGACCTAGAAATAGGGAAAATATAAATCTGTGCTAAAAAGAGGATTTTAGTTGATAAAAACATTGGATTCGTTTTGCAGGCCAAGCTAAGGAAATCTTAGCCCACTAAGAAGCATCTCAGCCCAAGAGAAGCTATCCCGGCCAAACTAACTCCTTCTTTGACCACACCGACTCCTCAGCCCAAACCAGCCCCTTCTAGCCAAGCCCAGCTCAGCAGCCGAAGTCACTCCAGGAGAAGCGTGCAACGCACGAAGGATCATTTAGGGGTAGAAAGGTCAATTAGGAATCTGTAATTCAATTAGGAAATTTGTTAGGATTAGGCATACGTCACAAGCTACCCAGCTCATGTATATGTAGGGTATGCAAGTCGGCATTCTACACACCTAGCATTTTCTGCATGAAACTCTGATTTCCACATAAAGCCATAATAGAACACATTGTGTCCTTGAGAGATTTGACCTAGGGTTATGCTATGCTATAGTTAGCCTTAGTTTTTATTTGATAAACGAAACATGACTAAAACCGGAGTTATCAAATAGCTAGCAAAGCAAGTCATGTTTTGTAATTCGTACAAAATGGCTTCTAAGAGCATAGAAAATGTTCCGTTGTCCTTTTCGAAGACGCAGTAAAGAATGTGCATGGTAGTTTGTCCTTTTATGTATGTGTCTTTGAACAACTTAGCGCATAAAGGATTTTTCTTAGATTTGAAAATCAGAATGTAGAATCCTAAATGAAAGTTAGTGCATGTAATTTCATGAGCAATTAAAATAAGATAAAGTAAAGAAACTTTTTTCCTAAAAACAAAGGCATTTGTGGACACTTTTTGTTTGGATGGTTTCATGAGACAAGCTTTGGACACTTTCTGGTATGGACGGTCTTTTCTTCAAGAAATGTCTCCATGATCTTGTAATTCATATCATTCTTGACTTGATGTGCTTTAGTAGTCCCTGACATGCTTAGATACTCATAGCAAGATTAGTCAAAATAAATAATCATCAAGGTACTTATTTATTATCATCAAAACACTTGAGAGTTTTGATCCTTTTTTAGCATTTTGTTCCAACATGTATATGTGGACTAGTTGTGTGATAAGGTGGTCACGTGACAAGTGTTGTATGTGGCATGTTAAAAATGTTTTCCGTTCCCATTACGGTTTAGGGTTTAGAGTATTAATTTTGTACTTTTAAATAAAAAAATAGATTATAATATTAATTGAGCTACACATTAGCATTGTACATGTGGACAACTTGTGTGTGATGGGTGGTCATGTGACAAGTGTTGTATGTGTCATGTTAAAATTGTTTTTCGTCCCTAGAAAATTCTCAAATTTTAGTTTTAGTCCCATAAAATTCAAATTTGGATGTTAATCCATAATTATTTTTTTATCTAATTTTAGTCAAGTTGAAAATTTCTAATCTCTTATTCATACATTTACACCTTCACCTCACCAACAATCACATTGTGTCATTCAAACCATTATTAGGAATTAGGTGCAAAGATGGAAGTGGAACCATGTGGCCTAATTTGATGACAAATGAATGAGTTAAATATAAATTAGATGCCAAAACGTCTAATGCATACTTCCCAACACTCTTCAATAGTTAATAAAGTTCCAACACTTAAGGTTATAATTAATTCAATAGCCTTTCCAACTCTATTAGTACCAGGGGAAATGCCTCATATTTCTTTAGTATTGATGTGTTTGAAACCTCATTTTTTTTTTACTATTACACAATGTTAATTACAACAAGGCTAATTAGGTAAAGTTTCATATATGTGTGAAGTTTTTGGATGATGTATCCTAAAAGGGTTGAAAGGTGTAGTATCCCTTAATTTTATTTACTTGATTAAATTTAACATTATGCAAAGGTGAAAAATCTCAAACATAACTTGGAGATTGAATGTCTTATCTTGCTACCTTTGAAGTTTTCTAAAGGACGGGTGTAAAAAGGTCTAGCAAGGAAACATGTCAAAAACAAAGAAATATAAGTAAATTGAATATTTAAGTAATGGAAATTCATTAGGTATTGAAGGGTATTGAAGAGCGTGTCTTTGAAATTTTGATGTCCAATTTGCATCTAAGTCACCTGTTTGTCATCAATAAGTCACACGATTCCACTTCCACCTTTACTGCTAATACTTGATTGTGGTTTGAAGGATAAAGTGTGATGATGTTGGTGAAGTGAGAGTGGAAGTTGATGAAAAAGATCTTAGAAATTTCAAAATAATTAAAACTAGATAAAAAAATATTAAGGACTAAAATCAAAATTTGAATTTACTAGGACCAAAACCAAAATTTGAATTTTGTCTAAGAATGAAAATCATTCTTAAAATGATAGAAACATGTGCAATGTCAATGTGTAATTCAATCCAGTAACAAAAACCTCTAGCACTTTTATGCCATCATCAATGCCATGACCCAAGAGCTCAAAGAAAACAACAAATTGTGTTGTTCAATCGCATACTTATGTGCCACATGCTTGTCCTTTGACTAATTCACATTTGAACCCAATCCTTTTAACCATGTCGCCAAGACGTTTCTTACCATTCTCTATCTCATCATCACCGGAGTACTTGTTGAAGTGTTGAAGGAGAGAGTTATTGCTAAAGCATCTTTTTATAATCAAAGATAATTTATTAAGGTAAAAGAAATGCAAAACCCATCAGAAAAATACAAAGAATTTGATATACAAGGAGTCAAGAACAAGTATAATTGTTATCCAACACCCAAAGAAAAAAATTATAACCTACCTAAGAAAGTAAAAAAAAAAAAGAAAGAAATATAGTAACTTCTGACAAACAATAGGAACCAAAGCATAGATGCAAGTCCTCCATCTTTAAAGACAAATGCCAATTAGCCTCATAGAAAGTAATGACTTGAACCATACCTCCAAGTAGTTATAGAAAAAATAAATTAAGTTTTCTATTCTCCATCCCCTGTTCACTGGAATCGCAAATGGTTTGTTATCAAAATTTATATTATTTTTTCATATTTTTTTTTACTATTTTATTAATTTTTGGCAAGTTGGTTTTTTAAAATTTTGTGTCAATATTTTTCCTATTTTAGGCACACTCATACCGGAGATGGAATAGGGTAGAGTGCATTGACTTATTTTGTTTATTTATAATTTACAACAACTTAAAAATTGAAAAAAAAAATTGAAACTGAAAACTTAAAATTGAAACTGGATTTGTTTTTAAAAATTTCAAAACTTAAAACTAAAACTCATCCTAAACGAGGCCTTAGAAAAAAAAGGAATTAGAGAAGGTTTCAAAAATGTAACACTGCTATCATCTTATGTTATTTAAACGACACAAGAACAACTTTAAGTTAGGTTAGATACTTAGGGTATGTTTAGGATGATAGTAAGCTTTTGATTTGTGATTTTCAAATGTAATTTTAAAAACAAAATGTGTTTGATTAAATTGGAGTTGAAATGGCTTTTAATTCTATTTCAAAATATTTATACATTTATTTTCAAAATTAAGGACTCGTTTGAGATGTTGCAGGAGTTTTTGGTTATTGATTTCCAAATGAAATTTTCAAAACAAAACATGTTTGTCTAAAATAGTGCTAAAATGGTTTTTAACTCAACTTCAAACAGTTTTATATTCATTTTAAAACAAAAAAATGGTTTTGTAAATTTTGCTTTTCACTTTCAAAAAATACTCACTACATTTAACAATTTTCATTCCTTTTGCCGCCGCCACGTCCACGACTACCACACCGTTGTTACTACCATCACCACACTACCACTATCATCGTCGACTGCCACGATCACCACCACCACATTACCATCATCACCGCTGCCACCACTATACTACTGCCACCATCACTGCCACCACCTCCACTACCACCACTATCACCATTCCTATCAACACACAAACACACCCTAAAACTAATTTTAACTAGAGAATTTTCAAAGTAAGTTTATTTTGAAACTAAAAACTAATTTTTGAAACAAAAAAAAAACTAAAAACTAGAAACTAGTTTTGGTTTTTAAAAATTTTAAAACTTGCAACTAAAAACTACCTCAAATGGGTCGTAAGAAAAAAGATTTGTGAATTTGGTTTTTAGTATAGAAACCATTACCACTACCAACATTAATGGTCTGTCACTCCACCCCCACCATTCCCACCACCGCCACCGCCACCACACCCACTACTATCGCCATTACTAGTACCATTATCACCACCACCACTACACTACTACCATTACTCTCACCGGTACCGTTATCACCATTACAAATATCATTGTTACTACCACTATTGTCACCATCATCACCACCACTACTACCACCACCATTGCTACTAACACGCATACATACCATTTAACTAATTTTAACAAGAAGTTTCAAAGTGAGTTTATTTTGAAATTAAAAATTAATTTTTGAAATAAAAAAAAATTAAAACTAAAAATTGATTTTTATTTTAAATGTTTTTTAAACATACAACTAAAAGTCACCCCAAACAAGCCCTTACTTTTCCAACAAAATGTTTTTCATAACTTACACTTTTAGTTAGTATAAACTAATAAAAGAGAAGAGAGGGAGAAATAACACATTATGTTTATAGTACTTTATTCAACAATCTTGAGACATATTCGGTCCTTGATTTTCAATAAAGATTTCTACTAAGATAAAATAATTTTGTTTTACAAGAAAACTTATTCCTCTCAATCCAAGTATTATTTCACTTGCCTTTTTAGGCACAATCTCATGTATTCTTTATGACAAGCCTTTCAAACTCTACACACCAAGTGTTTACAAAAAATAAAAGTAAGACAACTATTGACAAGCAAAAAGAATTTATGAGTGATAAATTCATATTTGATGAATTTATGTTCATGGTTTTAATAAGAAAATAAGATATTAAGCAAAATAAACATTAAAACCTTGGAAAAATAGATAAAAATTATTAGAATTTGAGTTTTCACCTAAATATTTTAAAATATTAAATTTTAATTAGTTTTGTTATTTTTTGCATAAAAATAGTGATAAATTATCTTTATTTTATTTTGAATCAAGTATTTTTAATAATGTTTTGAACTTTAATCATGAAATAGAACAAGATTATTGAGTTCAGAAATGTTGTTTGGGCATTAAAACGTCACTTTAGCATGAAAGCTTTGGAAATGTTGAAGGTTGTTAGTGTTTTAACTAGGTCCTACGTCTCAAATGATAGAACTCTAGAAAATTACAAAATAATGAAAATCACTAGAAGTGTTAGATTTTACAGCTAACAGAATTGGACATTGGGGTAACATGGAAAATGCTAAAAATGACTTTAATAACTATTTAAAGAGCGAGAAAGAGTGAAATAAGGCATTAGGGTTTTGTCCTTGAGAAAGTCCACCCAAATAGTCATCTTTTTGCATCTCTATTGAAGATCAAGTCTTGGGAAAGGATTTTTGTATCTATAATGCAACTACCATCTTCAATCTTTATCATTTTCTTTCTTGCTTTATTTTTCTCCATGTTTATCTAAAACCCCATGTTTACTTTGTAATTAGAGTCTTTTTCATTTAATTCAGGTTTTATTCTTGAGATTGAGTAATCTCCTCTACTCTTAATGCTTTCTATCAACTAACCATTGGTAAGACTAATTCTAAGATATGTGCGTGATGACGAATCATATGTAGGTACGTGGATCTAAGTTGTTTGCCATGTATTGAGATGAGCCTATAAATTATACTTATTAATGCATGAGTTCTTTGAGATTTTTGTACTTGGTGTTTGGATTGATCTTAGTGGAGTTGTAGAAGTAGAATATTAAAGTTAAATCAAAGTGGTTTTATAGCAAGAAATTGAGTTTAACCTATATTTAGTGAAATGTGAACTTCATGCTTGTGAATGAACCTGTGTTGGATGTGGGTGAGATTATTGAAGAATAGCCATGGAAGAATTCAAAGCTAACCATTTCTATTTTTCATTCTTCATACTAAAAAGTGAAAACTCAAACAAGAAGTTATCAATAATTAATAAGAATTTCTTATATGCACCTTATTTTTCTTATAGGCATATTCACTTTATCTTTAATTATTGTATATTGTTTTGCATTCTTGACTCTTTGTGTTTGTCCAAATAGTATCATTATTGGTAGTAGTTGATATTGAAGCATAATTCCTATTGGATCGATATTCATACTTATTAGATTACTACTAATTTAACTAGTACACTTGCTAAATTGAATCGTATATTTTTATACATCATTTTGAGATTAAACTAGCGATTCAACGGTGATACGATCCGGATTCCACCGAATATGAACCACCTAAGGATCAACTAGTTTGATTGACTCAAACAAAGCTTGAATCTCCCACTTAACACAATTGTCATCACTATGCACAAATACGGGTAGAATTTAGTTAGTTTTCAGAGTAGGATTGCAAAATTAAACAAAAGATAAAGACAAAATCGAAAGAAAAAAATGGATAAGGTTTAGAGATGACTCACTTATAATGTTGTTGAAACACTATCAAAATCATTAGAGTTCCTTTAATTTCTATAGTGTAGGGACTAACCTAGGTTGATTTTCACAAGGGTACAATCATACTATGCCTAATCTTCTTGATTAGAAACCAAAATGAATGACAAAAATGGGGGTTTGGCTGAAACATAACGATGTAGAGCTAGTAATTATGTGGAACAAAATTTATACAAAACAGAATTCATCTAAAACAAAGTGTGTAACATCAATTCAAGGATTTAATCATGCAATCGGTTATCATGGTTCTAAGAAGGACGTAATTTCATATCAACCTAAGTTTCTTTAGATAATCATCTAACATTTGTCCATGCATGTTGAGATCACAATCACAGTTCGTCATTGCATATTGAGATCATAATCATAGTCCCAAATTGGCATGGATTTAGGATCATAACTGATTGATTTTAGGTTATCAATTGATTACCTAATAGAACACAACCCAAACCTCAAGCGATATCACAATCATGAAAATGAATTAAGAATTGGAAAGACAAATTATAGAAATAGCATAAGGAAAAATAAAGAACCAAGAACTCGAACTGATTTACATTCCTAAACCTTGAATTGACAAAGAAGTTTAGCCTTCCATGGCCATTGTCATAGAAACACAGCAGAATACAAAGAAGAAAATGCATAAGAAAACGCCAGCAAAAATGATTAGAAGAGAGGAAAACTTCCAATGCAAGAAATCCTCTAAACTCTTCAAAATCTGAAAAGTCTCCAAAAAATGTTTCTAACTAACTATGAATTAACTACTAACTAATAATTACTAAGTAATAACTATTGACTACTAACTACTAACTACTTAACTAACTAACTACTAACCAATTAATAAACTAACTACTAACCAATTAACTAACTACTAATCATTGATTATAAAATGCCAAGGATGGTGGGCTAGGTCAAAAGAATTTTTAGCCCAAAGGCCACCAACCAAGGTCCCAAAATCTAGGTCAAAATATACAAGGACAAGCCCAACAGCTTGGGTGCTGAAGCTTCAACTTCACACGGACCTTTAACACTACATATGATTGAACTAGGTTGAACTTAAAAGAGAGAAGTTGTAGTTCTTTGTCTTAGCTTTCCAAGGATACAAAGATTGTTCAATTTAGAGGTCTATAGCTCCAGATATGGCCTGCACAAGATAGTAACATCATAATGAAAATTAAGTGCAAAGATAAGTAAAGATTAGAAACTAAACTCCATCATGTTCAATAACCCAAGACTCAACAAATATGGTAATATTAACCATATGATAATGTCAAATATGTCCAACATAAGTGAATATTAAGTGCCTAAAAAATGCTCTATCAAATTCCCCCACACTTGAACTTTTTCACTCCGAGCAAAATCAAAAAAATCTAAAATCAAACAAAAACAAATCTAAAGCAAAAGGAAAGAAGCAAATGAACTAAAGGAAGTACAAATAAAGTGCAGCACCTTCCAAGGAAAACTTAAGTTAATAAAAGGAATAAGAGTACAAGCACATTAGAATCAAGGTACCTAACAATATATGAATTTACTTCTAACATCTAAAGCAAACAAGAGAACAATAAAAATTAAAGAATGAGCCACAAATGACAGAACCTTCTTAAGATACATATTCTAAATCTCTCAAGTGCTTCAGGTTTGTGTTTACACTCAAGTACCCTATGCTAACTAGAACTACCAAGCTTTGACTAGCCTTTAATTTCTACAACTTGAAACACATGCACAAATGATCAAAAGGGCTTTTATTCAGGTTATAATGTGGCCAAGGACAAGGTAAGATATAAAAAGCTATTTAAGCTTGCACAACCAAGGAGGGAAGAGAAGAAATGGGGAATAATTTAATAAGCATGAGGATCATCCCAAAACAATACAAGTCACCAAAAACTAATGCAAAATAATACAAGAGAAGTAAGATCCACTTTGTCTCATTTCCTCTTTTTTTCTTTCTTTTTCAATTTCGCTTCTCCTTTTTACCCCACTATAACCTTTTGTTGCATTTTTTTCCTACCTTTTTGTTGCCTATTTCTTTCTTTGATTCATTTTTTTCCATAAATTTTTTTTTCCAACATAACAATTACCACTTACACAAGGCAAACTATCAAGGTACCACTTACAAAGCCTTGGGGAAACACCCTCACACTTATTTAGAACCCATTCCCAAAACAATTCCAAAGCTGCTTTAGCCCCTAAGGTTAGGGTGATCATGGTTTTCCACTTTAGGCTTGTAATGAGCTATAATATTAAAAAAAAAGGTTAGATAGGCTCAAAAGGAGTAAGAAAGGGATTTAATTCAAGGTAAGTTCATTTGACTAGTGGCTATAAAGAAAGAAGGCCTATATCATATCACTAATGTATTTAAGACAAGAAGCATAAAAGAGGGTCAAGGAAAAACCTAGAGTAACTAACAACACATGTGCAAATCACACAACAAAGAAGAAAACGGAAAGATGCAAGTCATCAACATCCAAGGCTCAAAATCTCACAAGGATAAATGCTCTATCACCGATTATTCAAACTTTAATTTCCAAGCCACTCATTACACTAAAGATGCAAAAGTGGTTCCATATCAAGTTGTGAAACCTCTAAATAAAGGATGATGCAACTATTCACAATTTATACAACTTAGAAATCTACTAAAAAGTGCTAAAAACTACAAAAAAAAAGTCATTTTAGCAAATTGACAACAAACAAAAAAACTGAAAAACAATGAAAAATAACAACAGTAAAAAAATAGAAAAATAGTAAATCTGCATAATAATAACAAAACACAGAATTAGAAACAGAAATAGAAAACAAAAAACAAAAAATAGAAAACAAAAGTAGAAAAACAACAAAAAGAAAGACATAAAATAACAACAATTCTCCAATATGTGTTTGCAAGTCCTGATTTGTGGCAGACACATTCTCTTGGAATTGAATGTTATTCATGGCCATCTACTTGACCAAATCCCCTAAGGAACTTTACTATACATGTTGTATAGGTTGTTGTTGTTGTCTAAATGGAGGTGGTGGTTGGTATCTCTAAGCTAAATGTTGCATAGGGTGCGAACCATATCTCCAGTTTGATTACTGATCATGGGACTGCCTATACTACTTACCATCCATCATTGTAGCAACTTCCGCATTGTTCAGTTTAGTTTCTTGTAAAGTGGAGCATGCATCAATTGGATGTTCTAAAGAAGTACAAATGTCACACACTCTCACTAGTGGACTAATGTGGTGTTGTCCAATGGCTAGTCATCTAACAAGAGAGGTCAATTCAGTTATCTTATTTTCCAACCTTTGATTGCTAGCATTTAGTTATTTTATTTTCCAATCTTTGATTTCTAGTAGCAACTACCTCATTCACTACTCTAGACGTAGTAGACTCCCTAACACCAAATTGTTGAGTGTTACCTACAAGAAAATAAAACTTAGGAAACAAATGGATTAGTCCAGATTTAAGCTCATATGATTGGGCTTGTTCCAATTCAGGTTATTGAATACACCAAGGTTGATACATAATATCAGGTGTGGTCAACTCCTTTAAGGGCTTGTCATTATTAGCCATATTATCCAAACTAAATTGGGATATGCAAATACCAACATTAGAATCAAAGTTAGCACTATCAGAATCACAATCAACATTATTAGCAAGATCAAATGCAAAAGCACTACTATTAAGACTACTACTAGTAACTACTTCACTACTCCTAGGACTTCTTAACAACCTATGAATATCCTATCTATTTGTGGATCATAAGCATGCAATTTACCAAAATTACTCTTAGTCATATACAACAGAAACAAATTAACAAAAAACAGTAGAAATAGCAAAAAATAGTGAAATGACATAAATGTCCCTACAATAATAAACACTTGTCAAGAAGGGTATAAGATGGGTAAAAGGATACCAAAGAATTTTTAAAAATCTTCTAAAACCATAGTGACATTATATGATGTACTTATGATTTTTAGAATTTTTTAACGATTTTTGGAAATCATGAAAATAAAAAAATAAAAAATAAAAAAAGTGGTATAAACAATCGAATTTGGCAAAAACAGGGTCCTCACCATGTTCATCCTTTACAAGGTGGCCATGATCTATGAATTTTTCTTTATCATGTGACAAAGTTTCAGCCAATTTTGAGATACTCAATTTTTCTGCCTCTAGGATTTCTACTAGTGCACAAGGATTTCTACTACTACTTTGCCCCTAACAATGCTGCAACATAAAAAAAAAAGTAAAAATTACTCACACAAACAATATATACACCAAAAGACTTAAACTATCACAAGATTAGGACACAACAGCTTGTGTCCCTAACAACGATGTCAATTTGATAATGTTATCGAAACACTATCAAAATCACTAGATTTCCCTTAATATTTATAGTGTAGGGACTAACCAAGGTCAATTCTCACAACACAATCATACTATGTCTAATCTTCTTGATCAAAAACCAAAATGAATGCCAAAAATGGGGGTTTGGGTGAAACAAAATTATGTAGAATAGGTAATTATGTGGAATAGAATTTATACAAAATAGAATTTATCTAAAACGAATTATGTAACATCAATTCAAGGATTCAATCATACAATCAATTATCATGGTTCTAAGAAGTATGCAATTTCATATCAACCTAAGTTTCTTTAGATAATCATCTAACATTCATCCATGCATATTGAGATCACAATCGCAGTCCCTAATTAGCATGGGTTTTGGATCATAACTGGTTGATTTTAGGTTATCAATTGATTACCTAATAGAACACAATCCAAAACTCAAGCGAGATCACAATCATGAAAATGGATTAAGAACTGGAAAGACAAATAGTAAAAATTGCATAAGGAAAATAAAGAATCAAGAACTCAAGCCAATTTGCATTCCTGAACCTTGACTTAACAAAGAAGCTTAGCCTTCCATGGCCGTTGCATAGAAAATTTGGTAGAATACAAAGAAGAAAACGTAGAAGAAAATGTAGCAAAAAATTATTAGAAGAGAGGAAAAGTTCCAATGCAAAAAAAACCCTTCAAACTCTTCAAAATCTGAAAAGTCTATGAAAAATGTTTCTAAATAACTACGAATTAACTACTAACTAATAACTACTAACTACTAACTACTAACTACCAACTACTTAACTAATTAACTACTAACCAATTAACAAACTAACTACTAACCAATTAACAAACTACTGACCATTGATTACATACTCAAAATGCCAAGGATGGTGGGCTAGGTCAGAAGAATTTGCAATCTAAAGCCCACCAACCAAGGTCCCAAAATTTGGGCTAGAATATACAAGGACAAGCCCAACACTGTGGGTGTTAAAGCCATAACTTCACACAAACCTTTAACACTGCATATGGTCAAACTGGGTTGAGTCCAAAAGAGATAAGTTGTAGGTATTTGTCTTAGCTTTCCAGGGCTACCAAGATTGTCCAATTTGGAGGTATGTAACTCCATGTATGGCCTGCATAAGATAGCAACATTATAATGAAAATTAAGTCTGAATATAAACAAATATTAGCAACTAAACCCAATTAGGTTCAATAACCCAAGACTCAACAAATATGAAAATATTAACCATATAATGATGTTAAATATCTTCAGCATAAATCACTATTAAGTGCCTAAAAAATGTTTTATCACTCGCCATTGAAATCAAGGAAATCAAATAAGAGGAATCGAGACTCTCCACAAGCCTCATGGAGAACTTGATGAGAATTAAGTGGTGTTTTAATCTAAAACAAGTTGAGTGAACTCTCTCAAATGCTTACTAAGCAAATTTTATAAAATGAACTAAAGTTGTTACAATTCAGTTAGGATCAGATATATATACTAATCCAAATTACAAAAGGTGCAAAAAAGCTAATATATCCTAAGTAGGCCTTAGGTCACGGTCCCAAAGTAAGACTTCTGCGCGTTGGCCAAAAGTGCGTACAACAGAGGTGTGTTCTAGTTAGTGTGCATCCAAAGGCAGGATGCTCCAATAGGTGTGGTGTCAGGTGTCGTCCAAAGGCCAATGGTCGTCCAAAGGAGTCATCGTTCAAAAGGGGCATCCAAAGGGGACCATCCAAAAGGATCATTGTCCAAAGAGCACCAGAGATCATCCAAAGGATGCCATTGTCCAAAGAGGGCGTCCCAAAGGCTCACATCGTCCAAAGACTTCGAGTGTGTCTAAAGGCCAAACTAAGTTTTTCTACTTAAAACTAACAACAAAAATAAAGTGTACAAGGATCCTATGCTACTCAAGGACATTCTCCCAAAAATTAAATAACATTGAGTCCTCTTTGGATGCTCCTTGCCCTCTAAGGAGGTTTGCATTCTTTTGGACTTCAGCTCCCAACCTTTTCAATCTTCCTATGGTTAGGGGACCGTAAAAGGCTTCAACTGCCTTATGCTCAATATCCTTCTCCCGCTCATGTTGGTCTCCTCGATTCGTATAAATAGTGACCTCACAAATAGTTGCTATAATATCTCGTCTAAGATATTTATAATAAATATACAAAGAGCTAAGAATAGAGAATTAATATAAAGATGAGTAATTTGTAGTTTTTATGTAGTCACCAATTCAGTAAATGCAACATTCTCTCTATAGTCTTCTTACAAACTCAAATGAATTTGAATGTATTATTAAATACACAATAAATATCATTTTCATTAAGTTACATTTCTTCAAATTGGTGAAGATACTTTTTATCCTCTATATGTAAACACCAAGGTGGTAGAAATTTTCATTTTAATAGGTAATATACTAACACTCTCAAAAGTTTTAAGTTGTACCATTTTTTTTTTTTGTGAATTACGATTGTTGCTCAAGATTATTTCTCTTTTAGAGGTTTTTTTTTCTTTTCTAGACAAATGAAAACACATTTTAAGATGAAACTTCTTTTTGGATGATTTCAAGATGAAACCTCTTTTGGATAGTCTTAGTATAATACTTTCATAAGACAAATTGGACTTTTTGTCATAGTATAGCCAATGTTTTTCCTACACAATTAAAGTAAATGCATCAACATTATTTTTCCTACACATTCAACATTTCTTTTCTAGACAAATGAAGACACTATTGATGACAAAGCTCCTTTTTGGATGATTTGGAGATGAAACCTCTTTTAGATAGTCTTAGGGCATATTTTGATAAACTTTGCTATAAGTACTTATAGAAAGAAAAAAATGGGAAGAAAAAATGAGAGAAGTTTCTCCATAAGCCAACATTAGCATAGGTATAAGTTAAAAATCAATTTTTTGGATAAGCTAATATGAGAGAGTTTTTACAAATTAGCTTATGCATAAGCTAAATTTAGCTCAGAGAGAAGTTTATTTCATTTTTCCTTTCTATTTTTCCCTCTTTTAAGTGCTTATGGAAAAATTTACCCAAACATACCCTTGGTACAATACTTTTGTAAGACAATGTGGACTTTCTTCGTACTATAGCCATGGTTTTTCCTGCACAACTAGAGTAAATCATCAAGATTGTTTTTCATACACATTTAACATTTTTTCTCTCTAGATAAATTAAAACACATTTTAAGACAAAGCTCCTTTTTGGATAATTTTGAGATGGAGTCTCTTTTAGATAGTCTTAGTACAATAATTATGTAAGATAACATGAACTTTCTTCGTCTATTGATATTGTTTTTCTTATAAAATTTGAGTAAATGCATCAACATAAAAAAATTTATTCATTACATCATATTATTTGTTATTTATTAAAATCATAGATATTCCAACCAAATAATTCTTTTTAGACATAGATTTTGTCTTTGATTAAAATATTTTTATCATGAGACTTTTCTTTCAAATACTATCATCATAAAAAAAATATTAAAAATGTTAAGTTCCTAAAGATTATTTTTAAAAAATATGATTTTTTATTAAATTTTAAAAAAAAATTGAATAAAAAGTAAGTATCTTTTAAAACAAATATAAGTTAGATGTGATTCAAATACCTTCTTTTCATAACAAATATATTATACTTGAGACAATTATACTCGAGTCAAATATAATCATTATAGGTGACAAAACTCTATCTCTTGTTATTATTGTTGTCGACGATATTTATATAAAATATTTTTACAAAATCATTTAATAAAATTTAATCATTTTATCATGTAATTTTATTTACTAATATGATATAACGATAAAATAAATTTTTATTATTATATATAATGATAATAATGATCCATTCTTATTTTGAATCAAACATTCTAGAACTTGTATTTTTACCTCTTTTCTTTTATTTTTCCGAAAAAAATTCAGTCAGAAATCATGTTACTATTATAAATATTTAAAAATTATTCACTATAGTTAACAACCAATAAATAATTTAATTACTTAGTTTAGATGTCACTATCTTTGAAGAAAAGATGAATATCAAAGTAATCTATATCAAAGTTTACACGGAAGTGCAAGAAGATATTAAATTTAAATCAAATCATTTCGAATTTTTAAATATTTCTAAACCCATCATTGATTAATTTATCATAAAAAAGTTTAGACGATTAATATATATTTACTTCAACGATGTAGGTTAGATTAGGGACGTCCCACGGATGAGAGTGTGAGAAAAACGATGACGTGCTTGACTGCTTGCGACACAAATGAAGGTGTCGTTTAATTTGTTGCTGGCCTCGTACCCTCTCCAACTTGGCCAAGCGTCAACCAGGGAAATCAGGATTCAGGAATAACTCCTTTTTGTTTTATCCGGAATGGACCCTTCTGCATCTTTTGAAAAAACAAAATGCAGAATATTTTTACCGTAAAATAGTTGTATTATAAGTTTATTATAGATTTATAACAAAAAATGTTAACAAATATAATTTTATCAAATCGAATCTTCAAATTAATGCAGTGTATATAATATTTAAACTTTCGATTTTTTTTATTATGCGCAAGTTGCACGGGTGGAGGCTTATTAATTGATTACTTTCAATTAATTTTGACGACATATTATTTATGAATTTTTGAAGAAAAAAAATTTATCTCTCTCCGATTTATTTTATAAATTCACCTTCTTATAATTTCTCCTGCTTCCAAAAAGAATAATAAGTATTTGATTCTCACTTTTTTAAGCGGGCATATGCATCTCTCTTTTTCAAAGATTGTCATACTGTAAAAGTCGATCTTTTTTCTATTAACCAAGTCTTGCTATGGTTGTTCCTTGAGTGGTTTTCTTATAGAAAAATGTTTTAATAAGAAATATTATTTTCACACAAGTTTTACAACAACGAAAGAAAGAGAGAAGAGTGTGTTTGTTACCTGAAGAACGCGCTCATTTTTAATCTATCATAATAGAAAATTATTATCATTTCATTTGATAAATATAAATTTTTATCTTAAGTAAGTTTTTACACCGTTACAAATATAATATTATTTGGTTCCAGATCTTCTAAAATTTTGCCATTTTTAGATACTCATCTTTTTAATATTTCTTTTTAGTTCTTATCACTAATTTTAGTTAATTAAAAATTAATATAATTAACAAAATAAATAATATTAATTGAGATAATTAAGATAACAAAAATATTTTAAATTAAGATAATTAAATTATTTTTAAGTATTTAATTTAATTAATTAATTTATTTCTTATTTCATATAAATAAAGTAATTACATATAATTTATTTTTATAATTTATTTTTTAATATATTATGAACAATGATTTTATTTTTAATATTATTTTTATTTTTTAATTCACTAATCTACTTTAACATTGTACTTTTTAAAAATATATATAATTTAATTTTAATATACTACTTTTGATGTTATTTTATATTTCAATTTATTATTTTTGACTTATTTTAATATAATTTATTTTTAAAATATATCTCAACCAGTAATTTTATCTCTAAAAAAATAAATTGAAATATAATATATTACAAGTAAATTATATTACAATCAGTCAAAATTAATAAATTTAAATATAAAAATAAAATAAAATTAATATATTAAAATTAAATTATAAATTTATAAATAAATTATGATTTTTAAAATACAATATTAAAAATAAATTAGTGAATTGAAAAATAAGAATAATATTAAAATCAATAAAATTATTGTTCATATTATATTAAGTAATCAATTATAAAATTAAATTATATATAATTATCTTATTTATATAAAATAATAAATACATTAATTCTACTAAATATATATATATATATATATATATATATATATATATATATATTAATTGAATTACACATCTAGAAATGATATATTTATCTTAATTTAAAATATTATTTATTACCTTAATTATCTTAATTTAATATTATTAATTTTGATGGCCACATCAATACTTGCAAGGACTAAAACCAAGAAAATGTCAAGGATTTTAAAAATAACAAAAATAAATGCAAGAACTAAAATCACATAGAGGTATATTTATAGAAACCTAAAACATATTGATATGAATATGGGGAATAAGGTCATAATCAATAAGGAGCTTGAAGAATATGGGAACACAATCTTAGAAGGTTCCATAACTATGGAGAACTTGAAGAAACTTCAAGAAGAAGTTCAAAGAGAGATGGAGAAGATAGAAATGAAGTTTTTACCACTAATTCCAATGGATAAGAAATAGTGAGATTTCCCTCAAGTATCTTGAAAACTTGATGAGAATTAGGGTTCTTGCTCAAAAATAAGAAAAGAGAGAAACTCTCTAAAAGTGCAATACATAATTCATTCAATGTAAAAAAGTGATTAAGATAATTACAATGGAGTCTTTTATAGGTTGAGTTAATCCTAATTAACTAGCTTAATCTAATCCTAAAAATAATCTAAAAGCACATCCTAAAAGGCCAATTTGATAGCGTTTTTAGTGATGAAAACTTCCTCACTAAATGTGAAAATGGCATTTTGAGCTTCTTGACCCAATTGCAAGCTGTCCAAATGAAATTATAAATAAACACTACTAAACTACAGTGATTTAAGAGTATAAAACAAAGCCAAAATGATACTCCACTAAGGTATACAAAGATAGAAAAGTATTGGGCTCTTCCTAACCCTTAAGGAGACACATCTCTCTTTGAACTTCTTGAAATTTCTTCAAGTTGTCCCTAGTTATGGAGCCTTCCAAGATTGTGTTCTCATGTTCTTCAAGCTCCTTGGTAATTATTGCCTTGCTCCTATATTCATATCATGTATTTAAGCCTATTTCTTTTAATAGGTGAAATATTTAATTAGAATTCTACTAACACCTAAGAATGATGGAATATAGAAGTATTATATATTTCTTTTACAATTAGTTATTATTTTTTTTTTTGTAGATAAAGAGATAAATCTATAAAAATAAGTAGAAAAAAGATTCAATATTTTTTTCTTCAAATAATCATTATTAATATGCTCATTAAAATTAATTAAAAATAGGTGAATAATGAGCCTTAACCACCATGCATGATAGAAAAACCATTAAAATTTAAATCTATTTATTTAACTTTAAAATTAACATGCTTATATATTAAGTTGTTTATGTCAATATGTTAAAATATATTAAATCCTACATACAACCTGTTTAACCTATCATGAACCTAAGGATCAACAAACAACACAAAAACACAATTACGTTTCAAAATTAGGAATTAAAGTTCAAGAACACAAAATTGATAGAAAAATTGAAAGTATGGAAGAAGAAATAGATGAGGATTTGTTACTAGTTCATATAACTATATAAGAATGCTAGAAATTTGTCACAAGCTCCATGGAGCTTGATGAGAATGAGTTCTTATTCAAGACAAGGGAGAGAGAAGTTACCAATAAGACAAGTTTCATTTAATTGTAAAAGTGATTAAGGTAATTACATTCAATCTTTATATAAGTTGTGTTAATCCCAATTAACTAGCCTAATCTAATTCTAAGACTAATCTAGAAGCCCATCTAAAGAGGCCGAAGACTCAAGCCTAAAAATGCTCCTAAAATCTTAACAATGTTTTAGTGACAAAATTCCCTTCATTAAATGTGTTTTTGACTAGTTTGGGCCTTTTAGCCCACATGCACACAAAAGCAACGAAATTAAAAGTAAAAACCACTAAACTACAATGATTTAAAGGTTTGTAACAAGCTTACACAAGGCCAAAATGACACTTTATAAAGGTATACAAAAGTAGACAAGTATTAGGCTCTCCTTAGCCCTTAAGGAGACCCATCTCTCTTTTGAACTTCTTGAAGTTTCTTCAAGCTCCCCCTACAAGAGCATAGCCATTAAATTCTAAGGTGGCTAGCTTAGCCTTCATCATCTATTGATATCAAAGCACTCAAATATTTGCTCAACTTGTATCTCCCAATCTAGATAATCTAGTTTTCTCTCTCTGAAGAATAGAGGGGTCTAACACTTTATGTCATCCATTTCCTCTCTCCTAGGCTCTTCTTTAAGCCTCCTACGTCTCTCATGCCTTTATGTCTCTCATGTATTTCACTTCCATGAGACATAGTAGACACACTATACATGCTCATGTGTCCCTCATCATGACTACCCTCACTCTCATGTAAGGAAGGGTCTTTTTGCTCCTTTCTCTCTACTTAGGGTCTCAACCTTAGCATTGACACTTTGAGTGTCCTTCTTCACCAAATCAAGGCCTTCTTTTTTCTCATTTCCATTCTTCCCAACCTCTCTCCTACCTTAGCTTCCAACTTCCTCATTTGTTTTATCATCATTCTAGTTTTTGGTGAATAACTCTCCAACTCTTCACTTAAATTTTCCATTGTTTTCTCTCTCAAAATCCTAACCACTACCTCATGTCCTAACTAACAAAACAATATAACAAATTGCAATTAAAGTGCAGGACAAGCTCACCACTGCTAAGTGTTTACATTTAACACTTGTATATCATACTTGAAGGTTTTTTCTCTAATGTTCACTCTAGCCTTTTTCCACTCACTCTTATCATAAGCTTCTACAAGAATCAATATCTACTAATCAAATAACAAGTCACTTGTAAAATAGAAACAAATCTCTACCACACTTGAGAAGTTCAAGAAAAGAAAACTCTAAAATAAAACCAAGAAAGCTAAAGAAGACAAGCAAAAAAGCACAAAAACAAAAGCTAAACTCAAGAGAAATAGGTATGAGATATCGAGAAGACTAAAAAAGAACAAGGAACTAAACAAAAATGTAGGGAATACACATATATTCATTCATATAGAAAATAAGCAAGAAAAATCAAATTCAAAGTCACCAAAACATTTGAGTTGAACTCTAGAAAGTTTAGGTGCACCACTCTTGTTTTTAGACCATGCACTAACTTTTTTTCTTTTCTTATTTTGCTTTTGTGTGGCTTTACTCTTTTTCCAACACTTGTTCTTGCCACTAATCATTTTTTTATTTTCACTTATGTAATCTTTTTTCACAATTTTTTTTTGTTCCACAATGTTTCACACTATTTTTTCACAACCACACCGCAAAATTTCCACTACTAAGGCAATCGAACAAGTAAAATTCAACTCAACATTTTAATACATGATATACCTCTTTATAAGCATAAAAATTTGTTTTAAGTGCATATCTTATCTCATGTCTCTTATCATATATGCTATATCTACAAGCTTATAATCATTTCAACAACTTTCACAGCATTCATATTCTCTTTTGTACCTAATGTACTCTGTTGAGACTTGTTCACTTTCAGATTGACAAAATGTCTACACCTAAATTTTTTATATTTCAAGTCAAATCTGATAAAAGGAAGTTATGATCATGACTCCATGCATAAGGAACCAAAAAGAATCATTATCTCTTACTAGACGAAGACAACACATTAAAGAAAACAACTTTCTCTAACACAATTTTTCTTTGTCTTTAGAAGAAGAGGAGTCTTTGCAAAAAGTATAGTGAAAAGTGAATCTTTGGCATTTAATGTTGAAGTTACCATTGCTCATGTAGAACAACATTCGTCTCACAACTCGCTTATATATTGGGATGATCAAGCTCAAGAAAAAAACGAGACTAAGAATATGAGACACAACAAGAAAACACATATGCTCTTTGGACGATACTCTGTTTTCTTTGTAAAACTTACTTTGTGAAGCAAAGTTAAGTTTCTCAGTTTTGTATTGCTATATGCTCACACAGTGAGTTATTTGTGTAAACATCTTATATCTTTTTAAGATAGCTTGATGAAGCTAAGTGAAAAAGAATACTTGATGTTACTTGTAATTAGATAGATTACAAATGTTGTAAAATCTGAAGAGGTAAAAAATACTTGTTTGTAAGTCTGTTAGACTGCAGTGAAAAATCCTTCGTGTTGAAGGGGCTAGACATAGCTTTTTTGGAAGAGTGAACACGATAAATCTAGTATGTTTTATCTCTCTTACCTTATCTATTTTTGTTCTCTACAACTCTTTAGAAGGTTCCTTTGGACAACATTAAGAACTAATATTTATCCTACATTTTGGAAAAAGGTTTTAAAAAATCATACACGCACAATTAATTAGCAACAAGCTCTTCAACCCTCTTTCTTATGTGTTACTTGTTTTTTCAAACACATGGTGAACAACTAAGAAACTCAAGGTGCAATATTTTTCTTGAATCAACAAGTTCCACAATTAATTAATAACACAAAACCTAGGCGCATAGGTCTAGGCACTATACTTATCAAAATTCGCTAATATAAGACATTATAAGTCTTCTAACCTAAGGTTCATATGAATCAAACAAAGAAATCTTCTCAAGAACACATGTTTGAATTAGGAGAAAAGAAGACCATAGGTAGATGTAGAATTGTTATGAAAAAAAACTAACAAAGATTGAATAAAAAAACACAAGAATGAAGAACAAATTAATAAAGACCTACTTTTATTCGTGTGCTACTTTTGGAGGGAAAACTCCATGAAAGCTTGATTCAAACCTTGAAGATGCAACACTAGGTGTTATAAGCAAGCTCTGAAACCAAATGATGAACCCAAGGATTAAAAAACAACAAAAAGACACAATTAGGTTTTGAAATTTGGAATTAAAGTTCAAGAACACAAAATTGATAGAAGAAACTGAAAATATGGAAGAAGAAATGGATGAGGATTCACCACTAGTTCATAGAATTAGATAAGAATAATAGAAATTTGCCACAAGTTCCATGGGAGGTTGATGAGAATGGAGTCTTGTTCAATACAAGGGAGAGAAAATTCTCAAGTTGCTTACAAAGAAAGTTTCATTTATTTGCAAAAGTGATTAAGCTAATTACATTCAAGTCTTACATAGGTTGTGTTAATCCTAATTAACTAGCTTGATTCAAACCTTGAAGATGCAACACTAGGTATTGTAAGCAAGCTCTGAAACCAAATGATAAACCCAAGGATCAACATACAACACAAAAACACAATTAGGTTTTGAAATTGGGAATTAAAGTTCATGAACACAAAATTGATAGAAGAAATTGAAAATATGGAAGATGAAAGGTATAAGGATTTGCCACTAGTTAATAAAACTAGATAAGAATGGTAGAAATTTGTCATAAGTTCCATGGGAGCTTGATGAAAATGAATTATTGTTAAAGACAAGGGAGAGAGAACTCTCAAGTTGCTTACAAAGCAAGTTTCATTTATTTTCATAAGTGATTAAGCTAACTACATTTAAGCCTTATATATAGGCTATGTTAATCCCAATTAAATAGCTTGATTCAAACCTTGAAGATGCAGCATTAGGTGTTCTAAGTAAGCTCTGATACCAAATGATGAACCAAAGGATCAACAAACAACACAAAAACACAATTAGGTTTCATAATTGGGAATTAAAGTTCAAGAACACAAAATTGATAAAGAAACTGAAAATATGGAAGAAGAAAGGGATAAGGATTCACTACTAGTTCATAGAACTAGATAAGAATACAAGTTCCATGGGAGCTTGATGAGAATAAATTCTTGTTCAAGACAAGAGAGAGAGAACTCTCAAGTTACTTACAAAAGCAAGTTTCATTTTATTGCAAAAGTGATTAAGCTAATTACATTCAAGCCTTATAAAAGTTGTGTTAATCTCAATTAATTAACCTAATCTAATCCTAAGACTAATCTAGAAGCCCATCCTAAGAGACCCAAAAGGCAAGCCTAAAAATACTCATAAAATCTTGAGAGTGTTTTAATGGCGAAAATTTCTATCACTAAATGTGTTTTTGACTAGTTTGGGCCTTTTGGCCCGTATGTAAGCAAAACAATGAAATTAAACACCACTAAATTACAATTAAAGGTTTAAACACAAGTTTACATAAGGAAATATGATACTTTATAAAGGTATACAAAGTAGTAGACAAGTATTGGGCTATCCTTGGCCTTTAAGGAGACTCATCTCTCTTTGAACTTCTTCTTGATGTTTCTTCAAGCTCCACCTAGTTATGGGACCTTCCAAGGTTGTGCTCCCATGTCATTCAAGCTCCCTTGATGGTTTTGACCATGTCCCTCCCATATTTTTCTTACCAACCTGCATAAATGAGTTGAGTTGAGTTGCATAACTGAATCTACCAATTTGCATAACCCAACCTTATGCAACCCACTACCTTAATGGATTAACGAAAAGGTTGGGTTGACCTACCTAGTTGAGATTTATTTATTTTGTAATTTTAAAATTGTGATATTTATATTTTTATTATACTATCAGTGTGATTTATTTGTATTTACTTTATGATTGATGTATATAAATAGGTTTATATATTTTTTATTTTTATAATTTTTATTTATTTGGTGAATTAATGCATAAGTTGATTTTTTTAACCTACTTTTTTTTTAAAACCCACAACCCATTAAGAATTGGTTGCAACCCAATGACAAAACAAGTTAAACCTAACCCAACTTATTTCTAGCGGGTTTAGAATAGGCTAGGTTCACACATTTTGACACTCCTAATTTATGTTTATGATATTAGTTTATTCTGAGCATTGCACGTGTCAAATTTAATATCTAAGTTTTATTGTTAATTATAATTAAATATAAAAAAATTGACATAATATAATTACAATAAGTAACAATCAATATAATGTGTACCAAAGTGACAACATGTGCAAAAAGGAAAGATTCCAAAAGATGATATATATGAAAAAAATTTCACTATCTTATTTTTATAGCCATTTGAAAGAAATATAAAAGTGTTACTCATTTGAAACTTGAAAATATATAAAGATAATTTATCTCCGCGAAAATTAGAGATTACGAAATTTTGAAAGAGATAAAAAAAAATGAATAAATAATATAGAAAACAAGAGAATTAAAAATAAGAAAAACATAAATTTTAGAATAGAATAAGACAATAGAAATAAAATAAAGTAGAAATAAAAATTGATCAAATTTTCTAATCTTATAGGAAGATAAATGTAAAAACCAACCATTTTGTGGAGATGATAAGATACTATTTTTTATGAGATTTCATTAGATTTTTTTATTGATATAATATTTTGAATGGAGAGAGAAAAAAACAAAAGGTGAGATGTATAAGAAAAAAGTATGATATACATGAAAATGAAGTATTAATTCAGAATGAATGTGAAAAACACACAAAAAAAAAATATATATATATATAACATGTTTTGAGAGCTTTCATACAAGCAAGTAATAGGCATGAACTCATGCCCATGAGACCCTTTCAAGGGAGCTATTTTTTTTATTGGTCAAATTCGGAATCAAAGATTTATAACACTTACCCATTATATTCAATTAGGTGAGCTAGATCCCACTGTTATCCTTTCAAGTGAGTTTGATGCAAAATACAAATTGTTCCCTAAGTGTCCAATAACAAGTCTTATGAATTTTTGTTTTATATTTTAATTAATTATTTTTAATAATTAATTTTAATTTTGAATATGAAACTTATCCAAAACTCAATGTTTATGTGGCTATTGTTCTTAGAGGAAAACTAGTAAGACTTTATTTGACATTTGTTTAAAACTCTATTAACTATTGATTAAAATTTATTGAAAGTGCCTTTTAGTAAGACTCACTAATAGATATGGTGAAACTTATTAACACTAATCTTTTACTTGTTCTTTTATATAAAATTGTATGGTTTATAGTGATATTAGATTTTAATTAACATTAATATTCAATTTTAATTTACAATAATATTATTTTAATTTATATTAATGTATGATTTTAATTTTTACACTACCGGTAAAACGTTTAATTAAGATTTCATTATACATGTTAATATTCATTAATTTACATGTAATATCTGTTTCTTTTGTGCACCTGAATTACTACTGATTAACAACTTGTCAGTTATCCAATTTTCTACGAACTTAGGCATCATACAAATAAGTTCTGTAAGTCAGGGTTATTATCACACATCTTAAATTTTGGTTCAAGCTCTATTTCAACGGTCTGTGAATTTTTACTTCGAAGACTACAATTACTAATTCCCACATTGTCTAGATTATTTGCCATCATATAATATCATACCTTATACAAATTGTTAACCTTACAAAACTAATTCAAATAGTAATTATTTACCGTCATGTCTTAGTTAGAGAATCAGATTGTTAGCCTTTAAAAATCAGTCATTTAAATTTTATAATTTTATATAACTATTTTAAAAATTAAATTCTTAAAAATCAAATAGTTAAAATTCTAATAAATTTCATTATATATATCATATTTAATTATAATTAACGAATAATAAATAAATAAATATTAAAATTAAAATAAACGCGTATATTTGCATGTTTATACGAATCACACGTAATTCTTTGGGCAGCTATGGAGGACTTCAAACCCACGGAACCACCACTCTTCCTCTCAAATAATTCATATATTATTATTATTTATAATCTATAACATAATAAAAATAATATCTCATTTTAATTTCTATTTTTTATTAATTTTATTTTTCTAATTTTAAAAATTGTGGAAAAGAAGCTTTACAAGTCCCCCCAAAAAAGAAAAAAATTCCACAGCCAGACATTAGAGCTATATGAGTAAACCTTCTCATCACACGTAATTCTTGTGAAATAATTTTGTTTACACTCGTTTACTTTAAAGACTAGCAAACTTCTAATAGGTCAAACTCCTTTTGAGTTTAATTTTATTTAAGTGTATATTCTTTTAACTCTATATTGTATTGATTTTATTTAATTTTTATTGAACTTTTATGTTTTCTCTTCTTCTTTTAACTTTTTATTTTTTTATCAAAATTAATTAGTGTAATTAATGAATATAAATTTTAACTTAAATAGTATGATAATTAGTATAAATTATACCGATTTAATCTTAATTCCGGCCATATCGGAAATCTTTATAATATCTCTAAATTTAGCTCCAAAAGTTGGTACCATGATAGTTAAGTAGTTATTAGTGTCGTTGCATTGGCTAATTTAGGATAATTAGAGAGCCACCGCAGAGGACAATAGAAAAGGAAAAACCACATCTGTTTCATGTCAGGAGAAGGTACAAAATTTCTGTTCTGTTCACATGGACTAATCAGAATCTCCATCTCCATACTTCACACGGACTAATCCCTACACTCGGAACCTCTATATCTTCCGACATCACCTATCAACACCCATTATTTTAACATTTTAGCACACCCCTCTAATCCTTCATTTATATATTATTATTCCTCGTCCATCGCTTTTTCTTCAAGGTTACTGCATCCCTCTCATTAGTTATTTCTCACTCCCAAACACCGTGCCCGTTCATTTGCTGCGTCACCCACATCAACGATTCCGTGCACTCAACTCTCTTCTCTCAGTCACCATGGCGTCACTAACAGCTGTGTCCCAGCCTCAATCGCTATATATTAAGCCCCGCCTGGTGTCACCGCCTCATCAATTTCGCTCCGTTTTCTTGGTCACGGGGTTAGCGTCGGGGTTTTGCGGGGTTCGTGCGGCGATGCCGAGAAAGGCGGTTATTGTGTCTGCGACGACGGCAGAGAAGCCGAAGAAGGGGGAGCCGAAGGGGTTCGTGGAGGAGATGAGGTTCGTGGCCATGAGGCTGCACACGAGGGACCAGGCTAAGGAGGGCGAGAAGGAGGTGAAGCAACCCGAAGAGAAAGCCGTCACCAAGTGGGACCCAACGATTCAAGGGTACCTCAAATTTCTTGTGGATAGTAAGGTCGTTTATGACACGCTGGAGGCCATCGTTCAGGAGGCTCCTCATCCTTTTTGTGAGTTTCTCTTGCCTCACCATATTTTAATAATTTGTTTTTATTTTGTGTGTCTGTTTTAACGTTGTGGTTTTTGTTTGTTTTGGGTGGTGCTGCTAATATGTGGCGGAGGTAATTTAGAGGTCATTGTTGGGGCTAAATTTGTATTCTGCATTTCTTTAGGGTTCTGTTTTACGAGTTGCATGAGTTTTGTGTGATGTGTGATTTGATGAGTCCCAGTGAATAATTGTTGCTATATTTGATATTAGCAGGACTGCAGGAGTGAGTTGTGGTGAAATCTTAACCTTTTTTAATGCTTGAGAGGTTGCTTATGCTTTTTGTGAGTTTTTGCTGTTGCTCTTTGACTTATTTTCACATTATTATTATCATCATCATCATGATGTTTTGAAGGGTTATGCTTTTGTTAGTTTTGGATTGTGTTGTAAATATTGGGTGTGGTAAGGTAAGTGAGGTCATTGTTAGAGCTAAAAGTTTGTCTGAGTTCTTGTGATTATACTTGTTTGAAAATGGTTCTCAAATGATGAGTGCTCTAACCATTGCAAAGCTCATTATTTTTTTCTCATTTTTCGTTTTCATTTTGTTTTATAATTTTGGTGTTGATGTTCCTATGTCACGAGCTTTTTAAGACCTCCTATTTTCTAAGGCTAATATTAGTGTGCAAACGATCATCTGTAATATTTTGGGAATTCAGGTAAGATTTGTGGTGTTGACGGGTTATAGTTGTAGGTGCTAGTGGGACAGACACAGGGCTACCAGGTAATTCCATGTAAGGTAAGAATGTCGGCAAATTCTGTGAGGTTTGACTTGATGATGCTGAAGGTGAATGGATTGTGCTAATTTCATGTTAAAATATGTGAGCATGATTGTTCTAATTCTCTGAGGGGCTTTTTGCTGTTACCGATATAGGTTGTTGTGTTCTGTACTGTACTTTAGCATATCTAGAACTAACATGTTGCTGTTCACTGGTATATGTGTTCTCAACTAATAGAATTGTTAAATGCACGATGCTTTTTGTCTTTCTTGTGTAGATGCTGAATTCAGAAATACTGGATTGGAAAGGTCTGCAAGTTTGGCAGAAGATTTGGAGTGGTTCAAGGAGCAAGGTCATACCATTCCTGAACCTTCTTCTCCTGGTCTTACCTATGCACAATATCTTAAGGAGTTATCTGTGAAGGATCCCCAAGCATTCATTTGCCACTTTTACAACATCTACTTTGCTCATACAGCTGGTGGTCGAATGATTGGGAAAAAGGTAACCAATCACATGCATGCTAAAAGGTTAAATTATGTTGTGTCACATTGTTTATGAGCACATATTTGGTTTTGAGTGCTATTTGTGGGCCGGAACATCTGGTTTGTGATTTATTGGCACATTCATATCTGGGGATTTTTCCCTTTTTCCTCGCCATATGGCATAGTTACTATATATATCTCCTCTGTGAATGTTAGAACATAGTGAATCTTCTGATGAAGTGGGAATATGTCATCTTTCCTTTACATGGTATAGTCTGCAAAGTTTTACGTCTAATACCTGGAGGTATATAGTATCTGGCATGTCTTATGTTATTGGCTGACAATTTTCATATTAGCTTATCTTTTATACAGATATTTGCAGAGTTGTGTCACATGTACATAATTAGCACATCACTTAAAAAAACAACAGACATCTCAGCCCAAATTTTTGAGAGTGAAATAAACAATACAACTGAACCTGAAAAGCAACATGGCAGCAAGCATGATAGTTAGAATCTCATGAATCTCAATACGATTCATGTGATTCGATATGATTCACAAGAAAAATGATACGAATTGTAAGCTGCATCATTTTTTATTTTGAATCGCAAAATAAATCGTTCTATCACTCCAAAATCGCATGAATTGCGATTTACAGTTGAATTGTGTGATTCTACTTCATCCGGGTTGCGCATTGGGTGGGTCGGGTCATGAGCGACCCGATTTCAAAAACACTAACAAAAACGTGTTTTATTTTTAAAAACTCAGGAAAAACGTGGGAAATGCCAATCTTCCTTCTCTGTATGGTCCCATGCTGTCTCCTCCTCTGTAGCATGAGTTTCCTTGTCTCCTCCTTTCTTCTGTGTGACTGTGCGTTCTTCTGTTTTTTGTTTTTGTTTCTGTTTCTGTTCTTTTGTTTTCGTCTTGCTGGAACGTGTGGGTGTGCTGCACTGGGTGCACTATTACTGTAGCACGAGTTGTTCCTGTTTCTGTTTCTACTGCACTCTGTTGTTGTTTCTGTTTCTGTAACACGAGTTCTCTGTTGCTGTTTCTGTTTCTGCTGCACTCTGTTGCTGGAACGCAGTCTACATTTGCTGTTGGTTTTTTTGGTTTGTTCACTTTGTTGTTGCTGACTTGCTGGTTTTTTATTTTTTCTGTTGGTTTGTTGTTGCTGGCTGTGTGTTATTAGAGAATGAGTCAAGCAAAAATAAGTTTTATATGTCTTGTATATATATATATGTGTTATGTTTTATTATTGATCATGAATCTTACGATACAATATACGATTCGAAAAATAGGCTTTCCGATTCATGATTTGCATCCCGATTCAACTACCATGACAGCAAGGATTCAAATAATGTTATTTCCAATTAATAAAAAATCATAAAGGAAAAAGAAGTGATAACAAGCTTTTTTGCAAATCTGTGGTTTCCTACTACTTTTGGATGAATTTGTATCTCCAAATGTAAATCATTCGTACAACATTGTACATCCTTTTCATAATAGTAAGAAGTAAGCTTCACTATGTTGTAAATATTTTTCTTTTTGTTATCACCTGATGAGGTTAACACTAATAATGATTGTTACTTTGTCCTTTCTGTACTCAATAATTTCTTCCTGTGTCTTACAGGTTGCTGAAAAGTTACTTAACAACAAGGGGTTGGAGTTCTACAAATGGGACGGTGACCTTCCCCAGTTGTTGCAGAATGTGAGGGACAAGTTGAATAAAGTTGCTGAAGTAAGTTTCTTGAACTTTCTAAATTATTTGCCTACATTTCTTTTCAATCTTCTAAGGAATAATCAATAGGTTGATTTCTATTGCGGTTTTATCCAATTAGTAAAGGATACATACAGTGACAGCTTTCAAAGTTTTAGTTAGGGTGTTGAATATACCTTTTTGATATTCCTTTGTTCTTTTATAAGGATTGGACTCGGGAAGAAAAGGACCACTGTTTGGAAGAAACAGAAAAATCATTCGGGCTATCCGGAGAGATTCTCCGTCTGATTCTATCATGATAATAGATTCCCTGCTATCTGTGTAATTATGGGTATTAAAGTGCATGGCGGAAGCCAAGAACATTATCATGTGTATTAATTTCCAATATGCAAAGGAATAATAGAACTGATATTGCATGGAAGCTGCATTTTGTTGATTAACTTGCTTTTCTCTGTGAAAGGTTTAACATTTGTTGATCGATCATGAGCATGTTCTAGAAGACCTTCCCCTCCCCAACAGTTTCCTCTGAGTGCATGCCTATTTCGCCTACTTATCCTTACTCGTGTTCTCACCCCCCACCCCACAAAAAAAAAACTGAATTCTCACTTCCCGTTAAATATATTTTAATATATATAATACAATATAATATAATTAGAATGGCTATTTTGAGTGATAACATTTTTAGGAGTTTGTAAAAAAAATTTCTTAATTTATCTTTTATTTTATATTGAATTTTAATATTTTAAAAAAGTTATTAATAATTAAAAATGATTTTTATCATAATATAAATTATTTGTCATAAATTTTAAATATAATGGAAAAATATGCTTTTAGTTCTAAAACTTTTGGTTAAATGTGGTTTTATATTTTTTATAGTGATGAATTTAGTTATCAAAATTTAAAAAAATATGTGATGTTAGTATCTTATAATTTTAAAAATATAATGAATTCTTAAAGAGGAAGGATCAAATAATTTACATATATATTTTTAAAAACCTTAAGGATCTAGTTTATTGATAGAAAAATATGAAAGTTTGGATATGTTTGATTAAAAATATAGGCTGGAAATATTTTTTAATATAATTATGTGTCTAAAAATATTTATTTATTTTGAATTTTAATTATACTATAATTTATATATTTAAAAATATTAATTTATTATAAATTTTAGTTATATAATATAAATATTTATCTTTTACAATATAGAGATTGATATACTAATAAATTATATTTTAATTATATTTTTTTAAAATAATTGAGATTAAATTAATAAAAATAAAATTAGTAAATAGAAATCTTTAGAATAATTCTTTCAAGATTTTAATGTTTTTCCTCCCTTATAGAGTAATTCTTTCAAGATTTAAATATGTTTTTACTCTCTATAATATATTTGAGTTTTGATTATGATTTTGTAAAAAAAATTACTTATTTTTTAATCGTGTAAAATTATTTTTTTATTTTTATAAAATAAATAAATTTTAGTTATGATTTCTGTAATATATATATATATATATAGTCCTTTCTAAATTTAAAATTAGTATTTTTTTTTTGTTTAACATTCACGTAAAGGTATATAAATAAAATTTATTTTAGAAATTTAGAAGTGACACATTTATTTTATAAATTTAGAAGTACCGATTACTAACATTTGAATGTCATTTGATATAGTTACAACTTTCTACACATATTAACAATTATTTTAAATTTTATAGAAATAAAAAATATTTTGTTTTTTTATGAATATTAAAATCAAAACTAGGTCATTTTATAAGAACTAAAAATATATTTAAGTTTTCTTTAAAATATTTTTCATTCAAAAATAATTTATAAAAATACTACTTTTCAAAAATGTAAATTCATATTTATAACATAGGAGGTGATAATAACCTTAAGATAAATGAAACAAGTATAGGAGTTTAGTTAAAATTCTCTTATTTTTCTTTCAAGTAGGGTAGGTATGCTCAACTCTACAGATGATTGCCCCTCAATTGTGGCTAACCATAACATTTTTGGGTATTTCACTGGGCTGAACAGCCATTCCCCGTCTCTCCCTACCACCAAACCCCCCTCTGCTGATTAAATAGAAAATTTATGATATTTAAAAAGACTAAATAGAACTTATCATTCAAAAATCAAAAGGAAAGTTTCATGAGGGGTTCATTTGGAAAAATTATTAAAAATAGAGGACCAAATGAGAAAATCATAAATATTTCAGAAACTAAATCGGCAAATCTTAGTTCAACTTACATTTTTTTTAGTATAAAATAACACTGAGATTTGAATCTTAAATTTCTTACAAACAACCTAACCTAAACTCTTCATTAGGTGAACTCTATGCAGTAAATATAGGCTTGTTTCCTAATCTCATTTTATTTTATATCCTTTTTCTTCCTTTATTCTTGATTACTACATTTCAATTTTTACATTAATTTTCTTAAAGTGTATGTGAAACAAGTAGGTTCTAAGGTCTCATCACAAAAGCTCTTGTCCAATATCAAATCAACAATCCTAAAATCTTAAAGACACAATTATTTTTTTATTATATTTGTAACACTTAGAATGTGTTTAATAACATTGCATAAGTTGGCTAGAACTTAAAAAGTAATTTGAAGCTATTAAAAATATAAAACTAACGATTAAATTAGTCAACAAGTGTAAAATAATATAAAGAGACATAAAAGGAAGACTAAAATACAATTTCAATTCCTCATTTTTTTTTTCTGTTTGGTTATCTAAGCTTAAAAAATTACTTTATCAACAAAAAAATAAACTATTGTAGTGTCTTAAAGTGTCTCAGTTAAACGAAATTAGTTATTATACTAATTTATCACATTAATTTGATAAAACTATGTTCGTGACAATTTATGAAAGAATCTCATCAAATATACATTTGTCACGTTAGTAAAAATTAATACAGTTAATACAAAAAAAATTGAGAAAGATAAATATGGTTTAATAGAAAGAGGCCAAATTAAAAAAAAGATGAAACAAAAATATATTTCATCCACAAAAAAATTATGATAAGACTCTTGTAAGGATATAATGAAAGAAAAAAAAAGACTGACCTCACAGGTTCAATTGTTATATGACGTAATGTTTCAAAAAAAAAATATTGTCAAATGCTATAAATTACTAAATCAAATTCTTTCACTGAATAGGTTTAGTTTGGTCAAAAAAACTTTTTAAATTAGTTAAAAAAGTTAGAAACAAGTTTAAAAGCCTTGCCAGACATAAGTTAGAAACTAGTTTAAAAACCTTGCCGACACTCAAGGAATCGAGTGAAGTTTTTGTATTTTAGACATAAATATATCCACTATAAAACTTCTCAAGAATAAATTTAGGGTTTAAACTCTTTCCCGCCGACCCATGATGAAGTCCCATTATTGGTTTTACCAAATTTCTCTCATCATTGCTTAATTTAATCAAAATACAATCCCCGGGCCCACATCACAATCATGGAATAATAATGAATGAAACAAAAATCTTAGATCTACTGAAAAAAATGGCAAAGTATAACTTTAATTACTCAACACAAAAATCCAACAGAGGAACGTGAATGTTGCTACCTAGTCCCCCATTCTCCTCTTCTCTTTCTTTAGCTATAACAATTATTAAAATATCCAATCTGGGCAATTTTCTAATCATCAAATGAGCTCATGAATCCACCAAGAAAGCCAGCTCCATTACAATTTCCACACAATATGTCCTTTTTTCCCCTGCAAGAAACATACATATGTTGCATAGGATGGGAATTAGATTGTAGCCAAACCAAAAAGAGAGACAGTAACTAAATGAGTATAGTACACTCCCAAAGGCACCTGAGATTCTTTTAAGTTCAAAGAAATGATGGAGTCCAAAATCACAACTACTAGAAATAATGGTAACAAGTAATGCTTAGCATATAAACAATTACAGTTCAACCATTGAACTACATAGAAGCACGTGTAGAACCCTGACATCCTCGTCACCAACTTTTCCACATCCCGAATTGAAATGGTTTAAAGAAACAAACTAAATCATTTTATGAAAATAACTGCATTGTGGTAACCGCATGGTGCAATAGTGCATAAACCATAGACAGAAGAAACAAATTATAACGCAAAGGTCAAAGCAGAAAAGAAAACAATTGAAGTAGTTTAGGGCTTGTTCTTTTATTGTTATAAAAAGTTTCTTGTTTTTTTAAGAACAAAAATCAGACCTGTTTCGTGAGAAGTGATTCTAGAAACAAATTTCATTTTTCTGCTTTTAGAACCCAAAGTTGAGAACATAATTAGGCTGTTTTTATTCTGTTTAATGACTTTCAGTTCTAAAAACAAATAAAAAACATGGAGAACACCTGAGAATCATGAATGACGTTCCTGTAATTATTGGCAAATGAGAAAAAAAAAAAATTGGGAAAACTGTGTGGGTTCTAAGGTTAGCAAAGGAGGAACTCAATGAAGAATCAGTTTGGCATCAAATGCCTTCCTATCTAGCAAGAATGGAGTTCAAGTCTCTTTCATTTCACAAATGCAGCATGACCTTGATGATAAGGATTCATACTTGCAACTGGGGACAAGGCGGTATTGACTTGGTTCTCTGTTGGAGATGGAGTTATAGTTTAGATGGAATGTTTGAGTCCCAGTTCTGCCATATGATGTTTCTGGAAAGGTGTTGCAATAATGGTCATTTGGGATCCATGGTAAGAATTATGTAATGCAAAGTATAGATTTGCCAGGTCAGGCAAATGTCCAAAGGATGGGGAAGTCTCCAGTAAGGAAGGCATGCTCAAAGCTCTATTATGAAGATTCTGTTATGGAACAAATGGAAGATAGCTTGACTGGCAAAAATGGGGTTCATGATTTAAATCAGCAAGTGCATTTACTTGTGGATGAAAAAGTGGTGGACATTGATGATGATAAATGAGTTAAAGGTATCCAAGATGGTTATTTTTCTAGAAACATGGGTTTGTTATCTGTAAATAAGCAAAATGTTAATGCATCTGAGACTTCTAAGGGAAAAAATGCTGCGGCATTGACTGTAAAGGGGTGTGATCAATCTGAGTTTGATATGGAAAGAGTTTCTCAAAGCCCTATGCTTCCTTTATCTGGCAATCACATAATACTTGAATCTGAGAAGAGTTCCTTTATTCTGGTTCACTAATACTAAGAGGCAATTTAAACTTGATAAAGCGATAAGAGCAAGTTGAAGGTTGGTTTAGTGTAAGACTGGACCAGTACAGAGAAGAATGAATCTTGATTGATTAAAGACAGAATTTCAAGAGTCTCAGCTACTCTCCCAAATGTGAATTTCCCAAAAACTGAATACAGTGTAGTTTTTCCTTTATTTATATCCTCTAACTGCCTAACTACTGACTAACCAAATAACTAATTGCAATGTACACTGCCTCATAGGCCTAATTCCCTGGTTCTCTTATTTCTTCTATAATACACTTCAGTAATTGGGTTCCTGTTAAATGAGAGAAACAAATATTTTCTGAATATACTTGAGTGATACTACCACCTAGCAGAATGATTTTATTTATGGTCAAGAGAATTACAAAGACAATTAATGAAAAAACAATTTACAAGAGAACAATGAAGATACCACTACCTCCTATGATGCATTGAACCTAGCTACACCAAGTATCTAGGCAACTAGGAAAAATAAACACTAAATAAGTTTTATCTCCTAAAATATTCCTATTTCCAACACTCCCCTCAAGTTGGAGAATAAATATTTTCCATTCCCAGCTTGCATACAATTCTTTCAAAAACTAAACTGCAGACCCATTGGCAAGAATATCCGCAAGTTGATTTTGTGAAGGTACATATGGAGTACAAATCAAGCCTCAACAATTGAGCTTTTCCTTGATAAAGTGCCTATCAACTTCTACGTGCTTTGTTCAATCATGCTGAACAGGATTATGAGCTATGCTGATAGCTGATTTGTTGTTACAGTAGAGTTTCATTGGTCCATCCCATATAATCTTAAGGTCTTCTTAAATAATTTTCAACCATAGTTGCCATAGCTCAAAACTCAACTTTAGCACTACACCGAGCCACAACATTTTGTTTTTTATTCCTCCAAGTTACTAAATTTCCTCCAAGAAAGGTACAATATCCAGTAGTGGACCTTCGATCAGTCACTGAACCTACATAGTCAACATCAGTCTAAGCCTCAAGAATTGCATTTCCATTCCTTTTATATAAAATTCCTCTAGGGTTCTTTTAAAGTATTGCAAAATTCTATAAGTGGCTTGTAACTAGACTTATCTCAGACAGTGCATAAATTAACTAACTAAACTCACAATAAATGCAATATCTAGCCTTGTGTGAAATAGATAGATTAATTTTCCAACCAAACACTTATAAATCTCCCTATCCACTGTTGCACTATCATCTGCATTAACCAATTTAAGGTTTGAATCTATGGGAGTACATATAGGTTTACAAGCTACCTTACCTATCTCGATATCTCCTTGAGTAAATCAATGACATATTTTTGTTTAGATATGAAAATGTCTTTCTTGGTGTGGGACACTTCAATTCCTAGAAAATATTTTAGCCTCCTGAAGAGATTTTATCTCAAACTCTTTAGCTAGATGTTGACTCAAGACTTGTTGCTCCTTCCAATCATCACCAATAACAATAATATCATCCACATATACTAACAATACAGCCACTCCCCCTGAAGTCGAGTGTTTGATGAATAAAGTGTGGTCTCCTTGGCTTTGTTTGTATCCTAAGGCAATCATAACCTTAGTAAATCTCCCAAACCATGCTTGGAGGGATTGTTTCAACCCATATAAAGCTTTTTAATACCTGCAAACAAAATTGGCAATAACTTCATATCCTAGGGAAACCTCCATGTAGATTTCCTCCTCAAGCTTCCCATGTAAAAAAGCATTCTTCACATAAAATTGTTGTAATTCCCAACCATAATTTGCAGCAAGAGATAAAATCACTCAAATTGTATTCATCTTTGCAACTAGAGCAAATGTCTCTATGTAATCTATCCCATAAGTTTAAGTAAAACCCTTAGCAACCAGCCTCGCCTTATACATTTCAATTGATCCATCTGCCTTATATTTTATTGTATATGCTCAATTACAACTAACTGACTTCTTTCCTTCCGGCAAAAAACCCAACTCCCATGTTTTGTTCTTCTTCAATGCCTCCATTTCTATATCCATGGCATGCTTCCAATTTTTATTAGACAATGCCTCAAAAACATTTGCGGGAATTGAGGTTGAGTTTATGTTTGTAGGGTTTTATGGGTTAGGGAAAATTTGTGAAATGAGAGATAATTTGAGAGAGGATAGAGGTTTTTGGTTCATTTTCTGGTTTCTTTTCTAAAGGCAATTGGAAGAGAAAGGTCATCATCAAGGTTTGGGATTTCTAGCTCGTTTGGATAAGTTGAAAGAATATCTTGCAAAATTGGAAAATCAGAATTTCTTACCCAATCTGAAGGAGATGGATTGGTCTCTTGGGCATGTGTTGATTTAGGAATGACCTTTGATCTTCTTGTGTAAACCAAATTCTTTCCAAACCTTGTATCACTTTCAAGTCTAGTGGGAACATCCTTGTCAGATTAAATTTGAGAATTTAACTCAAGAATGGGAAGAACAAGTGTTTTAGAACAAATCTCCTTTTCAAATTCATTTTGAGAATTAAGCTCAAAAGTAGGAAGGATAAGTGTTTCAAAAATGAATCCTTATCTTTCCTAAGACTCCCCTTGAAGATAAGGTTGAGTGAAATGATTTTGTTCCTCATGAAAGGTGACATCCTGAGACACAGAATTTCTTGGATGGAGGAAGGTAACACTTATACCCTTTCTGAGTACAGGAGTATCCAACAAAGACACTTTAGAGCCCTAGGATCAAGTTTGCACCTATGTTGACCATGCACATGGACAAAAGAGACAAACCCAAAGATCTTTGGTGGAAGTTTACTAAAAGTGAACAAATTAGAATAAAAAGAGGAAAGTACATCCATAGGAATCTTAAATCCCAAGATTCTAGAAGATAATTGATTAATATAAGATATGTTGTTATGAGAACAGCTTCCCCCCCCCTCACCCTCAAAACCTTTGGAACATTTTTTTGAAATAACAGTGCTGGGTTTAGTCTAAGGTTTCTGTTTTTTTTTTCTTTCTGCAATTCCATTTGGTTGTGGTGTGTTTGGACATAAGACTCATGAACTATTCCCTCTTTCTTGGCAAAAAGGAGTAATGACTTTATTAAAATACTATTTCCCATTATTTGACCTAAGTTTCTTTATTAACACATCAAATTAATTTTTAATCATTTAGAAGAAATTCTGAAAGACATTGCTTACTTCAATTTTTTGTTTAAGTAGGAAAACCCAAGTGACCCAAGTACAGTCATCGATAAAAGTTACAAACCAATGAGCCCCTGACACAAGGTAAAAAGGTAAAAAGGAAATGTACTTTTCTGGTTACCTGACAGAAAAGGGGCTCGCTTGTGTTTTGCAATTTCACATACATCACATTGAAGACATTCAATTTTTATTCTAGAAAACAAAGATGGAAACATAACTTTGATGATTTCAAAAAAAGGATGTTCTAACCGATTATAAAAGCGTAAAATCTTGTCTTGTTTTGACATAAGAGACTCTGACATGAATGAATGAGATTGGTTTTTTCAATAATGGGCATATATGACTCCTCAAGAAAATAAAAGTTATTCCCTTCTCTAGCACACCTAATTGTCCTCCCCGATTCCTTGTCCTGGAATACACAACAATTATTATGAAAAATAACAATGCAAGATATGTCATTTGTAAGCTTTTGTATAGAGACAAGATTTTTGGACAACTTTAGGGGATGAAGAACATTTTTAAGGGTTATGGAGAGATTTATTTGGATGTTTCCTATACCAACCACAGTTACAAGAGTGTCATCTACAATGGCTATTTTCTTATTGCTAGGACATGGAGAATAAGTGGAGAAGTATGTAGATGATGGGGTCATATAAATTGTGGCTCCAAAATCAAGAACCCAATGGGAGTGTTTTTGAGACATTAAATCCAAATGAAAGAGGAAGCATACCTGAATATGCTGAAGTACAAGTACTTGATGGATTTTTAGATAAATAGGATGGATGCACAACCTCTCCTTCCATAGTGAACAAAGACCAAGAGAAGAGAGACAGCCAGCTGTTTGGATACAAAAAAAAAGATTGGTATTGTTTGAAAGAGAGACAGCCAATGGAAGAGATGGATAAACCTTGGCCATTTCCAAGGAGAACTTGATCTGAACCAGAATGGAATTGATATGATCACAATGAGAAACAGGGTCTCCAATGGAGAGAAGAAAGTCAACAATAGCCTGGATTCTGGCTAGATACTCTTGGACCATGCAATCTCCCTTTACAATAGATTTCAACTATGATCTAAGTTGACGAGATAGCACATTTACCTGACTGAAAATATTTGGGAAAGAAAGTCAACAATAGCCTGGATTGTGGCTAGATACTCTTGGACCATGCAATCTCCCTTTACAATAGATTTCAACTATGATCTAAGTTGACGAGATAGCACATTTACCTGACTGACAATATTTGTGAATTTCTTCCCAAACATGCCAAGAATGAAGACATCGCTCAATCCTAGGGAGCATCGATTCTGATAGAGTCGATAAAAGCCAAGTGAACAGTAACAAGTCTTGCTGTTCTCAATCAGAATATTATGGGTTAACGGCATCAGACACACGATCTTGCTTGGTGAGATACTATGAAGGTATGGTAAGGTTGACCATAAAATGATGAACTTTGTGACCTTGAATAGTGCCTTCTACTTGTTTCCATGACAAAAAATTCTTAGAATCAAGCTTAACTGATACTTGATGAGAAAAGGTGTTGGCAATACGAGTTTCTTGATTGAACGAAGAAGCCATGGCTTGGATCATTATGTGTTCATGATACCATAATAGAAAAACAGAGAAAGATTAAAGAGAGAGAAAGAACTTGAGCAAGATAAACCAAACTGTAAATCTTTCATTGGGTAGAATATATAAGAAGTAACTATTTATAGTAGAACTGTATGACTCATTGCTGAGTCAGCATCTTACAAACTAACTGTTAAAACTAACTAACAGAATACAAACTAATTCTGTAACAGAATATAATGCAATGTAAAATAGCTATCTCTAATAGAGAGATCTTGATACCATGTTAAAAGAGAGAAACAAATATTTTCTGAATATACTTGAGTGATACTACCACCCAGCAGAATGATTTTATTTATAGTCAAGAGAATTACAAAGACAATTAATGCAAAAACAATTTACAAGAGAACAATTAAGATACAACTACTTCCCATGATGCATCGAATCTAGCTATACCAAGAATCTAGGCAACTAGGAAAAATAAACACTTTAAAGTTTTATCTCCTAAAATATTCCTATTTCTAACGGTTCCTTGTCCTAACATTTAGATGGCTGCAAGGATGTATCTGTTACCACTAATGTACATACCACACGTCTCCTATGAAGATAGATTTGACGAGAGTTCTAATTGCTAGGTAATGATCATGTGCCTGTGTTACTTGAACCTTGTCTAGTACATTTCTCAGTTTTTATGTTCATTCTTTTACTTATTGAACTCTTTTTAAAGTCTAATTATGATTATTGGAATTTAGTATTGTTAAGATCAAATTCTCCTGAACAATTAGCTACTACCCAGCCTTATGTGTCTCAACTGGTTGGTAGTGCTGACTGATGTTATTACCTTGAAAAATTGTTGTTATAGCTTACTGACCGGGAGGAAAATAGTTTTGCAATGTAGACCATGAGCATGATAACTGAAGGGGTTTCAGTATGAGGTATGATGAAATAGGATGCCTAAGTATGATTTTACAATGGCTAGAGATTCTATTTTCTCTGCCTGAGGCAATCTAAATTGGCAAATAACAGTGTGATGGAAGGGATGATTGCATCCTCAGTTCAATTTGAATCACAAGTTATGCTAAATATGGATGGTAGAAATTTGCTTACAACTCTGTGTGTGTTGGGGGCGGGGGGATGGGTGGAAGTAAGAGGTATAATTGACAAAAAAAAGGAAGTAAGGCTATAAATGTGTAAAATATTAAAAATTAGGTGGGAAGTAAGGGTATAACTGACAAAAAAAATAATGTTATCTTGAATTTGAAAATGACAAATAAATAGGAACAAAAATTTTCCGAAAAACCGACACTTAAAAAGGTACAGAGGGGGTATGTGAAAAGCACACTACCAAGATAAGCTATTAACAAGTGACCTGTAAAATAATTTATTTTGCTTTTATAACTTCTTTTCTCACAAAAATATATCTAAATTCTTCTAGATTATTAATGAAATCATAAAATAAAATTGAAAAGAAAAAATAACAAATCCAACAATTTTTCTGTTTCTGTGCTTTAAAAATATATTTCCAGAACAAATATATTATGTTTTTTAGTACTCTACCTTTTAAACCCCATCTTAAACCAGTATGATCAAACAATTTTTTCCTTTTTTTACTTCTGAAAAATAGTTTTTAGAAATTATTTTACAAAATAGTTTTGAAAAAAAAAAAAGCATGATCAAACAAACCTTTAAATTTTTGTTCTTCAATTCCCACTAAATGGCTGCAGCCAGCAGCAGATGCCTGCATTGCTGCCCCTGGCCATGCTAGCAAGTAGTAAATTTTCTAAACATAGCCAACTAGCTTCAGGGAAAAGAAGAAAAAAGAAGTAATATATCCCATTTCGACAAGAACAGTGATGTTGAACTGAGAGTAAAATAGACCCATTCACATTGGCGACAATACTAAACTAAAACTTTTAAGATCACGGGGATGAATCTTGCTTCCTTTATGCATTTTTTAAAACTAAAGATTGTGTATAAACCCTATTTTTTCCTTAATGGAAAGCATGGTGTGATAGCAGCACTATATCAAGAAATTGATTTATACCATACAACACATAAGTAACACAGTATAGTCACACATTCTCAGTATAATTAAGGGACAGAACTAGAAATATGGTATGTCGTGCACTTACCTGCATAGCCAACATAACCCACCAGCTTTAAATTGTCCATTGAAGTGATCTACAGAATTAACTCCAGTACCTTTGCATTGAGTGCATAATATCGCACCTTGCAGTTGAGTAAAAAGATAGCTCAGTGAGTTGAATGCTGAGATTTCTAGTGGAAGGAGAAAAACTTAAATTGTATATTAGCTTTTGAAATAATTAGCAAAAGCAACAGGCTTAAGTCCATCCTCAAGAATTATTGGTATTCCAAATATGCACCAATTAGAGACCTATCATCAGCAGTATCTAACTGACAATGCATGAATGCATCTCTAAAGTGTAGGCTATCCAATTACTAATACTAATGGATGAGTAACTAAAAAATGTACACAGTTTTCACTGGATGAAGCATCACTTTGTCACTATATTTTAAGGTGATATCAGTACAAAATCTACTGAAATAGTAAGTGATCAAGTTAATAAGCTTTAAAACATTGCCTTCACTACATACATGACAATTCTCAAGGAATAGGCCTAAAATTTCTTAACAAGACAAGAACACACTGAACAATCAAATTTTTTTTGAAGTCCATTGTTTTATCTTTTTGTACCAAACTAATAGTTTCTATATGATATGTCATGAAGGTATCAAATTCAAACCCACCTATAAAGAAAGAATAAGAAAAAGACCACGAAACGGAAGTACTTACAAATTACAATCTACATTTCCACTTACCATTTCCGTCACAATCAGGACAAACAATACTCTTTGTTTTGGTGCTTGGTTTATCATCTGTAGCCTGCATTAAATCAGCATCAGAGAGGGTTTCAACTCAAGATACATGAATTTTCAACACGCTTGAGTCTTGACATAATAACTGGATAACAAGAAGCATGTTATTTTAAATGGGAAACTAAAATCAACCTCACCTTAACCTTCAAAGATTGAAAGTTTTGAGCTTTAGAATTTTGACATGCTTCGTTTATCCGAAAAGCCTTTCGGGCAACCCCTGTTTAAAGTGATAGTAATAGAAGAAAAACCACAGTCAGTTACATTAAATGCCGCAAAATCCAAGAGGTATGAGAAGGCACAAAAAGAGAGTTAGTTACCTGGTGGGCACGAGGATTTGAAGGAACAAATAGGAGCAAAACTCAGAGAGCGTGCCATTCACAACCTCAAGTACTCTGAATACACTCTCTTTAACTTCCTCGTAACGAACGAACACGAGTTGAATCGGATAAGGACCTTTGTCTCTGTGGGCAGAGCACAGAGTTTGCTCCCTGTTACTTAAATGCCCTTGGACTTGTTCCTCTGAAACCCCGGAATTTGGAAAACGACAATCTTTTAAGAAAATACTAACAAGTTTACACTAAATTAAGCAAGGATTCTCATTTTACTCCCAGAGTCTACAAGGGAATAAGAGTTACTTTATATTTCCTTTCTTCGTTTTCAACCAATCTAATGATGGTAACCAGCGACAGACCCTATCATTTAAATTTAAAAAAAATAAACAACAAAGATAAAGAGAAACACATCATATTTCGTAGAGATATTATTGGAGAAACTTCAACACTACTCAAATTAAATATATATATTATGGGAACTCTTTTTCAAAAATAACCATGTATGAGACATGGACACCTCTCTCAGCATATATTCAAAATTTAATTTATTGTCTTATGGGAGACTTTTTCGACTAGATTCAACCTTTTCATCTTTTATTTTATTATTAAATTTTGTTTTGGACATTATTTTTTTTTTTAAATTATTTTGATCCTTTAACTTTTAAATTTATGATGGTGTTGTTTTTTTCGGAACAAAGATCAAAATATGACAATAGCTAATAGATTTAATAGATATTCTAAAATATTAACTTTGATAGATAGATAATAACATATTTAATAGATACGAGGTCGAGTACAAGTATATGTGGTGGTGGATTCTCTCTCAAGGAGGTATGCCCTAAATGCCATGCTTGAAACAAAGTTGCTTAACCTTGATTGCATAAAGGAATTGTATGAGAAAGATATTGAATTTGGTGAGTCTTTTGCCATGTGTGTTCATTTGGCCTTTTGATATTTCTTTAGACTTGATGGCTTTTTATTTAAAGGAAAAAGATTATATGTGCTTATGAGCTCCATTAGGCAATTGCTTGTGAAGAAGGCACATGAAGGTGACCTTATGAGTCACTTTGGAGAGTTTAAGACTTTTAAAATTTTGAATGAGCATTACTTTTGGCCTCACATGAGGAAGGATGTCCATAATATTTGTGAGAGATGTTTAACTTGTAAATTGGCTAAGTCTAAAGTTTCTTCTCATGGTTTATATACCCACATTCCCTATTCCAACTACTCCTTGGATTAATGTCTCTATGGACTTTGTTCTTGGTTTGCCTAGGTCTAAAGGAGGTAGAGATTCTATTTTTGTGGCAGTTGATGGATATTCCAAAATGACCCATTTCATTCCTTATCACAAAAGTGATAATGCTTCTCATGTGGCCACTCCTTTTTTTTAGGAAAGTGGTAAGGATACATGGTCTCCCAAGGACCATTTCGAATAGGGAAACAAAGTTTCTTGGTCATTAATGTTTTTCTTAATAAACATTGATGGTGACTTCATTTGTCACAACCAGGCTCACAACGATCATTTTTGGAGGTCCTTGTGGAGTAGGCTTGGTACGAAGATATTCTTCTCCACCACTTGTCATCCACAAAAGGATGGGCAAACTGAAGTGATGAATAAAACTCTAGGTCAACTTCTTAGGTGCTTTGTTAGGAAGAGTTTGAGGGATTAAGAGGATTGGATATCCCATGTTGAGTTTGCTTATAATATGGTGTTTAATTCTACTACTTTTCATTCTACTTTTGAGTTGACTTACGGTTTTAACCCCCTCTCCCCACTTGAGTTGTTTCCTTTACCTATTGGGCCTAATTGTCTAAATAATGAGGGGCTTCCAAAGCCCAATTTGTTAAGAAACTTCATGAGAAGGCACGACTGTACATGGAAAAGAAAGGAGAAAAATATGCTAAAAATGCAAACAAGGGGAGGAAGGAAGTCCTCTTTAAGAAGGGTGACCTTGTGTGGGTACACTTGAGGAAGGAAAGGTTTCCTCACCTTAGGAAATCCAAACTCCTTTCAAAAGGAGATGGCCCATTTAAAATTTTGAAGAGAATAAATAACAATGCTTATAAAGTTTACATTCCCCCAAGAGTTTGGAGGAAACACCACCTTTAATGTAATTGACTTGACTCATCTTGTTGTAGTATTCAAAGTTCAAATTTGAGGTCAAATTCCCTTCAAGAAGAAGAGGATGATGCATATATGGGAGACCATACTTGAGGACATCAAGGAGGCATGAATGAGGAAGTCAACCTTGCACTTGAAGGACTTATAACTAGGGGAAGGCTCAAGAAAATCCAAGAGGATGTGTAACTCAAGTTAGCCACACTTAAGGGCCAAGAAGGCCTAGTTTTATATCACATATCCAGCTACCATGAGGGCAATGTATAGGGCTAGTAATAAATTATTTTCCTTGTATGTTCATAGTATTTTAAGTACCTTTCAAGTAGGATAACTTAGCCTTGGTCCAAAGCTCATTTCGGTTGCCATTTTCCTTTCTAGAAATTTCGTTGCCAATTTTGGTAATTAGTTCCCTTGCTATTCCGGTGGCTAGGTCGTGAGACTTGTTTGGCTTGCATTTTGGGCTTATTGGCTTGGGCTTTCTTAGATTAGCTTAATGCGGATTAGGGAACCTTAATTAGGAACTAGTCAAGGGTATATAAGGTCTTTTTATAATTAGCTTAATCACTTTTTACATGATATTGAATGTGTATTGCACTTTTTGAGAGCTTCTTATCTACTCTTGTCTTGAGCAAGAAACCTCCATTCTTATCAAGCTTCCATGATGCTTGTGGAAAATCTCACTACTCTTATCTAATTCTCTAAGAATTAGTTGTGTGCTTCATCTTTTTTCTCCTCCATTTTCATGTTTTCTTCTTCATTTTTTATCCCAATTTCCATGGCTAATCTTGGTTTTACTTAAAGCTAGGTCTTGATTGTGTATCCAAAGGTGCATCACACTTCCTTTTGGAACACATCCTTGAACTCTTCCAAGAGTTAGCCGAAACATGTAGGCAAAGAAACTAAAAGAAAAGAAACATTCAAACACATATTAGTAGGCATAAAAAGCAAAGACTCTTTCCTAGCCAAAAGTACTATCTTCACCTCCCTTCTACTTACAAGGGACTCTCTTTGTTCACTTTTTTTTTCTTTTTCCACACTTACTCTTTTCTTTTTCTCTACTATATTTCTCGCTTTTTACCTCTTTCTTTTCTCTAACACTCTTGCTTTTCTCTTTTTCTTTTTCTTTAGCCTTTTTGGCTTTTTCTTGTTATTTCCTCTCTACCTTTCTTTTTTCTTCATTTTTATTTGGTCCTCACAAACTTCCCTTGGAGATAAAGGTTTGAGGATTACCTTTTCCTATGTGTTTAAAAGAAAACCTATTGGTAACCCTATCATAGGTCATCTTCTTATCATATTACCAAGGCCTACGTAAAATGATGTGAATGGCCTCTATTGGCATCACATCACACACAACCTTATCTTCATATTTCCCAATGGTAAAGGCTATAGACACTTGTCTGTCCACCACTATCTCACCTTTCTCATTAAGCCATTGTAATTTATTGGATTGAAGGGGAAGGAAAGTAGGGATAACTAGCTTCACTACTAGTCTTAGACTAACCACATTGATACTACTTCCACCATCAATGATAATAGAACAAAGTTTTCCCAACACAAGGCACCAAGAATGGAAGATGTTTTCTCTTTTGGTTTCAACTTCCTCTCCCACTAGGCTTCTCATAAGTCTCCTCACCTTAAGAAGGTCACCCTCATAATGGGAATCATCACTAGAGGACCCAACCTCACTAAAGGAAGAAGATTCCTTATGTAAACTCTTTACTCTCCACTTCTCCATTTTCTTTCATGACCATTGTTATTCTATTTAGGCATCGGGAAGCTTTATTCCCTTTCACTAAGCACTTAAAACATTTAATATTGCTTCTCCTAGAAGAACTAGAGGGTGGTCATGTCTTCTTATTTTGACCTCTTTGGGGCTTACTTCTCTTTTTAGAACTCTCATCCTTTTTAGGCCTCTTTTTTTCCTTACCCTTCCAACTAGAACTAGTGCAAAAGTTTCTTAGACATTTATCTTATCTTTAATTGAAACTCCACCTTAGTATCTTGGTGGACTAAATCCTCTAAGGAGTTGTAATGGTGTAACTCTATAATATCTTATATTTCCCTGTTAAAGCCATGGAGGAATCTAGCCATGGTGGCGTCTTGAGACTCTTCCATTTGAGCACTTATAAGAGCCTTCTTTACTTACTTAAAATAATCCCTCACACTCTTAGCCCCTTGTCTTTGAAGTTTATTGTAAAGGTCTCTAGCATAATAAGAAGGAATAAACCTCCCTCAAACCCCTCATCAATTCGGCCAAAGTATCTACATTAGGCCTCCTCCTAACATCATATAGAACTTGATTCCACCACACAAGAGCATAGTGATGAGTCACAATTTATACATCTTTAAGACACCTAAGAAGGGTATTTGCAAGACTATTCTGTGCTTAAGAATTGATTGTTAGCTAAGATTCATTTTATGGGCTTAAATATAGAGAAAATACAAATCTGTGTTAATTCGAAAGTCTTAGCTAATAAAAGTATCAGCCGTTCTTCTGCAGGTCAAGCCGAGTCAACCAAGAGTCAACAGAAGAGCCTCAGCCGAGTTGAAGTCGTCCCGGCCAAGACCGACTCCGTCTCGGCCAACCAGACTCGTCTCGGCAACCCACACCTTGCAGTCCATCAGCCCAATAAAGAGCGGCCCAACTGTGTTTCCACATCGGCTATCCAAATCGGAGGCCACTTTTCGGTTGCCATGTCACTCTTAGAGAATCTGCCATGTCACGTTGGAAGATGCGCATTGGGGATAGAATAGAACATTCACATTGTAATTCTGTTAGGATATTTTGTAGCGTCACCTAACGCAAGAACTTCGTGTATATATAGGAGGAGCTGCGCACTTTTTCTCGGGTCTTTGAATTCACTTTAATTCCACACTCATCTGTATCCATTTTCTCGCTCCCGCTCTCTCCCATTTTCACGGTGGTGCGGTGCTGCATTGGTGCTTCTCTCGATTGAGGAAGTGCGGGTCTAAGACCCCAAGCTGGGCGTTTACCGAGAGGGGACCGATCGACTCTTGCATGACGCACTTTCGGTGGAACTCCTCAGCGCTTAGGCTAATCGGAGGTGAACCACCACCATCAACCTTAGCGTCGTTGAGGAAGATGGAGCCATCCAGAATTCGGACCACTGTATTTGTATTTTGTTTCTGTTAATTGATTTCGTTCTGCATTTCATATCTCTTTCTCCTTCCTCTACTTTAATTCACGTTGAATCCAACGATTGCAATTTAACTGTGAACAATGTTAAGCTAAGCCGATTGGAACCTGGTTTAACTAATTCATGAGTAATCACTTAACGATTGTTGAATGAGAACCTAAAATCAGCTCTACACTCAATCCCTGTCAACTGATGAGGTAGCGATTGCATAAATCCTCGGTATGACAATGGACGAACCTTTGGCGATTGCCATATGACTACCCAAGGCTGATATGGACTGAGAACTGGAGTGTGGAATCTGGACTGGACTTGGACTAATGGAACTGAACATGAACACAGTTATATAATAATAATAATAGATAACTAGTAACAGTAGTATATGTTTACTGCATTCGTAGTCTTAGTTTACTTTCTGCTTTACTTGCACTCCAACCCCCCTGTTTACTTTGCTTTATAAGTCTGAGACAGATAGTCCATCTCTGAACGTCTGTCTGCACTTCAGTAGAGACCAAGCCGGATTGTCTCTATTGAGATCGACTTCGGTTCGGTCTGTTGAGAGCAACTCGGCCATTGCCGAGACGAGTCGATACTCTGCATCTCAGATTCTACTTTCACTTCACTTTACACCAATTCACAACTGAACACACTGTGTCCTTGAGAAGAATGACCTAGGGTTAGCTATACTATAGTTAGCTTTAGTTATTTGATAAGCGCGTAAACGACTGTAAAAACGCTCATCATCACATAGCCACTAAATTCAAGAGTGACTAGCTTCACCTTCATCCTATTGTTGAAATCAAAGCACTTAAATATTTTTTCCACCTTCATTTCCCAATCCAAGTAGGTATTCGAATTGAAGTCAGCTACAAGGAGATGTATTTTGCACTTCATTTCATCCATTTCCCCTCTCCTAGGCTCCTCTTTATGCCTCTTATCTCTCATGCCTCTCATGTCTCCCTCCCCTAATAGACCTAGAAGAATTACTATGTCCACTTACATGTCCTTCATCATAACTTCCCTCATTCTCATTGAAAGGGGACCCTTTTTTCTCTTCCTTGTCCCTACTCAAGGCCTCAACCTTAGCATTGCTACTTTGAATGTCTCTCTTGATCGAATCTTGGCCCTCTTTATGTTCTCTTTCCATCTCTCTTTGAGCTTCTTCTTGAAGTTTCTTCAATACCTCCTTGTCATGGGACCTTCCAATGTTGTGGTATCTATGTTCTTCAAGCTTCCTTGGTAGTTTTTATCATGCCCCACCATATTCATATTAGAAGGGCATGTTGTTAATAGACCACCCTTATTCAAAGGATACTGGAAGCAAAGAATGATAGCATTCTTTTTATGCATGTCATATTGACATGTAGGATGTCTTAGAGAATAGAAACTACATTCCAACAAGGGAGGAAGGAACTAAGATTCCCAAGTCCTCGTGGAATGAAGACAAGAAAATGAGGTACCTTCTTAACTCTAAAGTAAGAAATTTTCTTATGAGTGCATTAATAGAAACAAAATATGAAAAAGTTCATAATTGAAAATCATTCAAAGAAATGTGGGACACACTAGCTCTAGCTTATGAGGGGACGTCATAGGTAAAGGACTCCAAGATAAGTATGATTGTACATAAGTATGAGTTATTTAAAATGAAGGATCATGAGAGTATTGATCAAATGTTTGGACGTTTTCAAATAATATCAATAATGAGGTCTTAGGAAAAACTTATGATAATTATGATCACATAACAAAAATATTTCATAGTTTGCATATGAGGTCTTAGGAAGAAGCTTCCCATGGAGGAATTTCTTGGCACCCTTAAGATTCATGAGATTGAACTGAATGAGGATGAAGACCATCAAAAAGGGAAGTCCACGGCCTTTAAAGCTTAGAAAGCTTCAAAAGGATCATCATCCAAAACCTTAAAGGTTGAAGAATATTGTGAAGAAGCATCTAAAGAAGATGGGTATGATGAGGATGAGTTCTCCTTTATATCAAGAAAAATTTACTCTATGTGGAAAAAGAAAGAAGGATCAAGATGGAAGAAAAAATTAAGTTTACCAACGAAGTCAAAGGTAAAAGCCAAGTGGTGTGCTACGATTGTAAAAAGCATGGACACTTCAAGTCTAAATGTCTAAGTTTTGAGAAAGAAAATGAGAAGAAGACTTTCTTCAAGAAGAAGAAGAAAAAAGGTCTCATGGTAACATGAGAAAACCTTGATCTATCTTCTTCTGAAGTAATATTTGTCTTATGGCTTATATAACTTCAAAAGGAGAAAAAGAGGACAAAGAGGTAATCTTTAATAATTTAGGTCATCTTCATATTGCTTATCAAGAACTTCTTTCAAACTCTTCAACTCTCTCCATTGGTTACAAAGATTTTTAAAAAAAAAAAGTTTAATGTTTTGCAAAAGGAAAATGATTTACTCAAAAAGGAGAATGAGAGTTTAAAAGATGATAAGGCCAAAAACACATCTAAAATCAATAGTTTTGGAGAGAAAGAAAAGCTTCAATAAGAAGTTGTTGATCTTAGACGTAATTTAGCCAAATTTGTTAATGAGTCTAAAAACTTGAAAAATATTCTTAAAAACAAAAGACATCCATATGACAAATTTGGTATTGGTTATGATAAGAAGAAATATTTGAAGAAAAACAAATCTACTTCTCATTGTGTTAATTGTGGAAAGTTTGGATATTTATGTTATGATTGTGGAGATTGTAAAAAGAAGAGATCGTCCAAACCTTTCAAGACTAACCAAAAAGGACCCAAGAGAATATGGGTACCTAAGAATATGATGGTTTTTGTTGTAGACTTGCTTGATAGCAAGAAGGAAACATCAATCATAGTACCTGTACAGTGGTTGCTCATGTCACATGATAGGAGAAAAGTTTATGTACCAAGGCCTAAGTCTTAAATCAAGAGGTTTGGTTACCTTCGAAAGTAACCAAAAAGGAAAGATAGTTAGGATATGAAAAATTGGTAAGCACCTTTCCTTTCTATTGATAATGTTTTGTTTGTTGAAAAACTAAAACATAATCTACTAAGCATAAGTCATTTATGTGACAATGAGTATGATATTTCCTTTAATAAAGGAGAATGCATAGTAAAAAACTCTAATGGTTCATTATTATTTTCTTCTGCCAAAAGACATAATAATTAGAACAAGATTAATCTAACAAAAGTGAACATGAGGGAGAGTTTGAAAATGAAAGCTTTCATAAGTTTTGTGAAAATAAAATTCTTCATAATTTTTTATCTCCAAGAACACCACAATAGAATGGTGTTGCCGAAAGAAAAAAATAGATCTCTTCAAGACATGACCATAACTATATTAAATGATAACTCCTCTCTTAAGTACTTCTAGAGAAACTATTAACATTACTTATTACTTACAAAATAGAACATATATTAGACTTATTTTGATAAAGATTTCCTATGAATTATAGAAGGGTAGGCAAGCCAATATTTTTCATTTCTACTCTTTTGAATGAAAATGTTTCATTTTGAACACCAATTACAATCTACGAAAGTTTGATCCTAAGTCAGATAAATAATCATTCTTAGGATACTCAAAAGCATCTAAAACTTATAAAGTTTATAACTTAAAGACTTTGGCCGTAAAAGACTTCTTCCATATAAGGTTTAATGACTCTAAATCTAATAAAGAATTATTATAGTTAAATGACTCTTGCATTTATAAATCTTGAAAATGTGCATAAATTGTTCAAGCTCAAGTTTAAGCCAATTTCAAGAAATTAACAAATAAAAACCTATAATCCTAAACAACAGATTTTGAGATGATCAAGAGAGTTAGAACATGTTCAACCTTCAAAGATCAATTCCAAATTACCTTGTTATTGAAAACAACCATCTAAATTTTAAAGTGATTTTTTTATTATTTTTCAAACTTCAAAAAGTCTTTATAGATTGAAGCAAGTACATTGTGATTGGTATAAAAAATTAAATTCTTTCCTTATGAAAAATGCTTTTTTTAGAGAAAAAGTAAACACTACGCTCTTTGTTAAAACACTCATGAAAATTTATGTTGATAGATATCACTTTTGGTGCTCCTAATGATACTCTCTGAAGAGTTTTCTAAGCTTTAAACAGAAGAAATTTAAGATATGCATAATAAGAAAACTGAAGTTTTTTTAAGATTTCAGATAAGACAAACTGATGATGGCATCTTTATACATTAAATAGAGTATGCCAAGTTACTCAAATTCAAGTTAATGACTAAAACATAGTACACCAACGCACCGAACATCTATTTTATCTCTAGATGACTTTAATAAAAAGATAGACCAAATAACATTCAAAAGTATGATTTGTTCACTTTTGTATCTTACTGTATCTAAGCCAATATTATGTTTAGTGTATATTTGTATACACATTTTCAAAATGATCCTAGAGAATCACATCTCACAACTTCAAACATATCTACATATATCTTAAAAATACCACTAACCTTCGGTTTGTGTTTTAAGAAATTTGATAAGTACAAGTGAGTAGGCTACTATAAGGTTGATTATGGTAGAGACAGAATAAAAAGAAAGCATTATTTTTATTATTTATCTATATTTTTTAGGGCCGGTCCGTAGGTTGTCAATTTTCTATTCCACGACGATTTCTAACCTTCACCTACACGACTACAAAAATTTAGCATTTTCACAAATAGCACCAAACAAACCTCACTTGCATCCGCACTATAAAGAAGTGTGAAGTTGATTTCTTACAACTTGAACTCAATTATGCGAGACTACTTAGAACTTTACATAATTTACGGCGCGCAAGCAGTTAATTTAGGTGAAGTAATTGAATTTGTAAAGACCTTTTAATATATTTACAAAATCAATTTTTGAATTGCAAGCTCTTTGGCAGAAGTTGCTAATCTGCGGAATACTTTGAGATTGTGCCCTACTTTCTCCTGAAAAGAAAAAAGCAACTACCAAGGTGAGCATCTTAATTGCAAGCATGCTAAAATTGTTCAATCAGGAAAAACTTGAATTCAATTAAATACATGACTATCTTGCAAAGGCACATATTATGAGACCAATACCTCACTCAGCAACTCAAGTCGCTCAAAGGTTGGAACTAACTTTCCACATAACAAAGCAACGTCCTGTTGTGCATCATACTTGGCACCATATGTAGTTGTCTTTGTAGTCAATGTAGAATCAAGTGCAACAGAGCTGCCAAAAGATACAAAGGAAGATTTAGCCTAAAGGTGGAAAAAACAAAAATAAAAATAGTTGCATGCAATGACAACATCACAGCTCATTGTTTACATTAAGATAGGGCTCGATTTCATTTTTTCCGTTGTTAGGCCATAAAACATTAATCTTCACGAACACAAGATTGTATCTTGATTTTAGCTCCATTAACAATAACATTGCTATTACCTCTCCGAAAACTTAATGCCTTACCTCTCTTGAAGATGGATAAGGATGATATTTAGCACATGTTCAGAGAGTGGGAGTAATAAAATGATTAGCTGATCCCTACTAGCAACAACTCGACACATTTCTACCATTGCAATGTATCTCCTGTAAAATATGTTTTAAAAACCATACAAGGAATGTTATGGATAAAGAAAGATACTATGAATTTGGAGATCATGGTAATATACAATATATGCAAGATATTATGATATACAAAGCAAGTAATCATAGAACTCTACAATACAAATGAAATAAACAATGGTTTATAATCAGATAAGATCATTAAGTTCCATTAACTACATCTGAATCAAAATGTTAGAATATTGTTGAAAAGTCACCTTAATTACAGTTATCTAGCCCACCTTAATTGCAGCCCCTTTGGGGGCGGGCTTAATTGCAGTCACAAGAGTAGGGGTTAGTGTCACATCATCTAGAGACATGACTTAAGTCCATTTCTTAAAATGGTATCAAAGACGCTTGGACAATCTTCACCTTACAAGCTGATTTTGTAGAGCTAAGACACTGAGTTATGCCCTAAGTCCACTTTCTAAAATGATATCAGAATTCATACTAGATCCATTGTTGTGCCAACTGCATTGCCGCACTCCAAGCTGATAGTCCTAGGCCTGAAGATTAGTGTTGGAAAACTGCCTTAATTGTAGTTACCCCTAGCCCACCTTAATTGCAGCCTTTTTAGGGACTAACTTAATTGTAGCCTCAAGGATGGGGATTAATCTCACATCGACTAAAGGTAAGGCTAATAAAGCTTGGGTAGTTTTCACCTTACAATTTAGTTTTGTGGGGTTGAGTTAGTTCCTAAGTCCAAATTCTAAGAAATATCAATATATGAAAAATATCCAATAGTATCTTTTAGTTAGGTAAAGGCTTGCAAATAGTTTTATATCCAACACATACCATCCCTCTAGATTTGAAGCCTAGGCAATGCTAGTGTGGTTGATTAATGGCCAGATAGCAGCAAGCCAAAAAAAAAACACCATAAAGGTTATGGCAGATGGTGGTGTGGCTTATGGCAGAAGCATGGCAGCTGTAATAAAATATTTTCTTTAGTTTGTCCAATTATACTGGTGGAGGATGCAGACAACATTTGAGAGTTATAAATCGAGCAAAGGTACAACCTCAGAAAATTTATTTTGCATTTAAAATTTATATATGCTAATTTTCTTGAGATCTTGATAACAAGACAAAGGTAATTCTTATTTTAATGTTTAATGGGAAAATACCATTTGCAATTTTTAGATTACTTCTAGTTTCAAGGACGTGTTCATTTCTGGATTTCTATAACCACAGCATTATGACTAACCTTTTCTGTATGTTATCTGAAGATGAAACAGAGTCTTCCCGGACACACATATTGATGATTTCATCCACTTCTTGTCTTGAGAGTTCATTTATGTCTCGAATCTGCAAAACCGCATATAAGATGTTGCTTATACATCCGTATTAAACAAGCAACAATGTAACCAAAGCAGGATGGAAAAGATAAAAAGACAAGTTTCTTTGCATTTTCACCTTATTCAGTAATAAGGATTTCTCCTCAGCTGCCCTTTCAAGTGCAGTTGTAACAGAAGAAATAAGAGAATTAAGCAAGCTCAATGTGGGTTGTTGAAGTTCAGCAGAAGTAGGAAAACTGGAGGAGGCATCTGAAGGCTGAGACAGCATATTACAAGAAAAAACAAATTTCTATTAACTAACGAGGGAAAAAAATGCAGATACACTGAAGAAGAGGGAAAATAGCTCAAGGTCAATAACAAACTGCCTTCTGAATATATAATATACCTGTAATCTCAAGGATTTCTTTGTAACTAGAAAATATAAGTAAGAGCTTAGGCTGTAGCACAAATTAAACATCCGTAGTTCTGAATTCCTCTGATTCTGACCATTCATCAGGCAATATCACCAGAAGATTAGGATCATTATTATGTACGTATAAAACCAGAACATCTTTCCCATAACCTAAACATGAATTAAGAAAACTGCAAACTCACCTCAGGTGATACTCTTGATTGGGCAAAACTAGGAACTTTTGAATCATGTGAGAAAAGAGCATGCATCATACCAAAAAGCCCTTGAACAAAACCATACTCGTCACTCTCTTCGTATGGCCAAACCTATAACAAACAGAATTATAAAAATCAAAACATAAAGCAACAAACAGAAACGCTAGTTTCTTTTGGAGTTGGAACTAGGAAGTATGATACCATTGTGTGTAGGAATACAAAATTATCCTAAACCTGACACATGAAAGGTAAAGTACCTAAAGCATTCGACTGCATAGTAACTTATCTAAATATACTATCATTTGACTCACCTACACCTATTAATGTAGAGAAGCTAGCATCACACATCCAGTAAAAATTTCTTAAATCCAGAGAAGGAACTTAATTGAACAATACCTTGCTAAGAATACCAACAACTAAATTGATCTGCTCCATTCTTAGTTCCTCTTCTTCGGCAATGTCTAAACGGAGAACTTGGTCAAAGAGTGATTGATGCCCTTTGACAAAATCAATTACTTCACGGACAATTTTATTCTTCACCTATATTACACACGAGGCAGAAAGATACATTATCATCTTCATCAATGCAACAAAAATTGGATTTCCCTTTAAATAGAATTAAATCACAATTCAAATAATAATAACACCAATAGGGAATCTGGTAAAATGATTTGCTAGCAAGGGAGCAGGGAAAATTCATAGAAAATAGCATGTCTAAAAATTTGTAAAAGGAACACAAAAGCCAACCTCCAAAAAGTCAGATGTATCAACCAAGGAAGTTAGTGAAAACACTAATCTCAAAACCGGAGTTATAATCATTCGTTGTCTATCAACATCCACAGCCATATCTCTTCTAAGTCTTGTCTCAACCCACCTTAAACTTCCCTGCAGATTCTTACTTTTAGTAAAAATTTAGCAGAAATGAGTAAATGTGGCATTACCAAGGAAAAATTCCCTCACCTGTAAAATGATTGCCCTGCCGGATGCAAGATGCTCCAATATGCCCATGGAAAATAGTACCTGTGCTCCTGATTTCCCATACTTATGACTGATTCTTAGTAGTAAAGCAAGTTCAGCTGCAAAAGTACATGCCCTCTGCAATGAGTCCAGTGAAAGACTACCATCCTGGAACCAAACAAATAAATGAAATCAGTATTATTGTTTCTGTTGTAGTTGGAGAGCCCAAGGCCTTATAATTGAATCCTAACAGTATGTTTAGCAAATCTTCAGAAAGATTGGTGTGCTGTGTTGCATGTTTCATTGTCTTAGTTTCCTTTTTTTTTTTTTAATTTCTTTTTCCGTTTAGTTCTTGAGGATTTCTTATCCTCTTGCATTTGTATCTCTCCTTTCTTTCTTAAAGAAAAATTCTTTGTTTATTAAAAACAATTGCCGGGTATGCCAACATTCAACTGTGGCACGTTACATTAGATATATTTTACATAATTTAAATTTTAACCAAATAAAAATAACGCATGTTATATATGAAAATTAATAAACCCAACTTAAAGTCTAAAACCAAAAATATAATTTAAATGAGCAGAAAAAATAACAGCATACATTGCAAGCACCACATTGAAACAAGAGTTGCACAGCACAACATTCATAACTAAACAAAAAACACACAAATAGATAATCTCTACAAGATTCAATTCATTGATGAATCCAGTAAGCTAAAACATCATCTTTATTATAAAAATTAGAAGTCATAAATCTTCTCTCGATCACAAAATTGGTGAAATTAGCTTAAATAAAACTAACTACTTAATGATACCATCAAAACCAAAATAAACTTTTAAAAAATGATATGTTAGATCCACTGTGCAGAGGAATGAACAGTCCACAACTGTAGAACCAAAAAATGCAATGTGTCAAAATAGAAAGTTTACTGTGGAAAGAACAAACACCTGATTGCAAACATTGCTTATGCCTGTAAAGCAAGATCTTAAAAATCCCCTGCTTTGAAGTTGGCTCAAGAAGTAGCGCTCATGATCTATACTAATCAATGCATCAAGAACATAAAGTGATATTGTCTTTCCAGGTTCACTACCATGGGTTGCATCTTTTATGACCTACAATATCAAATTAATTGAAACTGTAAATAAGAATATTCATCAAAATAAAGAAATGAATAAAAAAAGAATCTAAAAAATTAATGACAAATGGACCAAAACTTGACATCGATAGCATATGGAAGCAACAAGCTCATAATATCTTGTTAAGGAAGCAACAAGAATTGATATTTTTGTTGTTTAATACTCTAATGTGAGGATGGAATATTAACTCAATTTAACGTTACACTTGAAAATAAAGAACACATACCTTATTTTATTAGCATGTTTGGTTCATTTTATTTTAAAAGAAATAATCATTTGCATTTGTAGACTTTAGGAAAAAAAATGATTATATCAGAAAAAATTACTTGCCAAACACCAGGTTAATCAGAATGATACAGCAGATCAAAGCATCTCCAATAATATTCTGACTAGTACGAACACTATAGCAAACAAGTTTTACAAATTTCATGCCTTATTCCCTCCCCTCCCCCCCCCCCCAAACACTTCCTTTCTTCCCCCAACTAAATCAACAATTGTGAACTATCAGACAGCAATTTTATTTCTTTTCAGAAAACAACCTACAACTTCTATAGGCAGAAGCATGACCCCTTCTTTATCCCATATTAAAATAACAAAAGATTAGTCATAAGCACATAATAAAAAAAAGCTTAGTAAGAGTAGCAAATAACCAAATTCAAAATGCTCTGAGCCTCTTTCCTCAAAGTTGAAAAGTTTGCTCGAGCCAGTTCTGCTTGTTCTTTGTCAATCTGGGTGAAATGGAGAAAAAAAAATGCAATGAAGATTTAATCTGTCACCAGATTAAAACATTGTTGTTGCACAAAATTCAAGAAACTATACCTTTGGGAGATCAATAAATTCATTATCTTGTTCACTGAGCAGCAAGAATTGAAGAACGGTGGTTGGAACATCAGGATCAACCACATTTTGACAATACTGGAAATAGCTAAGAAGGAGAGCATATTGACTGCATAAAGACGTGCAAAAGTAAGTTTGCCAATCAAAACTGTGTACAACATACAACCACAACCAGATACTGGACAAGTAACATACCGTCTCCTAAGAGCTTCTGAAGATTCATTTCTAAGAATTGCCATGATAAGCTTAAACAATATGGTAAGACAAGCACCATTAGATAATTGCTTCACCACAATGAGATCAAGGCACGTGATATTATCAGAACTCAAACTGCCAGGGTACAAAAATCTTTCATCTCGCAGCTTAGCCATGCATGTCAATGCTACCTGAGGGAAATTTCATATATGTAAACATAAGCCAGTCTGCCTGGAAAGCTTACAAATAAAGAATAACTGGGATAGTTGAAGACCTCATCAACATTTTTAGAGGATAAAATGATATATTGGAATATTTACCTGTGATAGTATGAATGCCATTCTCAATGAACAGTCTGGAGAAGCAGATGCACTAAGAGACGCATCAAGGACCCTGCCAATGCAATTTAACAGTTACATAAAGAGCAAGAATAACAAGAAGATCCACGACATCATGAAGTTACTGTTTTTGCTTTTTCACTAATGAAGAAATGTAGTGACTCACTGAAAAAGAATTTCAGATCGATCTTCAAGCATTGTTAATCTTCTAGAAGCAGACACCTTTACAAAATAGCACAAAGTTAGAGAATATACATAATAAAACATTTATGGAAAGAAAGATCTGCACCTCAACAATCTGAGACCAGGCAGTCAACATATGAAGTTGTGCAGCTTGTTCCTCAAGATTTTTATTGTATTTCCACCCCCATCTCAGCAACTGTTGAATTGTCTCACGTACATTATTTAGTTCAACTTCATTGCCAAGGTTACTTGTCTGGGCATATGCTGAATTATATTTCTGAAACAACAAAAATAGATTAAATTCATACAAAATACATTAACTGTAAAACTACAGTCCCAGGAATATTGATAAAAAAGAATATCCTCAACACCAAATTATCAATATTTAATAAGTGGACCAACCTGCCAAAGTTTGTCATGGAAAGAAGCAAGGTCAATTAACCGGTCACCTCTCTCAGAATAATAGTAGACACCACCCTTTCCAGTATTTCCTGGATTTCCAAGTATGTCTTCTGCCTAAAATAGCGTCCACCCAAAAACAAGATGAAAATAGTTAACAACTAGAATATCATCTGGAACTTGTATTCCATACTTAAAATAGGTCATTTCTGTAAAAGGAGAGAGACGGACAGCCAAGGAAATAAATATATAGATCTAATGTGTTTCAAGGACTAGTATCTCACCAGCAAGTCATATTTCATACCAGCCACAATATTTGAAAGCTGAGTAGTTGAATCTGGACATCTAAACTGGATGATTTCAAGCAATTCTAATACCTGAATTTCAATGAAAATAGTTGAATTTAGCAGGGAAGGAATAGATTGGAGTTAGAAATGGACAAGAGTAGAAATTACAAAGAATTTCTGAATGATAATGATCTCTTATTCAGTATAATGCAGACTTCAAAATATCTATATATATATATATATATATACTGTTAGTAGACTAAGTAAGGACTATTTCCAAGCCTGACATACTTCCTTAGCTAAGGAAGTGTACATACAGCCCATTGTTTCTTATGTCCCTGCTCAAGAATAGGCGACTGACATACTTACCAAGCCCTTAGCTAAGGCTCAGTTTGATCTGTGCTCAGAGACAAACTCAGGGTTCTGGTTCCTCATAGCTCCCACTCTTTGTTTGAGGGGGAATGATAGTGTGCATACAGCTCATGGTTTCTTTTGTTTTTGTCTTGTACAATATACTGTGGAAGCATTAGATTAGATCTCTACCAGTTCACCAGGGTTAGTTACTGCCAGCTGTCACTTTCTGTTGTAGGCAGTTAGTAACTGCACCACTCTCTATGTACTATATAAACACTGATCTCTATGTTTAGAGATCAGAACTTCAATATCAAAGTTTTCGAGTTTATCAATTCCTATGAATATTAAAAGCATTTTATAATATAATGTGACAATGACAGTGTGATACATGAATCATTATTTCCTAAGTTCATTAAGTACTATCATTTCTAACACTTGCCCTCAAGCTAAAGCTTGCAAAGCTTTAAGCCTGTAACAAATAAACCCTTTTCTTAATAATAAAACAGGCTCCACCAATCAGCAACTGCAACAGCTTATACATTGATGGGTGGGACTGCAACACTCCCTGCATTCAAAACAATATCCCTTATTCCTCCCATCCATGCCTTCCAAATAGAACAGACTTCGCACAGCCTTAGGGACTCTGTTTCCTCCTTGCTGTGACTGATTGGATCAAACTGCAGAAGTTCCAGAAATCATCAATCCCCTAGTCATAAGGTTAATAGATGATGATGTCCTCCAAGATCCTCCTTCCTGATAGTTGAAAAACATCTTAGTGGAATTGTTCAGGTCAATTTCTTTTCTATCATCTGTGCAACAGAGATCACCATATAGTGATTGTAAGATTTGAGTGCCTGCACCTCTAATCTGATTTCTTTCTTCAATCCCCAAAGAAACAGATCCATATATTCATTGTGGGGTATGGGAGGGATTTGAGCGGCAAGAATTTCAAACTCTTCCATATACTCATCAACAACACCCTCCTAATAAAGCACCTTCAACAGTAAAAATGAATTCTCAGAATGGAAGTCATCTCCATACCAGTCAAACAATGCCCCAATTAAGCACATCACAATTCAAATCTGATTCCACAACTTTCTACACCTTGAACCAGTTCCATGTCATAGTTTCCATGCAAACCAATAAATTGGGATTGACATCTATGGTTTGGGGTTAGATTTGGATAACCCAATAAAGATCTCCCCGATGTTCAAGAATATAGATTTAGTGAAGTTCAAGTGGCAAACCAATAATGGTAAGGAACATTAAAAACTTCTCATTTTTCAGCATTTTTATCTACATCATCAGTAAAGAACACATGGGACTCAAAATCAGCAATCAAATTATCAAGCTTACCCAAATAGATCTGAATGCCCAAGGCTTTTTTCTTAACAATCATTAGTATAGAAACAAATGTTCTGTAAGTGGTTACTACCACTACAGTACCACTTTGTTGGTCTTGGCACAGGCATCATAGCATAAACTGACTGAAAGAGCAGTAGTAATAGGAATGAAGTTTAGCATGAATGGAAACAGTACACTACAGAGAGAAATGTTGGTCTTTCCATAGCTTTTCTTTCAAAAGTGTTGTTTATCCAACTTGTAATGCATAAGCACTGATGGAATTGATAATTTCCCTGCAACCATTAATTTTAAATTTTAAAGATATAATTTGTCCCCAATTCTTTTTTTACATTCAACACTCCTTCCAATACTTATCCACAATATTACATCGTTCTTTCATCTAACTTCTCCTGTGTATAAAAATTTAAATCCTACAGTGTCGAGCTCATTAGTTTTTTCTCCAACCCATTTAGTTTGTTTAAGAACACAAAGTTAACCCTTCCCTGAATCATGGTGTTCATAACCTCCAAAAACTTACCTGTCAAAGTACCAACATTCCAAGTACCAAACTTAGTCAGGTACTCATGGACTAGCTTATTTACCCACATCTATCTAGGAAAAATATGAGGTCCCTTGCTCATTTAACACTACATTTGGGCACCCATACAATGAATCTAAGCTTATTTAACATTGTACTCAAGTCATATGGCTTGTTACTTCCAAGTAGCAATCTAGCAGTAGCACACATCATCCATCATAAATGATCCATTTTGGTGTTTTGAGAAATTTTACAGTGATTAAGGGTCTAACATAACTCTCCCTATTTTCTATATCTCATTAAAATAAAAACCTATCCATCCACAACCCACATCCCTTTGATGTCCATTCAACTAGGCGCTCAGAAAAAAAGTTTCAAATTTTCCCTTATTCAACCCCCTCATTCATCCTTTCTCTCACAAGTTACACTATAATTGACACACCCCCAACACACAAAAGTAAGCATATATCAGCCATAACCAAAGCAATCCAATAATAAAGTTGGTGGCAGTAAATTCTAGCAAACAATAAAGAATCCAAGATATGCATGTGATATGTAAGTCCATAAGCAAAGAAATCCTGAAACACTTAATGACTATCAGTACCTTACTCTTGCTGACTGTTCTTATAGCAGCATTTTCAGAAGTATCATGAAGAAAAAATGGAGACATGGCCTGGTCCCCACCAATTTCGTTGATACCGTGTGCAAAAAGACAAGAAAGGATTGTCTGACATGCTTCTCTATGATTGGAGCTCCTAGCATCACCAGCATGTAGTTCAACAGCTAAAAGTTTCAAGAGCCACGCTCTCTGAGAAAGCAAGGGAACAAAACACCTATATCAAACCCAACCTTATATGCATACTGTATAGTTTGAAAGTAATACATTAATCCTAATCCTTCCTAGTAATTGATAGCATTGAGACAAAAATGTTAAATACAGACATAAATAATGTAAATATGAAACACTACATGCATAAGGTGTTCAATGAAGAACCACTAGAGTTAATTTTTATGCCCTTCACTTGCAAAGAAAGAAAAAACAATGATTGAAACAAATTTAGCTGGAAAGGTGTTTACCTGTTATTGCTAATAACAAAGTATCAAACTCAAGGATTATATTCCAGCATGCTGACTACATGCCCAGTAGTTTTAGATTTTGATAGAATTGGTATTAACTATTGAACATGATAGGAAGCGTGTGTGCGTGTGTTAATCTCAGTTAAACAGACCACTTTATTGAAATGAGTAATGTGTATAATACAATTTCTAATCTCCCTTTTATAGAGTAAACATTTAAGCCTAAAAAAAGGAAATAAGCAAACTATATCAAGAAGATACAGGAGATATTTAACACTCCCCCTCAAGCTGGAGCATATAAATTATATGTTCCAAACTTGGAACATATAACTTGTATCTCTGGTCCCCTTAAATATTTAGTGAAAATGTCAGTAAGTTGATTACTTGAGTTGACAAATTCTGTACTTATTTCTTTGGCCGACAACTCCTCTCGTACAAAGTGACAGTCAATCTCAATGTGTTTGGTTCTCTCATGAAATACAGGATTAGAAGCAATATAAAGAGCTGCTTGATTATCACAATACAGTTTCATTGGTTGGACATCAGCAAATTTCAATTCTTGAATAAGTTGTTTTACCCATATCAATTCACAAGTGGTTGAAGCCATAGCCCGATATTCTGCTTCAGCACTAGAACAAACAACAGTATTTTGCTTCTTACTTTTCCAAGAGACGACATTTCCCCCAATAGATATGCAAAAACCTGTAGTAGATCGTCTATCAATGGGAGATCCTGCCCAATCACCATCACAATAACCTGATATATGGGTGTCTCCCTTATCCTCATATAGTAAACCCTGTTCAAGTGTCTTCTTGATATATCTAAGGATACGGAGGACTACTGCCCAGTGATCAACACAAGGTGCTTGCATAAATTGACTTACAACTCCTACTGCAAAGGAGATATTAGGTCTAGTCATAGTGAGGTAAATGAGTTTTCCAACTAGTCTTCTATACCTCTTTAGATCAGAGTAAGGTTCGCCATGTTTTACCATTAGCTTCATATTTGGATTCATGGGATTGTCAACGGGTCTGCAATTACTCATACTAGTCTCTTGCAAGATATCAAGAGCATATTTTCTTTGAGAGATAACAATGCCTTCTTTGGATTGAGCGACCTCTATGCCAAAAAAGTACTTTAGATGGCCAAGATCTTTGGTCTGGATGTGGTTAAATAAGTACTGCTTTAACTGGGAAATTTTGATATCAAAATTTCCTGTGATGACAATATCATCCACATACACAACCAAATATACACATTTACCGGAAGAGGAATGACAATAAAATACAGAGTGATCTGCTTCAGTTCTTGTCATCCCGAAGTTTTGAACAACTTGACTAAACTTTCCAAGCCAAGCTATTGGGGACTGTTTAAATTCATACAAGGATCTAAGAAGCTTGCATACTAAACCAGACTCCCCTTGAGCAACAAAACCAGGAGGTTGCTCCATGTATATTTCTTCATCCAAATCACCATGTAGAAAAGCATTTTTGATGTCTAATTGATGAAGAGGCCAATGACAAATAGCACCCATTGCAAGTAAGAGGTGGATAGTAGTGATTTTAGCAACACGAGAGAAAGTATCTCCATAATCAAGACCATATACTTGAGTATATCCTTTGGCCACCAACTGGGCTTTGAGGCAATCAATCGTGCTGTTAGGTGCAACTTTAATAGCAAATACCCACCTACAACCAACTGCCTTCTTGCCTGAGAGAAGAGAAACTATCTCTCAAGTACCACTTTGTTCCAGCGCCTGCATTTCATCTTTAGGAAATAAAATTAAAGAGGGATTTGACTCTCAAGTGAAGTAGATGGCATTCGATTTATTAAACAAACAGACAGTAAGAACGACTTCACCCCAACGATTAGTAGGGACATTTGTACTTAAAAGTAAGGTGCGGGCAGTTTCAACCAGATGCCTATTTTTCCTTTCAGCTATACCATTCTATTGAGGAGTATGAAGACACGTGGATTGATGTAAGATTCCTTTTAAGGACAGATGAGTTTAGCACGGAAGAAAAATATTCTTTTGCATTATCACTTCTCAATATTTTAATGGTTTTTCCAAATTGATTTTCCACTTCTTTAGAGGACATTAAGATGGACAAAAGTTAAGATCTTTCTTTCATCAAATAGACCCAAGTACATCATGAGTATTCATCAATGAATATGACAAAGTAGTTAAAACCAAAAGATGTTACTCGACTTAGTCCCCAAATATTTGAATGGACAATAGAAAAAGGCAAATTACATCTTTTGTTGACTTGGTTAGGGAAGGTGGATCTGACATGTTTGCCTAATTGACAGGACTCACACTCTAAGATAGACAGTTTATTGAGACTAGGAATCATTAACTTTAGCTTTGCAAGACTAGGATGCCCTAAAAGATTATGCAAAAACTTTGGAGACACAGATGCAAAAAATACAACGTAGACGGATTGTTGGATAAGTAATAAAGTCCTCTTGATTCATGTCATTTGCCAATTAGCTGGCCCGTATTTCGGTCATGTATAACAAAGGAATCAACATAAAAGGTTAGTGAACAATTCAAAGAACGAGTCAATTGACTCAAAGAAATCATGTTGTAGGGACATTTGGGAATATACAACACAGAGTTTAAACTAATTGATGAGGATAGAGAAACTTAACCAACTCTCTGAGATACCATTTTGGAACCATTTGCTAATGAAATGAAGTGAGGAAACTTAGGTGAGGAGATAGAGGAGAATACAGACTTATTACCAGAAATGTGATATGAAGCACCTAAATCGATTATCCATGGACCTTGACTCCCCATGGATTGGGAAATGCATGCAGTTGAAACACTTGGTGATGCAGATAATTGGGTGTAATTGTTGGACTTGAGCCTTAGGAGCTCCTGATACTCTTCATCTGAGATTAATTGAGAACCAGTCCTTCTGTTTGAAGGTGTATCACTCGAAGATATATTTGCAGTTTTGTCTGGCCAACCAATCAAATCATAACATCTATTTTGTAGGTGTCATTCTTTTCCACAGTGTGAACAGATAAGCCTACCATGACCACCTTTACCATTTCGTAATATTCCTCTAGTAACCCAACCGCTTCTTCCTCTAACTTGAGAGGCTACCATAGCGAGTTTTCAACAAGCGATACCATGACCTTTCGTTATAGTAGGAACCCGAAAAAGCCTAGTACCCAGGCTATTCATAGAGGGAATCTGCTCACTTGATAGGATTTGATCCCAAACATGCTCATAGTCAGGATGCAGACTTCGCAAAACTTCGCAGGATTAGAACCATCAGTAGTTTGTCAATTCGCTTTGTTGTTTCCTCAACCGAGTTACACACAAGTAAACCTTTCATGATTGGCTATATGTGACACCATATCATGATTGGTCTGTTGAAGAGAAACAATCTTTTGAGTTGAATCAAACAGACGTTGAACATCATTAGCGAAGACATCTCTAGTGTTCGTCCAGAAGGAAATAGCAGTCTTAAATGACCTTAAGATTTCTAATAATTCAAGGCTAACAGACTCCCACAAAATGACACATAATTGATAGTCAAGTTTAAGCCATGGAACTCTGTTTTCTTCTAGTATTTCAGCTCTTGTTTCTCCAAATGGTTATGAAACCCCTGTCCCAAAAACCATAACTCAACTGAATCTGACCAAGCTCTATAATTTTTCCAGTTGAGTTTCTCTGTTGTAATAGTTGGGGTTCTCGAAAAAGAGATAATAGATCCTTGTGAAAAGGAACTGGCAGTGGCCATTTTTAACTTCAAACAGTTAACAGAGAAGGAGAGGTAACAGTTCTAAACACTTGCAATAAAAAACAGCAGCACGGTAACTTAGATCTACGACCTACAATACTTCCCACCAAATTTTTTGGAGTTGGAATAGGTAGGAGATGAACCAACGAACAAAACGATGGGCTTGCGGCGGAGAATGACAGTCCGACAATGGGAGACAGCAACAGACAGTGGCAACGAAGCGACAGACGACAACTCTCAATCACTGGATACTGAGACAACTTTCCGGCAACGGTCGACAGCAGATGACGGCCGACGACAGACAATGGTGGTCGGCGGCGGACGGCGGCGAACGCAAAGGACACAGGCAAAGTAAAACTCTGCTCTGATACCAAGTTAAACAGACCACTTTATTGAACTGAGTAGCATGTATAATACAATTTCTAATCTCCCTCTTATAGGGTAAACATCTAAGCCTAAAGAAAGGAAATAAGGAAACTATATCAAGAAGATATAGAGAAAATAAAAGTTATATCAGAAAAGATACAGGAAATATTTAACAATCTCAATCACAGATTTTACATTATATGTCATGGTGAGAAATTGTTTTTGCTTGTAAACCAAACATGCACTACAAAGTTGGGTAAACTTGGTCTTGTTCAAATAAAATTGTTATTTTCTAAAAAATATCAAATGTCATGTACCAATACATCTTGATTAAGCTCCAGAATTCAATATATTGGAAATGTTTGTATAACTTTCAATTACTGGAATGTAGGAAAAATGCAAATAACTTAAGTGTTACTTGAGTTGCAAGTACTTATCAACACATGAATAATAACAGGAAATCCAAAAGTTTGTTCAACACATAAAGCTCTCTCCGCACATATGTGTTTTGTGCTGATCTAGTTTTGAAACAACCACTCACTTATTATTCTCATTACACTACAGCCATTTGTTTGAAACCTTTTATAAATTTTGGCAGCATCCTTCAAGTTTTGAATTTGTTCTCATTAATTTATGGATGGTTTAGAAGGAGAAAGTAGGAAAGAAAACCTGATGAAGGGAACTGTTACGGAGTGACTGGTTGCTTTTCCGTTTAGGAAGTGGAGCAATACCAATTGTACCAAGGTGCTGCATTTTAGCAAGGAAAAGAATTTGAGAGAAATATCTCTCCCAATAAATTATATAATCATGAACAACTGGAAGTAAAAAGGTGCTCAAATAAATAAAAAACTTTTCACCTTAACAAAGAATTGATACTTTTTATTTGACAACAGATCCATTGTTGGTATGCATGTTAGCGGATCTACACATAATTCATAAAGGAGCTGCATCAAGCAAAAAAGTCGAGATTCCTTTTAGAAAACCATAAATGACTTTGGAGGGGGAGTTGCAAAAGATCTAACTCTCTTCACTATATTAAATATGTTACACACTAGATCAACAACATCTGACCTGAAAACCAAACTCATGAAGTAATGCATTTACATCAGGCTTCAAAAGCTTTTCCAGGATATCAAGAATAACCTTCATGCAACTGCAGATAACATTATAAGGGCACAGTTGTATTTTCAAGTATCAAGATATTAATCACCAGGGGATAATAGACAAAAACCTGTAATAAAATTTAGGCTGTAAAACCGTCCGCTCAATAGGTGTGTCTAGATCAAATTTAAGTAGTAAATGAGTGATATTAGGAGCTGGCCGGCTGATATTATCAATTAGAAGCTGAAAACATATAGAAGGCAGATGCAGACACCATTTTAGGAAGATTATACACAAGGAAAGAGGAAACAAAACAAAAAGTTGACAGGAATGAAGACAAACTTGCATAATAAGAATCCCTGGATCATCATTGTTATTTTCAAGATTCTGAAACTCTTCTGACCGCAACTCAAGGCAAGCTGCATAATCTTCTATCAAGCTGTTTGAAGCATTAGATTTTAGCAATAGTTGAACAAGCCCAACCATGCGAGAGCTGTCACTTGGGAAAAATAAAACATATCAAATACAGATTAAGCATGATATTCAGTTAGCAGAACACATCAAATGACAAATGGAGGATAAGAAAATGGAGAGATATTTAAAATGCCTTAAAATACTCATGATTTTGATGGAGGATTGCTGAACTTTTGGCTGAAAATCATATCTGACATACTCCAACAGGGCCATTATTTGATTATGATCATGGGAGAGTATAATATCCAATGGCTGCAAGTAGATGATCATTAAAGGACAGTACCAAATAAGTAGTTATCCAACACTATAAAAGGATATAATTAAAGTATGGCGCTACATGTACACACACACAACCTTTACTAATAGCAAAGATGTTTGTTTTCCATCTGAACACAATAAATGGTTAATTTTACCTCAAAATAACATTATCCTATGATGCACCATTGCATCTACAGTTACTATATCAGAATGTTTAAAATGGCATTATTATCATGGATCAAATGTCCCAACTAAAACCCTTAGAAAGTTATTGACACCAGAAAATGAATGTTAACAATTCAATAAAGAAATGCTAAATCATGTATATGTAGGGCACCTGAACTCCCATACAATATTTATCACTACACAGTAAACTTTGCAGAAACTCAAACAAAAGAAGAGGATGAAACAAGCAAGCAACTTCAAATCTATGGAATTATCTATCTATACAACTCAAGTATGTGTGTGTATATAATGTCAGAAACAGAAGCATACCATTGAGAACCTACTCTTACAACACAACTCATTAACCAACTACCCTCTTAATCTTGCACCACAGGTATTTGGGTGTGTCTCATTTGTTCATATTCATAGTCAAGACAAAGAAAAACTTTATACTAGAGCTTTAAAATGTGTCTTTATTGGATACTCTACTTGGAAAGGATACAAGTGTTACCACCATAGTGGTTAATAGCGACCGCTATAGTGGCGTAGCAGAGCGGAGCGGCAGTGGTGCGCGACAGAACATGCATAGCGGCACAATTCAATGCCGCGGCTGTCGCGACCGTGATAGCAGCGGAGCGGGGAGGAGCGAGGCAGTGGGCTGCTACTGTCCGCATGAAGGGAAAAAGTAAAAAATGTTCGCATGTTTAAAACGTTAGTAAGGACATTTTTGACTTTTAGCATTTTAGGGTTTTAGTTTAAATAATTTTTTCCAGCCAGTTTTCCCTTTTCCTTCTCTACTCTTGCGTTTTCACTATTGCATTTTTACTATTCTTTTTTTTTTTTACCTTTGTTCTTCTTCTCCGATGACGCTCTTTCTCCGGCAACGCTCTTTCTCCGAAGACGCACTTTCTCCAACGACGCATCTTGTTTGGCAACATCTCTTCTCTGGTCAGTCGTCTGTTCTTTGAAGATGAATTGGTTTTTGATGATGATGTTTTGACTTGGACAGATGTTGCTTGTGGAACTGGGGCTGCTGAACCTTTGAAGTACACTAGGAGGCAAACATAGATGCAAAGGCCAGTGATTGCATCTACATCTAACAAGGAAAAAGGAAAAGGAGTGGTTGAAGAAGAGGATGCAGATGAAGTATGTCAAGATTAAGGGGAGGGCGTGTACAATTCTAGTTGTAATGGGAGTGATGAAGACAATGACATAGAACTTGAAGAGGATGAAGAAGATTACTAATTTAAAATGTTATTGTATTTGACATTTTGACTATTTGTTTTTACTATTTGAATTTTAAGCCTTTTATGAATTTTTATTATTAATGATACTTGTTAGTTTATGAATTTTGAGTAATATTTATGTTTTTGAGCTTATATATAATATATATATTAATAATTTTTTAATATATATATATATATATAATATTAGAATAATGCGGCTATCCCGCTATCTGCTATCCCAGTTCGGAGGTCGGCCGCTCCGTTCTGTTATTTGGGATTAACTATTATGGTTACCACCTTCCATCCAAGAAATTTTGTCTTGAGATGTCACCTTTCATGAAGAGCAAGCCTATTTCATTCAACCTTCTCTTCAGAGGGAGAATCTTAGGGAAGATAAGGGAATTCATCTTGAAACATTTGTTCTTCCTAGTCTTGTGTCTAATTCCCATGAAATTGAATCAAAGGAAGTGTTGGCTGAGATTGGATGTGACAAAGAAGCATTGCATGAAACTAGACTTGCAAATGATACAAAGTCTTGAAAGTACTTGGTGCAAGATTATAGGTCATTCCTAAAATGTCCAAGAGGCCAATCCAACTCCAACAACAAAACCTTGTCCCACTAGGTGAGGTCAGGTACAAGGATCACACAACATTATTTGGCTCAGTTAAATACCAAATCTTCAAAGATATTATTTGCCATAAGGTCCCTCTTAACAACTTCCTCCATTGCCCTTCTTGGTCTCCCTCTCCTCTTTCACAAGGCTAAAAACCATGAAATCTCGTCTCCTCACTAGTGCTTATAATGACCTTCTTTGTACATATCCAAATCACCTTAACCAATTTTGTCAATTTTTCCTTAATCATTGCTACACCAATATCTCCTCTTGTATACAATCATTTCGTATCTTGTCTTTTCTTGTATGATCACACATTCATCTTAACATTCTTATTTCTACTATAACATTTTTTTCTTTTGTCCCTTTAAAGCCCAACATTCACTACCATAGAGTAGCCAAATATATAGCAATATAATAAAATTTGCCTTCGAGTTCGGTAGGTACTTTGCAATCACCAATAACACCCAATGTCTTTCTCCATTTTATCCATCTAGCTTGTATGAAGGGCAACATCCCCATTAATCCAACTCCTTCAAATCAAGTAAATTCTGATTTTTTAATTTTACATGATAATTTTTCAGCCTCTCAAAATGAAACAAAAGCCCCAAAAGTTGGAGATAACCTTGACCCCCCAATTGCATCAGAAAAGGAAATAGAAAATGCACCCAAACACCAATATATCCTCTCAAATTACCTCTCATTTGGTTGTTTTACCAAAAAGAAAGAAGTCAATTGGTTATAAATGGATATATATAGTAAAATATAAAGCAAATGGATCAATTGAAAGGTACAAAGCAAGATTGGTTGCTAAGGGATTAACACAAGCCTATGGGATTGATTATTTAAAGACCTTTGCTCTAAATGCAAAGTTGAATACAGTCCGAATAATGTTACTATTGCTGCAAATTATGGCTAGGAATTACAGCAATTTAATGTGAAGAATGCTTTCTTATATGGCAAACTTGTAGAGGAAATTTATACAGAGGTACCACCAAGATATCGAAAAGGTGTTGCTCACAATTCTGTTTGTAGGTTGAAAAGGGCTTTATATGGGTAACAATCACCCCCGAGCATGGTTTAAAAGGCTCACAAACATTATGACAGGCCTAGGGTACAAGCAAAGTAACGAAGATCATACATTGTTTATTATACACTCAATTTCATGGGGAGTGACAATGTTGTTAGTATAGGTACATGGCATCATTGTGACTAGAAGTGATTCGAAGGCGGGTTTCTAGGTGAAGTTTCCATTGACCTGCTTTTATAAAATGCAAATACCCTTTTTGATAGGGTTTCTCTATGTGACGCAAACAAACTCTCTTACCTGCCCTTCTTTGACGAGGTGATAACAATGAGATCCACCGCTACACTCCTTCTAGGAAGACAAAACCTAAACCCACCCACCTACAACTATGAATGCCCACCTCCACCCTCCTATGTGTAGTCAGCTGTGCCACCACCTACACCACCACTTGCAACGCCATCTCTGTTCAGATCAATCTTCTCTGCTCTAATTTACCTGTTTGTTTGCTTTTCAGTTTGAATAATAATATAAAATATAATTTGTTTCTAAGAATAAAATATATTCCTAGTCTAGTTTTATAATTTTAAAATATAATTACATAATAAGTAGTAGGTAATTTTAAGTAGGACTAAAATATTTGTTTTATATATAATTTGCTTTATTAGCCTTAGTCTACCTTTATAATTTGTTTAATAGGTATAAAATTTATTTTAGAATTTTAAGACTAAAATATATTCATATTCTAGCTTTACAAGTAAAATATAATTTTTTAATGTTGCGATTTAGAGTCTATTTTCTTCATTTAATGTATTTTTATGCATATAAGAATAAACATTGCATTTTTGTCTAAGTTTTACTTTTTAAAATTATTTTTTTTCATTGCTTATTTACATTTTCCAATTTTTAAAATTTTTAATCTTTGAATTTTTATTTTATAATTAAATTCAAAATTTTATAAATAAAATTCAAAAATATATTAATTTGTAATAAGTTATATATGCATATGTATAAATATAATTTTGCATTCCAGGGAGGATCTTATGATCTGTGTTATGATCCTCAAGTTAGGATCTTTTAAACCCCCGCTTCCAATCCCCGAATGATCCTTGAGTTGGACAATATTTCTCTTCGAAGGCTGAAATATTGTTTGGGAATTAAGGTGGCCACTCTAGGAAAGGTATTTATCTCAACGAAGACATATCACAGCTTTGCTCCCGGAAACAAGACAGCTTGTAAGCTTGTGAGTACTCACAGATCCAAGCCATAAGTTGGGCAATTTAGATGAAGGTGCAATGATGGATAAGGGGATGTGTCAACATTTGGTTGGGAGATTGATTAACCTGTCACACAATAGTCCAGACATTGTATTTGCTACGAGTTTGGTTAGTTAGTCTATGACAACCCAAGAGATGTTCATTTACAAGCAACACAGAATTTTACAGCACCTCAAGGAAACTCTAGGAAGAAGAATTTTTTTCCAAAGGAATGGAAATGCAACGGCTTATATTGATGCTGATTATGTATGGTCCATTATTGACCAGAGATCCACTAAAGGGTATTATACTTTTCTCAGGAAATCTTGTAACTTGGAGTAAAAAGTAAAATGCAGTGGCTTGATCTAGTGTTGAAGCTGAGTTTTAGGCTATGGCACAAGCTATTTGTGAAATACATTGGCTCAAGATTATTTTAGAAGATTTGAAGATTAAATGGGATGGACTTATCACCTACGAAGCTCTATTGTGATGTTAAGTCAACAATCAGCATAGCACAGAATCCTGTTTAACATGACCAGAGTAAACACAGTGTGGTGGATAGACATTTTATCAAAGAAAAGCTCAATTAAGATAATTTTTACTCCATATGTGCCCTCACAAGGGCAATTTGCAGATATCTTCATCACCGAATTGAGCAGCCCATTTTTTGAAAGAATAGTATCCAAGCTAGGAATGGAAAATGCCTATTTACCTACTTGAGGGGGAAATTGAAGCATATTGTTGAGAATTGAAGCATATTGTTGAGAATTGAATCATATTAATAGTCAATCAGAATTTCTTCAATGTATCATACGGAATAGTGGTATTTTAATTTTTATCTTGTGAATTGTATGTTATTTATTATCTTGTAATCCTCCTACCTATAAATTTGAAACAATGCTGGGTCTCAGTCACTTGAGCCAATTCAGAAAATTCTTCATTTCTTATCTCTTCCTCTCTCTCTCTCTCACTCACTCACACACACATATATATACATATATTATATGAAACAAAGTGATGACTATAGTTCAGAAAATTGGAAGAGTTACCTGGTACAGAGGACGCCAATAATCAGAAAGAAGTAAATCTTTATCAAGAACAAGGATTATAATTTCCAGAGAAAGCTGCACTGCATTCTCTAAAAGCTGCCCATATAATTGACTACTGCGTTCAGCGATAACAGAATTCACCCCAGGCAGAAGAATACTCATTATGTTCCTAAAGGCAGTCTTTCCACTCATGAAATCCTGAAACCAACCAAATTATTTAATATCAAACTGGTAAATTTAAACATTGAAAATTAGAATACAATACATGAAATTAATTGATGCACCAATGCTACAATTGGTGGGAAATTTGATATTGAAAGCAACAAACTCACAACAGCCTAATAAATTTGTCTTGTTGATAGTTGCTCATTAAGCATAACTGCATAAGTACCTGATCAATAAATCTCACAATTTTATGAGATCCATTATAACATAACATACAGCTAACAAATTCAAAATCAAGGATGATAATCATTGATGTTGAGATATTATTCAGTCAGTATTAAGTTTTGATTTTGTATTCATTTATTCTTTTCTAGTATCCTTAGATAGCTATTCCTAATCCCCAAACCTAAGGAATATGTTGTCAATATGTATGTTGTACTGATAATGTATTGCAATACAATTCTCACTATTCTGATTCATGTATTAGAATAACATTTATATATAACAAATAACATGCCCACATGCTTAGTACACAAGAACAACAAAACTACAAGCACATACTTTCAGCAACTCTAAAACTGGGAGCTGTGTCTGAAGTGGTAATGATTCTTTAGTTGTTGAAAGTCGTGATTGATCAACTACACCCTCGTAGTCCTCATCCTTGATGTCATACATGCTTAATACCCTGCAATTTTAAGTTCACCAAATAACTATTTATAATCAACAGCTTGTACCAGAGCTTGCTTGTAGTTTTGAATTATAGAGATCAGTTTCAATCAATTTAGGGATAGAAAGTCCTCTTAGCCTTTCAATGCAACTCAAATAAATGTGATTAGAAAAAACAATCAATCCAATAATCAATATGAACTGTATCAAAATGACAACAGAGACATAAACTGATTATTACTCAAAACACAAACAGAAACACTCACATGTGAAAATGTTTAAGGCAGGCACCAACCAACTGCCATTTTTCACAGGGATCCGCATAGGCTCTCTGAGGAAATGGCCCAAAAACATGATCATAGATGAACCTAAAGATTCCAATAAATCTGAAAAATAATAGTTTTTTTTACTTTAGAGAACAAGCAAGAAAAAAAAACATGAATTAAAAAATTTCAATACAATTTTCAAATATAATGTCCAGTACCTTCGCCCTCTATCAGACAAATCTCTTTCTTCTGCAATAAGAGCATTTATCAAATTAAGGAAAGATATAGTTGAAGGATATTGTTCTCTCCTTGCTTCAATTTCGTTCAATTCAAATTGCATATCATAAACCTGTCAAAATTACAAGTTCACTTGGACATGAGAGAAAGAAAAAATAAATGATTGTGAAGACAAAAGACACAAGGAGAAATGTTAAAAAAAATGGAGGAAGCATATGAATAAAATGATAGAGCTTACAAGAAAGATAAATCCAAAATTAAAAAAGGAAGAGGAACCCTATTTATGGCCAGTGCTTTCAGTTTGTAGGACTACAGTTCAAATCAAAATGAAAAGGAAAAAAAGAAAGTAAACAAATAGTATAAAAAAAATCCCAGCTTTTCAATATGCACATAAACCTCAAGAACCACTAAGACATGATTATAAACAAATAGAAGAAAAATAGTTTGACCACATTTGACCAAAAGTATAGGAACTAAAAACAATTTTTCCAAAAATTAATACACTTTAGTCCTATATATAAGAAACAAGTACCTATTCATCAAGACCAATAAAAGTAGCTTAATTAGTTAATTTTAATTAATAATGTCATAAATTTAAATTTTATTTCAAAATACTCATAGAATTAAATGATTTAAGCGGTGATTATATTTAATGACACTGCTCTTCAAGGAATAATTTTTTTCAACCAATGAGTGTGATTTATATTGTTAATAGCACATACACACATCCACTTTGGTGGAAATCGAGTGAATGACTCGTTAAAAGTGGGTTTTGTTTTTTATAATTAAGACCAAAAGTTTGCTCTCATTTATTCTTTTATATAGGACCAGAGATAGTAAAAATCATTTTGAGGATAGAGCATTTTTCAGTTTTTGTTTTTATTTTTTAGACTCAACTACCCAACACAATATAAACTCATTCTTAGTCGAATTGGTTTGGTTCGGATTGCAGTCAAAATTAACTAAAATCAACCAGATCCAACCCTACCCATAAATACCCTTACTTCTAAGTAATCAGCAAAGGGTAAAGAACAAATTAAATGATAGTAGGTACTTTATAACATACAATTCACTTACAATTTTAAGCTTAGACACATGTTTGGACAAGCATATTTTCTAGGAAATAAACTGTTTTCTTCAAGAGTTCTCCAATAGAAACCTAGTATCTTTACTAGAAAGAATAGGGAAGAACTCCCCAATTTATAGAAGAGAACACACACTACAGAACTTCAAGGATCTATACCTCCCAATGCCCAAAGGCCCCAATTCTCTCGCAGATGACAAGATGATCTCTTTCTCAACCTCCCCACTTATTTATAGACAATCTGCCTTAATTTTTCTCTATCTCAGCCCAACAAACTAACAGATATCAACAACTAACTAACTCACTAATAATAACTAATAGATATTTACAGACCTAACACTCTCAAGAAGCTAGCAAAACAAAAATGTAACATGTCTAATGATCTTAAAAAATTGTAAAAAATACTGATTAAAAAAAGATCAGTTTTTATCCAAACTAACATTTCAAACAAACTCCATCATCCATGTGCCAACATCTAACAACTTAAATTAGAAGGTTGATTCTTGATATGGAATCAAAGCCTGTTTGACCAAGTGGTCAGGATAACAAGTTCAATTCTATTCTTCATAAATAATTACTTTTCAACACACGTTATAATCTGGAAGTGCTTTGTCTACGGTTCAAGTTCAAAGTCTTTTAACATGAGAGGGCATATTAGAGATATAAAGTATTAGTCATTCAGTCTGCACCTAACAGCTTAAGCTTCTAGAAGATTTGGTTCTTTACAGTTTTGAAGAAAATAATTTTTGGGGTGGTGATGAGAAATTACTTATACATCAGACAGATATACCAACCAACCTGAGTACCCATTGATTGTGGACTGTTCTGGATATCAGGCCCAACAACTACTGGCAGATCATATTGCTCAAGATAGGTCCAGATGCTATCCTTCAGTACTGAAGAGACCTGAATAAATGTGGCTATTGCATTCCTTAGAGCACCCTATATTAGCAAGTATCTTGTTCAGAAAACAATGTAAACATTTCTATTGAAGTCCAAGCTCCAACAAAATCCAGAATCTAATTATAATTCTACCATTCCAGTAAGAACATCGAGATACAGCCATCATACCTTAAGATAAGGGGGTACGTTTTCATAACTAAGAAGCTTGAACAGTGGTTCAATATCAGGAAACCATGTTTTCCTCTCTGTTGGGTTCCCATTTTGCACAACCTGTATATACAAGAAATGCACAGTAAAAAGCATTATTCCTTTCAATTGGATAAAAACCAAAAAGGCAAAGTCTTATACAACAATGAAACATTACACACCGCATAAATTAACTTAAACCAAGGACTTCTTATTGAACATTTTCCCTTCTTCACACAGAACTTAATTAATCAACTTTTATTTTTAGCAAGGACAAGTTTAAGCATAGGTGAAAATACAAGGGATTCAACATTAAGACATAAGAAAATAAGTAAAATTAAACCTTCTTTAGAACATTTAGGTATGCCACAAGGGCTTTGGCATCCCCCTCCTGAATTTCAGGCAGCATTCCTCCAGCAGTTTGAAGAGACTGTTTGAATTTCTCATCGTAAATTGTTAAGCATTCAAATAAAGTGCTCCATCCAATTGAGCGGAATGCTTTACCTTGCAGCAACTCATAAACCTTTGACGCACCTTCTTGACTACAAGCCTAGAAAGCAGTGTCCCAAAATGCAAGGGTATAAGAAAGGTTGTACATCAAGATTAAGATATCAAAGGTAAGATAATAAAAAATTTTCCTTTCCTTACCAAGGTGCTCAGCATATTCAAGAATGCCACAAGTGTTTGGAAATTCGTATGGTCCTCTCCAGCAAAATTTACAAATGTCCACAACACATCATTGCCTGACAAGAGCTCTGGTTCTTTCTGATAACTTATGACAAAATTAAAGGTCACAATCGCAACCAAAAGCCTTAATCTTAAAAACCAATCAAGCACATGACTTTAATGTGATTAGCCTTTTATCAACATCCAACTACATAGCTTATACAGTGTTTTTTCTGAACAGCAAATATATAGTAGTGTAATTTGAATCAAGGATCATCTAACAGCAGCAAAAACTCAATAACTGGCATCAACCATTTGAATGTTCAGATCTATTCAAAACTTGCATTGATTGCTTAATATAAGAATAGAAAACTTATTTATATTTTGTTGCCATTTGGTCAAACTGACCTGATAAATTTCGCTCACAAAGTCCAAGATTGAATTAAATGGTAAAGGGCCCATCTCAGTGCCATGTAGAGAACTTGAATTACCGTCCTGTGCAAAATCATGTGATCCAACAACTCGGTATGGACTAAGCACACTCATAATCCGCTCCTTGGATTCTTTTATCTGCAAAATGTATATACATAAAGATAAAGATAAGTACAGAACTAAATATTTTTAAGACAAAGGATACACCAGAGTAGAAAAAAATATATTTTGCAATAATTATCCAAACAAAAAAAATTTGTCATATGTATTTACAATTTCACTAATTTGAAACAAATTCAATGCAACAGAAAGAACTTAAGTTGACTATATGAATAGAATGAATATTTAATAATGAATTGCAATAAAATATCAACCTTAAGGTGGAAAAAATAGAATCGAAGTCATACAGCTAGTATTAAACTAATGCATTGGAAAGAGACAAAATAGAAAAGAGATAATAGCAGCAGGGGATGTTCAGTAATCATATTATATTCAGGCTAAGAGTACAAAATATAGTCCTCATCCAAACTTCCCAGCCATCACATTCTAAACCTGAAAAGAATTGAAAAGTGAGCTATTGGGCATTTCATTGTCCATATACTGAAACCAGGAACAAGAATGAGGAATGACCCAAAGAAAATGAGAAAAAACCACCTTTCAAATGTCAAATTCCATTTATTTTGAATGAAACAAAAATGCAACTGAAAATTTAGCCAACATATATGTGGAGGTACAGAAAACAAGGTAAATGGAAATATTGTAATTAGAAATAACACATAAACCTTCCATCATGACATCTCAGACAACAATTTGGTGATTCAACTGCTACATAAGAGAAGAGATTGTTGGTTATATTTCTGTTTATGGCTGTTTTCTTTGGTTTCTTTCTGCAGTGTCTTTACTTCTCTCTGTATCCTTACTTTACTTGTAAGCATAACTTTTCAGTGTATATGATGATGTATTATGCTGTGTTGTGTAAGGATCCAATATAAATAAAACTCAGTGTGTATCAATGTTCAATGATACCACTCAGTTCACAATATTTGTGTGTTTAACTGAGATAAGAAGCTTAAATACAGTAATTAACAATGATCAAGTAGTTTGAGAACCAAAAACCAAATCCTAACCAGATTTGTGCACTCAATCAACCAAATCAGCTTGTTCTATATGTAGGAGCAAGAAAAATCAATTGACCTTGTCTCTTGCAAGAGGGTTAGACAAGAAGCACGTAATCAGCTTGTGCATATAAGCATTGTACATGTAGATCATATCTTCATCTTCAGTCTGTAAGACAACAAGCGGTTGTTTCAATAGTATATCAACAAAGTATGGCCATGACTCACGAAAAGCTACAGTAAATAAATAATTACAATAGTTCTACTATAACTATAGGTGATAATGCACATTCAAAAGCAAATCTAGACATATATAGAATTATTTGTAATATACTACTTGAGAATCTTAATATTGTGTTGCATAGAAGTGAAAAAAAAAAAAAAAGAATTCAAGACAATAATCCCATCCAAGACAACTTTCCAAAGAGAGATCTACACCCTCACAAAGAAAGATCAGAATATGAATTATTATGAAAACAATTTGTATAATGTAAATGATTAGCACATAGCTGGTTAATTTCAATAACACCTACAAATACCCTCATAATATCAACACCATATCTTGGAATATTTTGGAGTATCTTAGGTGATCTCTAAGAATTGATTCTCATATTTCCTCCTGTTTGATGATACATTTCCTTAGTTAATTAGGATTGAGAGTCTTGTAAAAGAATAGGAATTGGTGTTTTGACTTTTGTAATATATCCTTGACAACAAATTGTCAAATTCAATATAATTTTGTAATTCTTTTCTTATTTCTTTCCTCTCTCTTTCTCCTCCTTCATACCTAAAACCATATATATAAATCCAAAAAAATAATCAGCAGAAAAATAAAAGAGCAAAGGATCACAATAACATTGAAATTTGTAATTTTGAAGACCTTATTAACTGCTTGAGGAAAGAGAAAGCAATTATTTTCCTAGAAAACTAAATAATTACATATAACTCATTTACCATACACTTAGTTGACAAAATGCCCTTCTATTTACTTAATCAAAGTGCTAGTCTTTGAGAATTTATAGGTGTTTCATTAATAGATATGCAGAGGGATGTTAGGATCCAATTGCAAGGTATAGGGACTTGAGTCCCACATTGGAAAAATGAGATTTTAGTGTGGGGTTTTATAAGGCTTTGGCTCTCCAACTATAATAGCTAGCTTTTGTGATGTGGTTCTTCCAAGGTTCTTATCAAGGGATTGGACAGCTTTGCTCCATTCATGTTTTCACTTCATTTTTTGCTGCTTTATTTTCCCTTTTTACCTCATGACGGATACCTTGTCCTCCAATGTTCTTGTAATATTATTCTCTTTCTCAAAGAATATATTATTTTATCAAAAAGCAAAAAATAAAATGTGGCATGGAAATGAACCTGGTAGGCAGCAGTACGAAGCACTTTATCAAGCAAAAACTGAAAAACATTATTTGAGAAAATGACTTCCAAGCATTGACTAAGATAAACCAGTTCATTCGATGAACCATTTGAAATAGTCTCTCTTGCTGCAACACCATCTTGTATTAACATCAAATGTACCACCCAAGCAAGCCTTATGCCACCAATGTAGCCCTCAACAATTGGATCATTTCCACTAGTCATTACCTTAAGCATGAAAGTACATCAACATCATCCCAAATTGGTACTTTATATTTATAAACAATAAGTACAGAAAAAACAGCAATCATCTTTCTTCTTACAAGTTGATGAAATTCATGTCTGAAGGAAGTATTAGAAGAAAGAACAGATGCTTTATCAGGCACTGTACTCAAACCATCTGAAACAAATGCAATCACAAGGGCAAAGAGAAGACAAAAGGTAATCTGCAAAAATGAAATGAAAATTATAAGCAAGCAACACCTTTTAAGAGCAGAAGACACCCAAGTCAAAAAAAAAAAAAAAAGCAAGTGCAGCTTGATACTCATGTGGAAGCATATATACATCAAAATATCCAAGTTCAGATTTTTCAGAAATTAAACTTACCATTTTCTCATAACAAAATAAAATCAACCAAAAAATACACATACAAAGAAGTTATTCATTTTTCACCACACCAATCCTACTAATAATTTTGAACAAAATATAAAATATTTGAATGATGAATTAGACAGACAGCCAAGCGTCTATTATTGATTTGCTCTTTTTATTTACAAAAAACAATTATGTACCCAGCTAAGGAATCTGCTTGCTCATATGAATATACTTTGTTTCTATTCTTTCATTTGCAGCTATCCTCTCTTCCTTCTTTCCATTCCCCATCTTTGCATCAAATTTCTTTCAATTATACAAAAGCAGACAAAAGTTCTTTTTCACATCATCGGCTTCAATGAATAGATTTAGAGAAAGAAGATAATAATCATAGAACATATTTACCATCATTTTAGTAAAAGGTATCTAGAAAATGGCACTCCAAAAGCATGACTCTATTTGTACCTTTCTTTAAGGGAAATGCTTGTTTGAAATGACAAAAAAAGTTAACACCAAAGAACAATATGAGGTCCAGCATGCCAGGCAGTGCACCTAACCATAGATCGCAAAACCCAAAAAGAGGAAGATGAATAAAGTTTAGGAAAAAGAGGAACATCCACCCTGGAATTAACCCATCATCCACCCAGACAGATCGTTAATTACACATGTAAATATGATTAACTTTGCCCCACAATAGTCAAGTCCAAATAAATGTAATTGTATACAATTATTGAGATATGGTTTAATAGTGTCATAAGGTTATTGAAATGTCTAATGGTGGTTAACTTTGCCTCACAAGTGGTTAATAGTGTCACGAGATTATTAACCATCAAACATGGTTAAACTACATGAGTATATGTGTATTCAGAAACCTATGAAAGAAGGGGGGGGGGGCAGATTTTTATTTTCCTCCTTTATAATTATTTAAATATTTAGCTGGCGCACAATTCCCAGGTGTACGTTTATAGCTTGAATAACTTCTTACCATGCAACATTTATTGGACTGTTTTAATACTTATGAAATTACAATTTTAAAAACATAACTCTAATGCTCCACCAAAACACCAATAAAATATACAAAATTTAGCTCAGCAAGAATATAAAAATGCACCTGATGTTTTACAGTGGTATTGCTCTCACTAACTTCAGAAGCACTATCTTTCAAAACAGAAAGAATATCTTTTACATCCTTTGGACCTAAAATCAGAGATTGTCAAAGAACTTCCACTCATGATATGAATCAAGTATTCAAGAAACATAATCTGTCACAAAATTCAATAGTCAACCAAGTAGAACTTCAGCATACATGAAAGACCACTAAACATACTTGTCCGAACAACTAGAATCGAAAGGACAAGACAATGTCCCAGAATAAGTCTTTCTCTAGAGACCACTGCCTGCCTCTCCACCAGAGAACCTCTTGAATCAAGAACATAACGCTCACACTGAGGACCACCCAAACCAGAAGGTTCTTCTCTATTGAGTTCCTACATAAACAAAGCAAATTCTTAATTTAGGTTCAAGGTTAATCCAAGGTTACATATACACGTAACATCATAAATTATATATTCTAGTGAAGATTAAAAAAATGAACAACCACTCTGAATTCAATGGAGTGATAACTTGGCAATGCTATGCTTTTAAGATCATATAGTTTATCAATCATGTTTCTTCAAGAGATACTAATAGAAGTTATTAACATAGTTTATCAGGGAAAAGTAACCAAGCACAGTGTGCCTGACACAAAATTGCATGGCAGACATCATACTATTAACACATAATACAAGCAGGACCATTGAGATTCACTCAATTTCTTACAAAATACAAAAGATATGTTCAGGTTAATTGCAAGACAATATAGATCCTGCCAATAACTAATATAACCTGCCAGTTTATAAGCACCCAGAATTTTAAAAGTAAATTTTCTACCAATATATAAATATTAATTATGAAGACCAATCATGTCAATTTTTAAACAGCTTAATCAATGTAAGCCACAAAACAGGGCACACTATGTTACAGCTACTATATGAAGAAACATCTAGTAAACTCTTTGATAATAGCTTGCCTCTCCTTGTGACTGGAAATAAACAATACCACTTTTAAGAGTCTTTGCCCCAAATCAGAATATAATCTGAAAGGTACAGAGCAATATAATAGCTCATTACAATGCAAACCTTGATAAGAGAAATCAACCGCTGTCTAAGTCCCGAACTGATAAGATCTTCCAGATACTTCTGAATGTCTACCAATATATCATCTTGCAGTCCCTGATCTAGAACCACAGCCTGTCAAGAAAACAATACAAAAGCTATTAACCAAAAACTAAAGAACTAAACTAATGGCCCAATGAACTTTAATGATGTCTGGGACATCAAGAAATACCCTTAAGAGCAAATGGAGGGACGCTATCAAATCTCTTCTCTCTGTATACCAGAGTCCCGCTGCAAGCCGTAGAATTTCCAGTGGTTCCCTTCCCATTAAGCCCCACTATAGATAAAGTCAAAACAAATAATTAAATATAAAAGATGTGCATGTATTGACAATATCATCCACAGTCTCTCACTCTGATCAAAATGGGAAAAAAAAAATCTACCAAATCACCACAACTAAAACTAACCCATCTCTGAACTAAGCCACCTTCAATATTTCCACTCACTTCTTAATTTTCAGAAAATTGTTTGAAAACTCTTTTCTTCACTAACTACAGTTTCAAATTAAGAAAGTACAAACTATCATGCAATCAAGCATAAAAATAAAATTAAAAAGTTTATGCATCCAGACCACGGGGGTTTCATGTACGTGTATTTATGTATATTAAGGAACAGCTGAAATCTACCTCTTGATTAGCTGATACAAGCAAACGAACACAATCTACTTCATTGAGATGGAGATCGTCACTCAATTTTAGTGCCTATGTCATAAAAGCAAGATGTTAAAAAAGGAAGGGGAAATGAAACTGCAATAACACTTAAGCAGATTTTTAAAAAGGGCAGAGGAAATGAAACCGCAATAACACTTCACACCACAATGAGCACACATATCGCCAACATAACAATGTTATTACTTAGTGGCAAGAATAATATTAAGAAAATTGCAAGTCTTCATCAACGAATCATAAAGACAAAAGATGCATAGGAAACTAGCAATTTAATAGGCACATTTTTTAATTTTCAATTTGCTCTTCTATTCTTCAGTATGTGCTTCAGCATTTTCCAGGATAGTTAAATTTTTTTCTCTCAATTTGAAAACTTGGTTTACTTGTGGAATGCTCTGTTTCTTGATTTGGCACCTCTTGCTCAAGGTGTTTAAAGGACCTAGTGCCTTAAGGGTACCTTTTGCTTTTTACCATGAGTCATGACACATCATTTTTCATGGAATCAACGTGCCATTTGACATTGAGATTAAAATAACTCATTCGAGCTTGAGATGGAAAAATTGCTGCCATTGTTGTTAATAACCGTTATAGCACCACCATAAAGCTATAATATGGCGTTTTTCGACCCCTCCACCATAGGCAATTTGTGAAAGGAGGCCCACTATGGCAGCACCATAGGCCACAATGGCATGTTTATATAGCAGAATTTTGGCCTTCCACCATATTCCACCATCTGCCATTGATAACCTTGATTGCTGCATGTTGCAGGTAGAAAATATTAGACTCTAAAAACCAAACTTGCCTTAGTAATTTATTATCAATCCCATCAATATAGACATGTAAAATCCGATTCAACTTGCCAAAGAATTAGCACATGTTTGGTTTCACTTATTTTAAAGAAATAATTGCTTGTTTTACCAAAATCCAGAGAGAAGTATAGGAAACAAAAAGCAATTATTTCCAAGGAAATGATTCTGAACCAAACATATGCTTAAAGAAAGGAGTGTTAAGAACAATGAAAAGCTTGAATATACAAACCCAAGAAACTCAAAGCACCAGGGATTCCAATCATTCAACTCCTAATTCATTCACATTATCATTCTTTATCACCAATAAAAATCCATCTCCATAAAGTTACCTACAGCATTAGAGGTGTCTTTTGTGCATATATGCACACATTCACACATACATACCTATATTGTTTTATTTCCATCATGTAGGCATATATAGGCATGTAAAGATAAAGAATAATTGTTTGATTTCCATTATCACTTATGCACTAAGCATCATGTTTTATGAAGATGCGAGCATGTGGTGCATGTGTACTGTGCAAGCCAAGGGTCAAACATAATAAATTCATTTGGGGGATAATAAGTACAATTATATGCATTTAATGAAACACTTGGTTAAAAAAGGCATAGATTGCAAGCAGTCAAAGTGAAATATAATAATAAGAGGTCAAGGTTTTATAAAAACAGTCTGCAACCATGACTTTGGCAGCTACATCAAGGTTTTTACAGTGTCCATGGTCGCAACACAAATGCAATTGTGGCCACATTTATCAGCAATATCAAGAACCACAACCACAATTTAAAACCTTAAGGGGTTTCATTATGTTCCAGGAAAGCCTATATTGGACAAAAAAAATACACGTATACTAGAAATCAAAAGCCTTGTTTTTCCATCATTTGCTTGGTTCTCCCAATCCAAGTTTTACAATTAAAATTAGGAAATTGACTCTCTTTCAATCGTGGTCAGCAGTTCTTATGGTCAAACGAAAGTGTCATATAACAAGCATTCACGCAATACACAGATTATTGATATTAAATAGAAAAACATACGCAACCAAACTGTGCACGTGGCCCAGACTACAACTAAACACAAACCATGTTAAATGTTAAAAGGTGTAGAAAAGTGAAGAGTGGGAACTTACAATGTGCACATCCTGGTCGTCAAGAGAAATAGGAGGAGAATCAGGAAGCCTAACTGACTTTGACTGAACTTGACTTCGATCAGAAGGCTTTGGCGGCTAAAGAACAAACACAAAATAAAATAAAATAAAAGCTTGATTTGAAACTGAAAGCAAGAAAAAGAATGACAAAAACGAAAAGTGAATGGCATACTAGATAGGAGAGAAGGGATTGGAAGGAGGTGCCAGAAGTACGAAGAGCGTGCAAGAGTTCGACGCGTTGGGCCGCCGTTGGAGGCGAAGCGCCGAGAAGCGCTGATTCGATGGTGCCTAGGAGCTGCTTCGGAGATACCATTTTGTGCCAGTCAGTGGTGAAACCCTAATGCTAGAAGAAGAACACAAAGAGAAAGAAGAGCGTTCGCTTAGGGCCACCAGGGCGGGAAATGAAATGAGCGAGGTTTCGGTGAGAATTGCAGATCCGGGGGGAACTGAAGTGCCAGTGCCAACTTTAAACCCTATAAACCAAAGCCCCTTCGTTTTTTCAGTTAATAAAAAATTGAAATAACTTAAAACCAAAATTCAAACCATCTACTTAAAACCAAAGAAAAAATGAGAAGACAAATTTTTAAAATTAAAAAAATATTGAGAGAAAATGAAAGGGAAGATGCAATTTTTTCCTTAATTTGGTTAAATAAAAATGTTAAAAAAACAAAATTTTCAAAATGATAAATTTGTCTTTGACTAAGTTTTTTAAATTTTTAAAATTACCATATAAAAAAAAAATGAGACATATAAGAAAGAGAAATGTCGTATTTGGATCCGCATCATAATGGTTTAAAAATTGCACCATTTCACACTTATCATAAAAGTTAATATAAATAGATTGTAAGTATCATATATTTTACACGAGTTTTTTTTTATTTTTTGTCGAACGGAAAACCAAACATAAAAATAAAAGACAATATAAAATATGTAACAAGAAAATAAAACAAAATTATACTTTTCCTCCTCCAAACAACTTAAGTTTTTATTTTCTCATTTAAATAAGTTGTGGCAAAATTCATATCTTTAATAATTACAAGTATAGTATTCAACTTTTTCTTTTAATGTGTAACCGTATTCGAATAATCAATATGGCATTAGGTTTTGACTTAAAATATGCTTCAACAATTAATTTTTTTAAATATAATATTTTGTTGGTAAACGTTGTTTTATTAAAAATATGTTTGGTTATGATTAATTTTGAGAAAATAGTTAATTTTGAATTTTTATTAAAATTTAGAAAAACTAAACTATTGTTTCTTTAAAATAAATTAAATCAGACAAGCATTAAGTGAATAAAACTTTTAAGTGTGGTAATAAATAAAATTTTTAAGTTAAAAGGTTAAAAATTGGTTTTGATCTTTCTATATTAAAAATTTTATTTTTATCTTTAAACTCTCTATTTTTTAGTTAATATTGTTTTTAAAAAATGATTATTTTTCAATTTTAAAATACAATCTTGGACTATTTTTTAATCGATTGTATCATTAAATTTATTTAAATAAAAACTATACAAACCAACTATTGTTTGAATAAAAAAGGATCATAAATAAGGTAAAAATGTATAAAAAATGAGTCTATTAAACAATTAAAAAACAAAAAATTCTCATATTAGATTATTTTTTATATGCTTATGAGCTTCACTCTTCACCCGATTTTTACCTTATACTATGACTCTTTTTGTTCAAATGTAAATTGAAATTCATGGTTTTTGTGTAAATAAATTTAATAGAATAAGTTTTACATATTAAATCATTCAAAAAATATATCAAAATTATGTTTTAAAATTGAAAATTGTTATTTTTTTCATAAGAATGGTATTGGCTTGAATTTATGAGTTAACGGATAAAAATGAATTCTATAAAAAATAAAGGACCAAAATAATTTTTTACCATAAAATAAAGAACCAAAATTATAATATAGGATTCATTTCTAAAATTTCTTACACTATAAAATTTTACTATTTAATTTATCAAAATAATATTATTATCTTATTTAAAAAAATTATAATTTCACATTTGGATTACAATAAAGAAGCATTATTATTCTTTAAAATTTCATAACTCGTGGAAATAATTGAAAAGATGCTTTATTATTATCTATTTGTATTTATTTAAGGACAAAATTGTCTTATTTCTTTTTTATGGGACACAGCCTTAATGCCTTTGAGTTAAGAAGGATAACTTTGTCATTTTTCTTCTAAAATTGGGGTTGTCCATCGCATTGCTTGCTTTGCTTAAAAATGAGAGGTTGTGCTTTACTTTCTTGTAAACTTTCAAACTTTTTAAGGAAGGTAAGGTGAGAAATAGGATGAGAATAAAATAATGAATTGTGTTTGGTCCAAATTTCCACGAGAAATACGATGAAAATGTGTTTTTATGATTTGAAATTGTCTTATTTTAAAAAAATTATCTAATTTTTGAAAAGAGAAACTCATGAGACATTAATTGATTTAGATTTTATGCGAAGGTTACTTGAATTTCATTATATGCATGTTCTCTTTCGTTTATGAATCGAATCTAAGGAATGGTTTTGAATATCTTTCAAATTTTTGTAACATTATTAAATTAATTAATTATAGTTTTTTTTTTAAACCTAAACCATTTATTTGATTTTACCAAGAGTTTAATTAATTTTTTGTGCTACTAAGCCAGACGTTATTAATAGAACTACGTACCTACTACTTTTCTTTAAACGAACTTAATATGATGTTACAGTAAGTTCTAAGTTTTATTAAATTACTAAGAAGTATTTATTTTATACCTACGTACCATGATTTAACAAAGAAGAGATAATTTCAAAGGATTTATGTTGCTAAGCTCTTTGCGTGAACTACTTTCTTGCTAGGTTTATTTAAGATGCATCAAAAGTTCTTTATTTTACCATCCCAATTTACTAACACGAAGTTTAGTAAATGGGAAATTTTTAGTTTTTGAGAATATAAAGATGGAAAAGTTCATATTTAGTATATTATTATAAAAAAATTATTAGAAAATATTATTTTTTTAAATGATTCTTAGTTAAGTTAAAAAAAAAAAATCTAATGTGAAGATGAAAATCTAACTTTTTCAAGTTGAGAAAAAAATTTAATGATGCGAAAAATATTATAATATCCTTATGAATTCATTTAATATAATTATAAATTTAGAAACAATATCTGATTAAATGTAATAAATGATTATATTTAAAAATAATAAATAGTTTTAGTGTATTAATATAATTTTAAAAATAAAATTACTTTATAAAATATATTGTTTAAATCTTTTTAATATATTAAATTTATACTTTTAAATATTTTTATTGTTTAATTCTTTAAAAGTTATCTAGGTATTAGTTAGCAAATTGTTTAAGAATATTATTAATAGATACCGTAAAAAAAAGAAAATTAAAGTAGAGAGAATGAAAATTTTTGTTATGTTAAAATTAAACAAAAAAATAAAAAATTACACCATCATATTCATAGTTTTTAAATTTATAAAAAAATATTTTTATAATAAAGTTTTACATAAGTTTATCTAATGAAATTATTTCTCTATAAGAATATTTTTTGGAAAAATCAATAATGTACTTAGAAAGTTTTATTAAAATCAAACATGAAAATTTTAATTCCCAATAAATATATCTAAACATTTTTAAGAATATTTATGACTAGACAAATGGATTTTCGTTGTTCCTAAGAATCATAATTCCTAAAAATCATGATCCCTCTGTATAAAAAAACTTTCTATATGAATGTTATATCTATATATTAGAGTGCAATTCATGTGCTTGTTCCAACACGATTCATGCATTATAAGAGATGAGTGGTGAAAAATGTGTGGGGCGTCGATGTAATGACCCGTTGTCATTACAATAGAAAGAAAATACATGAAGGTTCATTTCTTTATAAGGTTCTTAATTAACGTATTTATGAAAATGTGTATGAATTTTTTTCAATCAATTAAGATAGTAAACATTTAAATATACATACATATTTGTATCCTAAATAATAATTCATGTAAAGATAAGTTCAAGTAGCTAGTGTAATTGTTTGTATCTTATAGTTTTTATGAACAAATGTACATAAATAAAATCCATTACATCAAAAGGATGAGAGAGGGATACATCACTCGCACACCTATAGTTAGTCGACACTACTACTATTCTCCTAAAGAGGAGTAAAAGAGAATGCTTGCTCTTGACAAACGTTTTCGAAAACAACCTGAGGACGACGAGGTCTCGATCTTAGGCTAGAGCGGTGATGGCAGTTGATACCAATTAGCTAATCCCTAGTGATGAAACAACAAACCCACAATCATGACCTAAACACAAAAATATCGAAAAACACTTGCAAACATTGTGCAGAAAAATGTAAGAAAAGAAAGGAGAAAATGGAAAAAGAAAGAGATGAAACTCGCCACTAATTCATGGAATTAGATAAGAGCTTATAAAGATTTGCTACAACCATTATGAAGGCTTGATGAGAATTAGGTTCTTTGTTCAAAATAAAAGAAGAGAAAAAGTCTCTCAAAGAGTGCAAGCACATCTCAATTTCTTTCAAAAGTGATTGAGCTAATTACAAAAGAGGCTAATATAACCCTCTCCTAATACTAATTAAGAGTTCCTTAATCCTAATTAAGCTAACACAACGAAGCCCACAAGCCAAGCAAGCCCAAAACAAGTCAAATGACCTTCTTAGCTTTAAAGACCAATGTAGCAACGAAAACACAGGGAGAAACTATATACAAAAGGATATACAAGACCAATTTGGCAGTTGGACAAGTTATACAAAATGTGTCCCTTTATGGTTTCTCCTTGGCCCTTAAGGATGACCAACTCTTGTTGCACTTCTCCTTGAAACTTCTTGAGTCTCCTTGGCCCTTAGAACCTCAAATGCAAGGTTTTTCCTCCTCCTTGAAGTCTTCATGAGGAATATGACCATGACCCTCCATATATTTACCATCCTCTCCCTTTCTTGAAGAGAATTTGACCTCAAATTTGGAGCTTGAGTACCTACAACAAAAAGAGTCACGTCAATCACATTAAAACTAGTGCTTTCCCATATTATTGAGACATCTCAACTTTATAAGCATTATCATTTATTCTTTTCAAAATTTTAAAAGGTTTATCTCCTCTAGGAAGGAGTTTAGATTTCCTTAGGTGAGGGAACCTCTCCTTTCTCAAGTGAACCCAAATAAGATCACCTTTATTAAAATTCATTTCCCTTTTCCCCTTGTTAGCATGTTTAACATATTGTTCCCTTTTCTTTTCCATGAGAGATCGTGTCTTCTCATGTATATTTTTAACAAATTGGGCTTTGGAAAGCCCTTCATCATTCACCCAAGAAGGCATAATAGGTGAAGACAACAAATCAAGAGGGGATAGGAGATTAAAACCATATACCAACTCAAATGGAGAATGAGAAGTAGTAAGACCAACTACCTTATTATATGCAAACTCAACATGGGGTAGCCATTCTTCCTAAGCTCTCAAACTTTTCCCTACAAAGCATCTAAGGAGTTAGCCTAAGGTCCTATTAACCACTTCTTCTTGTCCATCCGTTTGTGGATGATAAGTGGTTGAAAAGAGTAGTGTTGTGCGAAGCTTACTGATGAGTCGTATTTTATACACCTTACAGGGCCCTAAGATGAGTGTTTTAGAGATCATTCGGTGCCTAAGAATTGAGTATAAGCTAAGATTCATATTATGAACCTAAAAATAGAGAAAATACAAATTTGTGCTAATTCGAGGACCTTAGCTAATAAAAGACTTGTTCTTCTATTCTTGCAGGTCCAGCCGAGACGATCTCAGCCCATCATAAGAAGACTCAGCCGAGATGATGTCATACCGGCTAGACTGACTCCATCTCAACCAGGCCAGGCTTCACGACCCAACAACCCAAGTAGGTGCAGTCCAATAAGGAGTGGCCCAAAGACGCTATCCAAGTCAGCTATCCAACTTAGAGGCCACCTCAGCTGCCACGTCACTCCTGGAGAAACTTGTAGCGCAAGTTATGCAAGGGTAGAATAGGTAATTCAGTTGTAATTCTGTTAGGAATCGTTAGGAGTAGCAAGTCACAGCTCGTGTATATATAGGAGGAGCTGTGCACTTTTTAGGGGTCCTTGGCATTCATATTTTCCTACTTTCATTATCTTCATTCTCTCGCTCTCATCTCCTACACTCATGGTGGTGCACGGTGTTGTCAATGACATTTTTCTCGATTGAGGAAGTGCAGGTTAGGAATTGAGAAGCCGAAGGTTACCAGAGGGACCAATTGGATTACAAACACATTCTACTGGAGTTGATCCTCAACGTCCTAGCCAGCAGAGGTGAATCATCACCGTCGACCATGGCGATCATTGTGGAAGATGGAATCATCGAATTCAGGCCTTGTGTTTGTATTTCGTTTCCAATAATATAAGTGTTTTCTGATTTCTGATCTCTATTACATTCCTAAACTTTAATTCACTTGTTGCGTCACGATTGCACAAAGTAATGTGAACAATGTTAAGCTAAGCCGATCGGAACTGGTTTAACTAATTTAGTAGGTAATTAACTAGAGAACCTAATTGAGAACCTAAAATCAACTCTGGACTTAATCCTTGCCAACTGATGAGGTAGCAATTGTGTAAATCCTCGATATGGCAATGGACGAATGTTTGGCGATCATCATAAGAACGTTAAAGGTTGATAAGGACTGTGGACTGAGTGAACGAACCAGAAGGACTTTGATTATTGGACTAAACATGAACACAGTAGTAGTAGAGTAGTTAGTTTAGTTGCATTTGAATCTTAGCTTAATTGCATTTTACCTTATTCGCACTCCAAACCCCCTGTTTCCTGCTTTTCAGTTTGAACCAAAGTTAGTTCGACTCTATTGCGTCTGTCCACACTTAGCCGAGATGAGTAGGATAGGTCTCTACCAAGACCATATCGGACCTGTCCCTACCAAGAGCGAGTCGGCACTCTGCACTTGAGACTTCCAGCTTACTTCAGTTTGCATATAAAATCACAATTGAGCACACTATGTCCTTGAGAAAATTCGACCTAGGGTTGACTATACTATAGTTAGCTTTAGTTTATTTGATACGCGTTAGACAACTAAAAATGAACTTATCAAATTGGCGCCGCTGCTGGGGACACAAGTTCTTTTGTGTCTTTGTGTGCCAAACCTGAGTTAAGCTGAATCTTGAGTCTGTAGGTTGCCATGTTAGTCGAGTCATAGAGTTTGAAGTGAGTCTGTGTCTGTTTGATTTGGATCCTGCAATAATATAGCATGCTGAGAGTGTGTTAAAATTTTGTCGCGTGAGTTTCACCGCTAAAAAAAAACCATCTTTGCATCATTAACCATATCTACTTTTCTGCATCAACATTCTCTAGCTTTCTACATGATTGATTTTGTTTTTTTGATAAGCTACCTGTTTTCTGTTTTCTAATAACTAACTCTAACTTCTTCTGCATAACTGATTTTGATTCTTTTGCACATTTGATTCTACAACTTCTCTGTATTTTGTTATTCTACAACTTCTGCATTTCTTTTTATGCATCAATTTTTTTTGTAACATTCTAACCAGCTCACAATTGTTTTGTTATTTTTTAGTATTTCTGCACCTTTATTTCTCTTTTTTGTTTTTCTTTTTATCTTGTTAATATCACTTATGCATTTTGATACCAGTATTATTCCTAACTCTTCTGATCTTGCTGATTCTGCTCCTAGCTCCAATAAAGAAGGGAATAAAATTGCACATTGATGCCATGACGTATCAACCGTGGTGTCCTCGGTATCTCGAATGGGAGCGAGCCCGATCATACGAGCATTATCCATTTGAGCTAACAACTATGTTGCCTGAGTTACAGGACTTTGCAGGTAACACTCAACAGTTTGACATGAAGGGATCTACTACATTTAGAGGAATAAATGGGATAGCTGCTGTTACCAATCAGAGCTTTGAAAGAAACATAGATGGATGTGGTATGTGTGGCTTTGTAGGACATCAAACCCACGATTGTCCCATTCTACAAGAACCACCACTTCCATTTAGACCGCAGTAAAGGGCCATGAACAACATACAGTTCCCACAAAAGGAGAGTTCCCTGGCGAACTGGACCAACCACATGCCCATAAGCAATATGGACTTCCAAGAAGATAGGTGCTGATGCCGACATTACTGAGCCCATGCGCGCTAATGCCAAGATTGTTGATCCTTGATATGCTGATGATGACCTTGCTGATAGGGCCGAGGACGCTACTTCTATGGTTGATAAGTCGGCCGAGAACAAGCCGATGCCAAACTACCGAGATTCGACAAAGGCCGAGACCGACTCAGCAAACCAAGTGCCAAATCAAGGCCGAGTCGGCCAAATGAAGCTGATAGTATCGTTTTTTAGTCGTCTAACGCGTATCAAATAAACTAAAGCTAACTATAGTATAGTGAACCCTAGGTCAAATTTTCTCAAGGACATAATGTGCTCAATTGTGATTTTATGTGCAAATTGAAGTAATGTAGAATCTAAGTGTATAGTGTTGACTCGTTTTGGCACTGGTCGAGATGCCTTTGATAGAGACTGGGACGAGATGATCTCGGTAGAGACTTCTCGACTTGGCTCGGCTGAATGCGGACTGACGCGACAAACTTAGAAAGTAGTAAACAGGGGGTTTTGAATGTGATAAAGAGAAACACAAGGTAAACTACACCATGAATGTAGGGAAAACACACTACTATCATGAATATTACTATTATTATTATTAGGATATATCTGTGTTCATGTTCAGTTCCATTAATCCAAGTCCAGTCCAATTTCTTCACTCCAGTTCTCAATCCATATCAGCCTTGGGAATTCTTATGACAATTGCCAAAGGTTCGTCCACTGCCATATCGAGGAATTACGCAATCGCTACCTCATCAGTTGGCAGGGATTAAGTTCAAGCTGATTTTAGGTTCTCAATTAGGTTCTCTAGTTGATTACCTACTATATTAGTTAAACCAGTTCTGATCGACTTAGCTTAACATTGTTCACGTTCTAAATGCAATCGCAATTCAAATTGTGAATTATAGAAGAGGAATGCAACCATAGATCAGAAATCAGAAAGTACTTGTATTATTAAAAACAAAATACAAACACAGGGCTTGGATTCGATGATTCCATCTTCCACGACGATCGCTATGGTCGATGGCGATGGTTCAGCTGCGCTGGCTAGGATGCTGAGGATCAAGTCCACTGGAATGTGTTAGTAATCTAATCGGTCCCCTCTAGTAACCTTCGGCTTCTTAGTTACTAACCTGCACTTCCTTAATCGAGAGAAACGCCATTGACAGCATCGTGCACCACCGTGAGTGTAGGAGATGAGAGCGAGAGAATGAAGATAATGAAAGAGGGAAAACATGAATGTCAAAGACCCCTAAAATGTACACAGCTACTCCTATATATACAAGAGCGTGCGAACTTCGAAGCCTAACATAATTACAAACGTGGATTTCCTATTCTACCCTTGTGTAACTTGCGTTACAAGTTTCTCTAGGAGTGACATGGAAGTTGGAGCTGAGGTGGCCTCTAAGCTGGATAGCTGACGTGGATAGTGCCAGTGGGCCACCCTTATTGGGCTGCTAGGCTGTGAGGCTTTGGCCTGGCCGAGATGGAGTCGATCTCGGCTGATGTGGACTGAGAACTGGAGTGAAGAAATTGGACTGGACTTGGATTAATGGAACTGAACATGAACACAGTTATATCCTAATAATAATAATAGTAATATTCGTGATAGCATTGTGTTTTCTCTACATTCATGGTGTAGTTTACCTTCTGTTTCTCTTTACTCGCATTCAAAACCCACCTGTTTACTGCTTTCTAAGCTTGTCGCATCAATCCGCATTCAACCGAGCCGAGTCGAGAAGTCTCTACCGAGATCATCTCGTCCCAATCTCTGCCGAAGGCATCTCGGCCAGTGCTGAGATGAGTCAACACTCTATACTTAGATTCTGAATTACTTTAGTTTGCACATAAAATCACAATTGAGCACACTGTGTCCTTGAGAAAATTCGACCTAGGGTTGACTATACTATAGTTAGCTTTAGTTTATTTGATACGTGTTAGACGACTAAAAAACGATACTATCAAATTGGCGTCGTTGCCGGGGCCACAAGTTCTTTTGTGTCTTTGTGTGCCAAGCTAACTGAAGTCGAATCCCGAGTCTGTAGAGTGTGTTTGTTGAGTAAGTCTATTGAGTCTTTGAAATTGTCTATATCTGTTTTCTACTTGAGTAATAAAGCATGCTGAGTTTTTGTTAATTTTTCTCTGTGAATTCACCGCAAAAAAAAAAAACAACAAAATATTTGTCTCTACATTGCATACTGTTAGCATTCTATTCTGCATTCTTTTTTTTTTGCATTGCACAATTGACTTGCATTTTTACCTACATCACATTCTTGCAGCTTTATTAGGATTAATTGATAATTGTAGTTATTGTTCTCGAATGCATTGATTTAATGCTGACTTTCCTGCATGATTTTATAATGCATGAGTAGGAGTAGCACTGACCCTTTCTATGCTTTTGACCCCGAAATAGAGAGAACCTTGCATAGATTAAGGAAGGCTAGGAATCTAGTCGTAAATAATAGTAGAGGTGATGATTTTGTCATTAACTCTAACCAGTTTTCTACTAATATTTCTATTTCTAGTTTTAGCCATTTTGCAGAGCTAGGTCAAATGGAGAACAACGACAGAACACTAAAGGAGTTGGCTACACCAGATGTGGTGTATCAACCTTGGTGCATCCAATACCCACAGTTGGAGCCATCTCAAATGTATGAATTGAAGTCTGGTCTTATTCATTTGCTGCCAAAGTTTCATGGTCTTGCAGGAGAAGACCCCCACAAGCACTTGAAAGAATTCCAAATGGTCTGTTCCACAATGAGACCGTAGGGGATTTCGGAAGACTACATTAAGATGAAGGCGTTCCCATTCTCGCTTGACAGAGCTGCAAAGGACTGGCTGTACCTTCAACAAGCACTTTTCAACACGTGGGGAGATATGAAGCGTACCTTCTTGGAGAAGTTCTTTCTGGCATCCAGAACTGCGTCCATCCAGAAGGAAATATGTGGGATAAGGCAACATACAAGAAAGACTCTGCACGAGTATTGGGAGAGATTCAATAAACTTTGTGCCACCTGTCCACACCATCAGATCAGCGAGTAGTTGCTGATCCAGTATTTTTATGAAGGACTCTCAATGATGGACAAAAACATGATTGATGCCGCCAGGAGCAGCTTTGATGGATAAAACACCACCAGCAGCAAGGCATCTGATCTCCAATATGGCAAGTAATACACAACAGTTTGGGATCAAAGGGCTGAGTCAATCTCGGATGGTGAATGAAATTGGTGCAACTTCCAACCAAAGACTGGAGAATTAGCTGACTGAATTGACATCATTGGTGAGACATCTTGCTGTTGGACAACACCAACTAGCCATGGCAGCAAAAGTATGTGGCATATGTACTTCCGTGGAGCACCTCACCGACATGTGCCCCACACTCCAAGAAACTAAGTCGGACCAACCAGGGAATGTTGGAGCCATAGGTGGATTTCAGTACGGGAAACAACCGTATCAGAATCGACCATTTGATAGTTAGCAGCATGGAAGACAGCAGTTTCGGGCGGGACCGAATGAGGGGCTTTATGCAGCTCAATAATTCGGGTCCACACCGAATACATATCAGAGACAAGCAGGTTATCAACAGCCGACTCCACAATATCAAGCGCCACCCTTCCAACAACAACAGCAGTAGTAGAGAGTGCCTATTCAAGGCAACTCTCCATCTTTGGAAGACCTGATGAATCAGCTTGCAACTAGCAACCTGGAGTTCCAGCAATTTGTGAGCTCCAACAACATGCAATTCTAGCAAAATGTGACCGCCACCATCCAAGACCTCAAAACGCAAATAGGTTAGTTAGCTAATACTGTGAAGATGTGGTGTCGGCCCTAATAAGAAATGAAGAACTCACTGTAGGTGCCCCACAAGCACTGCCAAAAAAATGCAGAGATCTTGGAATCTTTTCTGTCTCATGCACCATTGGCGAATGCATGTTTGCCGAGGCCATGTTGGTGATCTTGAACCCACGGGGATGACCATTCAAATTGCAAACAGAAGCACAGTTCAACCCCTAGGCGTTCTCGAAGATGTTCTTGTCCATGTCAACAAGCTAATTTTTCCAACTGACTTTTATGTGCTAGATATGGAGGAAAAGACATCTGGGAAGGAATCAACCTTAATTATGGGGAGACCATTCCTGATGACTGCCAAAACAAAGATTGATGTGCATGCTGGGACGCTCTCAATGGAATTCGGTGACACCCTGGTGCAGTTTAATATCTTTGAAGCCATGAAGCACCCCACTGAAGACCATTCTCTCTTTGGCATTGACGTGAGTGAAGAGCTAGTTGAAGAATATTTTCAACCAGACACCTGTAGTGAAGATATAGAAGATTTTGCTGAAAATGCTGATGTCACCAGTTGCTTAGGGTCCATAACAGAAGAGGCCGACTATGAGGAAGTACATACCTCCCTAACTCTGAGGACGATAATGATGACATTGCTGACTTGGATTTTGAAGCTGAATTGTTTGAAGTGATAGACCAATTCTGCAACCATAAAAACATGGAGTGTGTAAATAATGCAAAAGTCAAAGTTGCCCAAACCAACAAGCCTTCATCTGCACAACTGGCAACAATTTTCACAGCTAAAGGCGAGCCGGCTACTAAAGGCCGAGACTGAAGAATGACTAAAGTCAACTCGGCCAAGCAAGGCCGAAACCGAGAAGAGAAGAAAGTCAACTCAGCCAATGCAGGCCGAGAGCAAGGAAAGACCAAAGTCAACTCGACCAAGATGCGAAGAGACGAAACCATCATGATTGCCAAGACCATCTTGGCCATTGAAGGCCAAAAGCAAGCATGAGCTGTATTCACTATTCCATCCGGATCCGACTCTGACTCCGAAGCTGCACAAGAAGCTAATGCTAACTCCAATTCGACAAGTGCTGAGCCTACCAAGGGGAGTCGGCCAAAGCAATTGAAGGCCGAAATCATGTCGGCACACTTGGTGCCGAATCCCAACCAAGTCGGCCAGATGGATCCGAAGTCACTAATTGAAAATTCTTCATCTCCACCACCAGCCATGGAACTAAAGCCATTGCTAAATCATTCGAAATATGTCTATTTGGATAGTGAACAACAACGCCCGGTTATCATTGCCAACAATCTCGACCAGGAGCAAGAAGACAGGTTGCTGAATGTCCTAAGACAGAATAAGAAGGCAATTGGGTGGAAACTTTCGGACCTTCCTAGCATAAACCCCTCCATCTATATGCACAGAATATTGACAGAGGAGGAAATCAAGCCCTCAAGGCAACAACAAAGAAGTCCGAATTCGATAATCCTGGATGTGGTTAAAAAGGAAGTCACCAAACTCCTTGTTGTAGGGATCATCTACCCCATCTCAAATAGCCAATGGGTGAGCCTTGTGTAAGTGGTACCGAAGAAATCCGGGATGACTATCATGAAGAACCAACACGAGGAGCTGGTGCCAACAAGGATTCAGAATAGTTGGTGAGTCTGCATCGACTATAGAAGACTAAACCAGGCAATTTGCAAAGACCACTTCCCTTTGCCTTTTATTGATCAAGTCTTGGAAAAGCTATTAGGGAAATCCCATTACTGGTTTTTGGATGGTTTCTCTGGTTACATGCAAATACAGATTGCACCTGAAGACCAGCATAAGACCACCTTCACCTACCCATTTGGTACCTTTGCGTACACTCGCATGCCATTTGGCCTATGTAACGCGCCGAGCACGTTCCAACGCTGCATGACAAGCATCTTCTCGGATTTACTACAAGAGTGCATGGAGGTGTTCATGGACGACTTCACGGTGTATGCGGATTCATTTGAGGCATGCCTGGAGAACCTGTCCAAGGTGTTGAAGAGATGTATTGACACAAACCTTGTGCTTAATTTTGAAAAGTGTCATTTAATGGTAATTGAGGGAATAATGTTGGGTCATCTAGTATCCAATAGAGGCATTGAGATGGATAAATCGAAGATAGACATCATCACCTCCCTTCCAAACCCCACTTCGGTACGGGAAGTTTGCTTATTTCTGGGACATGCAGGCTTCTATAGAAGATTCATCAAGAACTTTAGCAAACTCGCCCTGCCTCTGTCCAGATTGCTACAAAAGGATGTGGACTTCAATTTTGACCAGTCCTGTATGGAAGCATTTCAAGAGCTGAAGAACAAACTTACATCCGCTCCCATTCTACAAGCACCAAACTGGGACCTGCCATTCGAGCTGATGTGTGATGCATCTAATTCGGCATTGGGAGCTGTTCTCGACCAAAGAGCTGGAGTTGGCCAACCCATGCATGTAATTGCCTATGCATCTCGTATCATGGACCCAGCCCACCAAAACTACACAACAACTGAGAAGAAACTCTTGGCAATTGTCTTCGCCTTAGACAAATTTCATTCATACCTTCTTGGCTCAAGAATTGTTGTGTTCTCTAATCACGCTACCTTGAGGTACTTGTTGAAGAGGCTGGATGCCAAACCGAGACTGATTTGGTGGATGCTTCTTCTTCAAGAATTTGACATAGAAATCAGAGACAAGAAAGGTGCCGAGAATTCAGTAGCATATCACTTGAGCAGGATTGAGAGGGAAGAAGACCTCATGCCTATCAGAGACCAATTCCCAAATGAGCAGTTGCTGCACATCAAAACGTTTACACCATGGTTTGCCGACATTTGCAATTATGTGGCAACATCTCAGTTCCCGTTAGAGGCATCCCGTCTATACAAGGAAAAACATCAAAGCGATGCCAAATACTACATATGGGATGATCCCTACCTTTGGAGACTCTACAGTGATAAAGTCATTCGCATGTGCATTCTTGAAACCGAGATCAATTCAGTCCTCCAGTTCTGCCACTCAGCACCTGGAGGCGGCCACTATGGATCAACTCGGACTGTTAGGAGAGTGCTTGATTGCGGGCTCTATTGGCCCACTATTTTCAGAGACGCTCATCAGTTCGTCTCCACCTTTGACAAATGTCAAAAAGCCGGAATGACCATGAACAAAAGACATGAAATGCCCCAGCAACCCATATTGTTTTGTGAAGTCTTTGATGTTTGGGGTATTGATTTCATGGGGCCATTCCCAATCCCCAATGGTTATTCATACATATTGCTGGCCATTGACTATGTTTCAAGATGGGTAGAAGCCATCGCCACCAAGACCAATGACGCCAAAGTAGTAGTGGACTTTCTTAAGTCCAACATTTTCTGCCGATTTGGTGTTCCAAAGGCGCTCATAAGTGACCATGGTAGTCACTTCTACAATAGAGCCATGGCTTCCCTTCTTCAAAAATATGGGGTGACGCATAAAATCGCCACAGCCTACCATCCCCAAACAAATTGCCAAGCCGAAGTTTTCAACAGGGAAATTAAGAAAACGCTACAAAAGATGACAAATCCTAGCAAGAAAGACTGGAGCCGACTCCTTGAAGACGCTCTCTGGGCGCATAGAACTACATACCGAACACCGTTAGGGATGTATCCCTATCGGATTGTCTTTGGTAAAACCTGCCACCTTCCTGTGGAACTAGAGCACAAAGCCTACTAGACTGTCAAACAGTGCAATTTGGCCTATGACCAAGCAAGAGAGCAAAGGAAATTCCAACTGCAAGAGTTAGACGAACTCCGCTTGGAAGCACACGAGAATTCCAGGATCTATAAGCAGAAAGTCAAGAAATTCCATGACCAACAGATCCTGAGGAAAGACCTCCGAGTCGGCCAAAAGGTGTTACTATTCAATTCACGACTAAAGCTCATAGCAGGTAAGCTTCGCTCTTGAAAGGATGGACCTTTTATTATCACTAACATATTTCCCTATGGTGTATTGCAACTAAGAGATGAACAAAGCAACAACATCTTCCAGGTCAATGGGCATCAAATCAAGCCATTCCATGAAGGTCCAGCACCAATTACAGGTGACATGGAGATCATCTCACTGATGGAACCAACTCCACCAAATGGCACTACCTAAGCCTATTTTGCCAGCCCCTCTCAATCATATCAAGCATTAAGGACAATGCAGAATTCAAGTGTGGGGGGGAGGGGGAGCACTGTTGTGGCCATTTGAAGCTGCAGACCGAACTCTATTGCTCTGATAATGTTCATACTCTTCATTCTGGCTTAATTTTAATTGTTTTGTTTTGTTTGAATTTTTGTTTTATTTCCTTAGTTCCTTCCTTTGTTTCAATTTTCCCTTGAGTCACTTTCTCTTGTTTCCCGTTCTGTTTGATTCTAATAAAAAAAAACTATTGAAGCCGAGTTCATCCCGGTTCTATGCCATCTCGGCCGAATTTGGAGTGACTTCGGCTACATAGGGTTTTAATGGTCTTTTTGTCTTATTTCCTCCTAGCAGAATTCCAGAATTGGATTGTTAAAAAAAATGTGTTTTGGGAAGAATTTTGAATTGACTTCTCGAAGTTTAAGAAGACAATAGGAAGTAATTCTGCAACTCTGAAAAGAGATTTCTCTAGCTTGAAAGGACTGAAACTTTTGTGTTTCTAGGCAATGATTAACTGAAAACTGAAAAGGAAAACCTTCGGTGATAGAGCAAAATAACCTGTGTGAGAATTTGAGCCCTTGTAAATATTGATGGCTTGCATCTTGCCATTCTCTCTTTCTGGTGTGATTTTTGCATTCATTATTAACTGTGTATTCTACATTTTTCCTTGACTCTCTAGATACAATTGTTTTCACATGCAGGAATGACATGATCTAGGCCATGTTTCTTATGAGCCTTGAGCCAAATAGAGCCTACCTGGAAAATCAAATTTTACCCCTTGTTCACCCCCTTGAGCCTGATCAACCATTTTTCCTGATAGCTCATTACAAGCCAAGGCTAGAAAAACCATGATTTAACCTCACCCATAGGGAGTAGAGGAGCCTTGGAATTGTTTTGGGAATAAGTCATCATCAAAGTGTGGGGGAAGTTCCAGGAAGTAGAATCAGTTCAGAATCTTCTAAAGGCCCATGAAGGAAAGAAAAGAAGCGAGCGAATGAAAGAAAAAGAGAAAAGTAGAAAAGTGGCTAAGAATTCAAGGCCGAAAATAAAGAATTACAACAAAGCTACATGAACACCAGAAAAGAAAGGAAAAGAAAAGATAGAAAACGGGAAAGAAGTGAGCAGATAAGAGTAGAATAAAGGAAGGAGATCACAGCATCCTAGGCTATTCCTATGCTGATGAAGCTTACTCCCCATTGCTCCTCTTTTCCCCATGGGGTCTGAAACCACTTTCCATATTTTATCCTACCCGTGTCCCTAGCCTCGCTACAAGCCGAAAAGAAGCCCTAGTGATCATGGTTGCTTGTGTTTTTGTAGGTATAGGAGGAGAGCCTCGTCAAAGTGAAAGAATGCTAGTTTCATGCAATGTTGAGTGTAAATACAAACCCGAACACTTGAGAGGCTGAGAGGATTTTTACCTAAGCGAGAGCTTTACCATTGTTGGTTACCTTTTGTTGTTGCAGGTCATGAATTCGCCTTGAGCACGGGAGAAGTAGTTTTCAGATTGTTTGAGTGTCTTAATCTCAGGGTGAATGAGTGCCGAATTTGTCTTGGTTGAACTTAAGGAAACCAATTGAAAAAAAATTCTTTCTATCTTTAAAAATCTCCCTTGTTGATTTCATTTGATTTTGCCCAGGAGTGCAAAAGGTTAAGTTTGGGGATCTGATGAGTTACAAACTATACATCTTTTATGGACCTAAAAAGAGTATTGCAAGATTGTTTTGTGCCTAAGGAATAATTGTTAGTTGAGACAGCCCAACAGAAGAAGAGAAGAAGACTTTTTATTAGCTAAGACCTTCAATTTAACACAGATTTGTATTTTCTCTCATTTTAGGTCCTTAGTACGAATCTCAGCTAACAATTATTCCTTAGGCACAAAACAATCTTGCAATACTCTTTTTGGGTCCATAAAAGATGTATAGTTTGTAACTCATCAGAAGCCGAGGCGAAACGAAATCGACTCGCCCAAAGAGATACGTGTCAAAGTCGATTCCATCTTGACCAATAGAATCTGCAAGCAAGTACCATCCATGTTCGACTCGAGTGGGGATGTGGAAGTCGAGTCAGTTCGCAATACCAGCTCTAGATTAAGCAACAGAAAAAACTGTTCCAAGTTTTGAAGAAACCAAGAAGCTCATATGGCTACTCGGTCAAACATCCACTATTAAGCTTTTTGCTCCAAGAATCACCAAAAGACATCACATTGAACTTGGCGGGATGGTTGAGGAGAAAGCTTCCCCAAGCTATTACCAACAGGAGCAAAGCGAAAATGCTAGATATCAGATTTTGCACATTCTGTTTGTATTCTTTCCACCCTAAGAAAGAAATTTGTCGTACTGATTTCTAAAAAAAAAAAAATGGGCCGAAGGCGACTCCAGAAGAGAACACTGAGGCCGAGTCCAATTCGGACATTTTGAGTCGACAATAGACCGAGACCGACTCGGTCTATCAAGTGCTGAAGCCAGACCAAGTCGGCCTACTGACGCCGAGATCAACTAAAGCAACTTCTCTATATTCACTATCCTAAAGCTAAATTCCTCCATGGCGCCTCTTGAGCCAAGCCTCATAACCCCTTGATATTCTTGTTGGCATGCATTGAAGACAATGCAAAATTCAAGTGTGGGGGGGGGGGGGAGGATGGAGTCCATACTAGCCTTTTCATGTTTAATTCCTATTTTTATTTGTTATTTTTGCTATTATCATCTCTTGTGTTTGGTTAGTTTTAGTTTTATTTCCTTTCCTTCCTTTATGTTCTTTTCCATTTTCATTTCCATTTCCCTTTGTTTTAAATAAAGGCAGTCTGAGCCGAGTCCATACCAACTCTGACTCCATCTCAGATAGATTTGGACCTACTTCGTCTCGGCCCAGCCAATTTCAATTTCTTGTTTTCCTCCTAGCTGAATTCTTGGATTGCTGAGAAAATGTTTTGAAAAAGAGAATTTGAGATGATTTCCATAAGTATTGGATGAATAAGTAGGAAGCAATTCAGAGTCCTGGAAGACTGATTTTTAAATTTGACAGGGAATGGAATTCTTGCATCCTTAGGCAATAAGTGATTGAAAAACAGAAAAGATAGACCATTAATGGCAGACTAATTAACCAGTGAGAATTTTTTGAGCCTGTGTACATATAGATGGCTTTGCATTTGCCATTCTCTCCTTCTTGTGCGATTTTTGCATCCATGCTAACTGTGTATTCTGGATTTTGCTTGGACTCTCTGGATATATCTAGTTTCACATGCAGGAATGAGATGATCTAGGCCATGTTTCTAATAAGCCTTGAGCCAAATGGACCTGCCCTGTAAAATTCATCCTTTGTTCACCCTTTGTGAGCCTGAATGACCATTCTTTCTTGACAGCTCAGTGATAAGTTCGTTTTCAGTCGTCTCAACGCGCATCAAATAACTAAAGCTAACTATAGCATAGTCAACCTTAAGTCGAATATTCTCAAGGACACAGTGTGCTCAATTGTGATTTAGTGAGAAGTGAAATGATGCAGAATCTAAGATGCAGAGTTTTGACTTGTCTTGGCCATTGACCGAGTTGCTCTCGACAGAGACAGAGCCGATATGGTCTCGGTAGAGATTTATCAAGCTGGTCTCGACTAAGTGCAGACAAACACAATAGAGTTGGACCGACTCTGTTTCAGTACTTGGATAGCAATAAATGGGGGGGGGGGGGGTTAAATGCGAGTAAAGCAGAAAGTATACTAAAACTATGAATGCAGTGAAAATATACTAATGCTACTGATATTATTATTATTATTATTATTATTATTATTATTATTATGATATAATTGTGCTCATGTTCAGTTCTATTAGTCCAAGTCCATTTCAATTTCCTCACTCCAATTAACAGTCCATATCAGCCTTGGGAATTCTTATGACAATCGCCAAAGGTTCGTCCATTGCCATACCGAGGAATTACGTAATCACTACCTCATCAGTTGGCAGGGATTAAGTTCAGAGCTGATTTTAGGTTCTCAATCAACATTCGTTAAAGGATTACCTACTGAACTAGTTAAACCAATTTCGATCGGCTTAGCTTAATATTGTTCACTTCTAAATGCAATCGCAATTCAATCCGTGAATTAAAGAAGAGGAAAGGAACAGAGATGAGAAATGCAGAATGAAATTGATTAATAGAAAACAGAGTACAAACACAATGGTCTGAATTCAGATGGATCCATCGTCCATGACGATCGCCATGGTGGATGGTGGTGGTTCACCTCCAGTAGCCTGAGCGCTAAGGATCAGATCCACTAGAGTGCGTTGGAATCCCAATCGGTCCCCTCTGACAGACTTCGGCTTCCCAATCTCAGACCTGCATTTCCTCGATCGAGAGAAACACCAATGCAGCACCGTGCACCACCATAGATGGAGAAAAATGAGAGCGAGATAATGAAAATGATGACAATGCGTAGAGTGTGAATTCAAAGACCCCTAAAATGTACACAACTACTCCTATATATACAAGAGCGTGCGAACTACGATGCCTAACAGAATTACAAAAGTGAATTTCCTATTCTACCCTTGTGTAGCTTGTGTCACACGTTTCTCCAGGAGTGACATGGCATCTGGAGCTGAGGTGGCCTCTGAGTTGGATAGCTGACGTGGATAGTGCCATTGGGCCACCCTTATTGGGTTGCGCCTACAGTGAGCTACTGGGCTGCAAGGCTTGGCTTGGCTGAGATGGAGTTGGTCTCGGCTAAGACGACTCTCCTGGCTGATGTGAACTCGGCTCAGTCCTGCAGAAGAAGGGAAGAAGACTTTTTATTAGCTAAGACCTTCAATTTAGCACAGATTTGTATTTTCTCTATTTTTAGGTTCATAATATGAATCTTAACTAACAAACAATCCTTAAGCATAAAATAATCTTACAACTACCCTTCTTAGGTCTATAAAAGATGCATAATCTGTGACTCATCAGACCCCCACACTTAACCTTTTGCACTCTTGGGCAAAATCAAATGGGAACCAACAAGGGAGATTTTAAAGGATAGGAAAGAATTTTTCAATTTGGCTTCCTTAAGTTCAGTCGAGATAGAGTCGGCACTCCTTCATCCTAAGTTTAAGATACTCAATCAATCTGAAAACTACTTCTCCTATGCCCCAAGTGAATTCATGACCTGCAAACAGTAAAAGGTAGCCCGGAGTGATAGAGCTCTCACTTAGGCAAGTATTCTCTCAGTCTCTCAAGTGTTTGGGTTTGTATTTACACTCAACATTGCATGAAACTAGCATTCTTTTACTTTGACAAGGCTCTCCTCCTTCACCTGCAAAAACACGAACAACCATGATCACTAGGACTTCCTTTTGACTTGTAGCGAGGCCAGGGACATGGGTAGGATAAAATATGGAACGTGGTGTTATAACCCTTGGGGAAGAGAGGAGCAATGGTGAATAAGTTTCATCAGCATGATGGGCAGCCCAAGATGCTGTGATCTCTTTCCTCTATTCATTTTTTATCTTCTCATTTCTTTCCCTTTTTTTGATCTTTTATTTTTTCTTTCTTTCCTGATATTCAGGCAGCTTTGCTGTAATTCTTTGCTTTTTAGCTTTGTTCTTAGCTGCTTTTCTACTTTTCTCTTTTTCTTTAATTTGTTTGCTTCTTTTCTTTACTAGCCTTTAGAAGATGCTGAACAGATTCTACTTCCCGGAATTTCCCCCACACTTGATGATGACTTACTACCAAAACAATTCCAAGGCTCCTCTACTCCTTATGGGTGAGGTTAAATCATGGTTTTTTTTTCTGGCCTTGGCTTGTAATAAGCTGTCAAAAAGAATGGTTGAATTAGGCTCAAGGGGGGTGAACAAGGGACAGAATTTTTCAGGTAGGCTTTATTTGGCTCGGGCTTATAAGAAACATGACCTAGAATAAGAAACCTCTATTCTTATCAAGAACCCATAATGTTTGTGATGAATCTCACTACTCTTATCTAGTGCATGATTGAATTAGTGGAAAGAATATATTCTTTTCTTCTCCATTTTTTTCCTTTCTTTCTTACTAATTTTCGCATTTCTTGCATCTTTTGGCATTTCTTAATTTTTCTTGCATGCTAGGCTTGATTGATGATCCAAGGTTGCGTCAATTGGTATTAGAGCCTGGTTATCTACACCTAGCAGTTGAATGTAGCTCAAAATCAAGAAGAACTATGGAGTTTTGAGGTGGTTTGGGCAAACCACAAATTAGTAAGAGTTTCTTCAATTTCGTGATCATTGTCCAATTAGCTTCATTTTTGTGGGGTTTTTTTTCACATGGTTCTTGTGCTTAGATACATGGTTCAATTTTTGTTAGTTCTATGATTTGATTAGGATTTCAAGTCATAAGGTTCTTGATTCTTAAAATTGGGGATTTTCGGTTTTATTAGTCCTATGATGCTTGCTAGTGAATCTTTTGGGTAGCGTTTGGTGTGCTATGCTTTTGCCTTGCATATTGGTGGAAAAACTAATTGGAATTGCACCATTTTTGAGTAATCATGTTTATGTTCTTCACCTAAGTGATGTTTACCATGTGTTTGATGAAATGCTTTGAGAAATTGTGCAAGAAAGTATGCTAGAGTTGTGCTTATGTTGTAAAAAAAAGTAAGGACCAAAAGTTTGTGCAAAAATAGTTCTTAAGGAGAAAGAAAAAGAGTTTCAAGTGGTTCTATTACTATAGTAAAAATAGAGCTTGGACACATAAAAGCAAAAGAAAAATATCAAAAGAAAGAGTTGTTTGAAGGTTCAAAGATTCTATAAGGCACACATGGGTTCTAGAGTGCTACTTTTGCTAGTTTTGGTGCATTGTTTAGTGTAGTAAATTTCACCTATTTCACTAGTTCCCATGCATTTCTAAATGTCTTCTAATTGTTCTTTGAGTCTTCTTACATGTCACATTAAATTCCTTTGAGTTTAGCTTTCCTTTCTTGAGCTTTTCTTGCTTGTCAATTTTCTTGGCTTCAAATGTTTTGTCTTTGAGTATTCTTTCCTTTGCTTTCCTAAGAGTATCTTGAGATTTTCTTGGTTTTCACTTGCAGATGAGATGTTTTATTAAGAGAGGAGGTTTCTTAGTCAATCTTAGAGTGGGAGTTGAGAGGTAAAAGGCTAGAGTGTACTTGAGAGAACAAGCCATAAAAGTGTGAAACAAGAGTGTGAGTGACAAACACTTAGAGAGTGTGGTGAGGCTGTTCTTGTGCAGTTCGGTACTATAGTAGTTTGAGGAGGTTTCAAAGGCTTTGAGGAGTGAAGAGGTGAAGGAAGGATGGAAAGTTCGAGTATTAATTGGGAGGGTCTTTCCCCTAAGTTCAAATACATCCTAAATACCATGATTAAGCTTACAGAGAAGTTGAACCTAGTAGGCTAGGGGCTTGATTCGATGCAAAATGATGCATAAAGTACTCATGATAAGGTTGAGGCTTTGAGTAGAGCCAAGGAGGATGGTTATGGAGGAAGGAACTATAGTAACCATAGTAGGAATTCACAGTCCTCTAGGGAAGAGAGGCGTGAAAGACATAAGAGGAATAAGAGGGAGAAAATTATGTGAGAGGCATGATAGGAGAGAAGAGGATAGGATGGATGAGTTGGAAATGAATAAATGTAATATACCTTCATTATTATGCAATTGGAAGCTTGAGTTCTATATAGATTAGGAACTCAAGGTTAATCAAGTGGTGACTGGTTTTGATATACAAGGCTGAAAAAGGGTGAGGTTGGTAACCTTAGCTTTTGGGGACTATGCCTTGATTTTGTGGACTACCATGTTGGATGATATGAGGAGAGGCATAATTGAGCCTTGTGAGAGTTAATATGATTTGAAAAGGTTAGTGAGAAAAAGATTTGTTCCACCTTCATATGCAAGGGACCTACATAATTAGCTCCAAAGATTATACTAGGGGTCCAAGAGTATGGAAGAGTACATAAAGAGATGGAGATGGACCTATTGAGATCCCAACTTAGGGATAGTGAGGAGGCCATTATGGCTAGATTTCTTCATGGGTTAAATAGGGAGATCTAGGATGTGGTAGAGTTGTAGAATTATAGAACTCTCCTGGTGCATCAAGCCGTGAAGGTAAAGATACAATTGAGGAGGAGAAGTGCATCTAGGAGGTCCATTATTGGCTCTAGTAGTTTGAGGGGAAGAGACAGGGAGAAGGAGAAAGCTAGGAGTGAGAGGAGTCCTAAGAAAGGGAGTGAGCCCTTCCAAGGTTGAAAGGAGAAAGGTTTTACACCTTCACCCAATGCCCCTAAGTCAAGCAACATTAAATGTTTTAACTACCTTGGCAAATGCCATATAGCTTTTCAACATCCTAATAGGAAAGCCATGATTATGAGAGATGATGGAGAGGTGGCAAGTGAGAGCTCACATGGGGAGACATTTGCCTCTCGTGAATCAAAGAGCCATAGTAATGATTCCCACTTTGAGGGAGATTTGTGGATAGTAAGAAGATTGATGGGTAGCTAGATAGGAGATGAAGCTAAGACACATATAGAGAATATTTTTCATTCTAGGTGTCTAGTCTTGGGTAACTTGTGTTCCATAATCATTGATGGGGGAGTTATGTGAATGTGGCTAGTGAGAGACTTGTGAAGAAGTTAGCTTTACCTACCCTTGTACATCCAAGACCATATAGGCTTTAGTGGCTAAGTAAGCATGGAGAGTTGGTTGTGAATAGGCAAGCTGGAGTGTCCTTTACCTTGGGGAGTTATGAGGATAAGGTGTTATGTGATGTGGTGCCAATGGAGGTCACACACCTATTGTTGGGCAGGGCATGGTAGTTTGATAGGAAGGTGACTCATAATGGAGTCACAAATAGGTTCACATTTGTACATATGGGGCAAAAAGTTGTCCTTAAACCTTTGTCTCCAAGAGAGGTTCAGAAACATCAAAATAAGATGAGAGAAAAGAGAAATAAAAAGGTTGAGAAAAGAGAAACCAAAACAAAAAGAAAAAGAAAAAAGTGAGAAAAGCAAGAGTATGAAAGAAAATGTGGGAATAAAAGAGCCAACCAAGAGTGGTAAAAGTAATAAAAAGGGAAAAAAAATGAAGGAATCCATATTATTTGGCCCTATGAAGGTGAGAAAGGTCCCCTTGGCCAAGAGGAAACCTTCATATGCTATGTCCACTAACATGTTATTGCATGCTTCTTCTTCTTCTTTGGTTTCTTTGCCTACATGTATGAAGGATCATTGCTTACTAACTCCTTATGAATCTCATTTGTGTTGTGGACTTTTTCTTTTCTTATGGTTATGAAATAAGCTATGAAGAGATTTGGAAATAGCATTCATGGAGAGCAAGATTTTGATTCCCACATTCTATGTTCCATGATGTCTCTTAAAGATACCTTTACACTTATGCCAAGAGCCCACTACCTTGTGCAAACGGATTTTTACCTAAAACTTTTATTATTTCCTTGCATGCTATCTTTAAATTTTTTGAACTTTATGGTGTTTTGATGCATGCCGAAGGAAATTATAAGTTGATTCTTAATGCTTCATTTACTTTGAATGGACTATCCTTTACTTGTGTGCATGATTGGTGTAGTTATAAGAGCAATATGATGTTGTGTGTTGAAGGAAATGAATTGTCATGCTTGGTAATTGAGTTAAAGGCCAATGACCGAAATGAACTCAATGAGATTATGGATGTATCCTATTGTGAAATGCCTAAGAGTTGTATGTATGGATCCTTGAGTAGGGACATTACTTTTGAAAGTTTATTATGGGTGCTTGAATTTTTAGGAGTGTTTGAGAATCTTAAATTGTATAAAAATTTTGTTGTTCATCATTCTATTGAATTAAAGAGGGAAAATATATCTTATCCATATACAATTCCCAAGCATTCCTTACATATGTCAAAGCATGATAGGCTTGATATGTCATCTTTTGATGTTGGAAATGGTAGTATGCATTCTTGTGACTTGGAAATGATTGGTTTGATTTTCCTTGATGAAAAAGGAGATGATATATTTCTTACCAAAAGACATTCTTTTCATCCATATAAATATCAAAATAAGACTAAATATGGCTTTGGGATGAAAAATAACAAAATGTGCTCTTTGTGTAAAATCCTTATACCTTTTTTGAACATGTGTAGATATAGTGAGACTAATTTGCATTATGTTATTGGGTATAAGGTATTGACTCATTTTGAGTTCCAAAATATATTGCCTCAATTATTAATTGAAAGGTTTCATAAAGATCATTGGAGAATAACCATGGGCATCTTCAAGAATTGGAGTTTATTGTATGATTATTTTGGTGATCTTCACTTAGAGTATGTTAGGTTTAATATACAAATTAATTGCCTTTCTTGTGGGCATATTCAGAAGATCATTAGTGGTTTCTTTATTCATATCTTTGATCTTCGAGGAACATGGATTTAGTATTCTTATGAAAAATTCCTCTTTCTTTTCACATGTGATTCATCCTTGTTTTTGTTCTTGTAGGAACTCAAGCACTAAATTTGAGGTCAAATTCTCTTTAAGAAGGGGAGTATAATTCATATATGGAAAAAGAAACCCTTGCACTTGAAGCACCTATCACTAGGAGAAGGCTTCAAAGGATCCAAGAGGAAGTACAACACAATTTGGCCACTCTCAAGGGCCAAGGAGAAGACCAAGAAGGCCATACTTTGTACCATTTATTCAGCTTCCTTGTAGGCAATCTATAGGGCTGGAAACACTTTGTTTTCCTTGTAGTTTTCCTTGTTTTTCTAGTTCATTACACATAGGATATGGATAGACTTATATTTGTATAGGATGAGAGTGTTGCGTTTAGATAAGGAGGTTATCCTAACCGCCTAACCATAACCATATCCTAACCACTCAACCATATCCTAACCACCTAACCATATCCTAACTGTCTTATACAATCACTAATCAAGGCTATAAAAGGACCCTTTGTACTTACAATAAGAAACTTTTATCATTTTGATTTTTTAATACAAGATGCTTTACACTTGTGTGAAAGCTTTTTCTCTATTCTTAGATTGAACAGAAACCTCTATTCTCATCAAGCATCCACAATGTTTATGGTGAATCTCACTACTCTTACCTAGTTCATGATTGAATCAGAGTTAAGAATTTATTCTTTTCTTCTCCATCTTTTTCCTTTTTTTCTTACTAATTTTCTCATTTCTTTCATCTTCTTGCATTTCTTAATTTTTCATGTATGCTAGGCTTGATTGATGATCCAAGGTTGCACCACTCTCCCAAATCAAGGGAGTTTACATTACCCCTTTTCCAGTCACAAAGATGCAGACTAATATTTTCCACATCAAGAGATGGCACATCAAGATTATCATGCTCAAATAAATGTAAGGAATGCTTAGGGGTTGAACATGGCCAAGATATATTTCCCCACATAATTTAAATGAATTCTTAACAACAATATCTTCACCTAATTTAAAATTCTCAAACACTCTCAAGAATTCAAGCACCCATAATAAACTTTCAAAGTTAATGCCCCTACTCAAGGATTCATTATACAACTCTTAGGCATTTCACAATATGGTCCTTCCATAATTTCATTGAGTTCATTTCGACCATAGGCCTCCAACCCAAATCAAATGTATGACAATTCATTTCCTGAACATGCAACATCCTATTACTTTCATAACTACACCAATCATGCATACAAGTAAGAGATAGTCCATTCAAAGTAAATGAAACATTAAGAATTAACTTATAATGTCCTATGCATCAAAACACCATAAATACCAAAAGATTTAAAGATATCATGCAAAGAAATTATAAAAGTTTTAGGCAACAAGTCATTTGCACAAGGTAGTGGGTCTCTTGGTACAATTGCAAAGGCATCTTTAAGAGACATCATAGCACTTGGAATGTTAAAACCAAGATCTTTCACTCATGAATGCCATTTCCATACTCCTTCATAGCTTGTTTTATACCTATAAAAAGAGAAGGTTTATAAGGCAAATGAAAGTTATAAGGAATTAGTAAGTAATTATCCTTTTCCATGAGCACAACTTTCTAAATTCCTCTCGTCCCTAAGCATAGAGTTTCTTTCTTCTTCTATATCTCATCCTTTTTTTATTAACCTCTCTCTTTCTTTTCTCTCCAACTTCTCACTTATCTTTTACCGCTTCCTTTTCTCAATCACTCTTGGTTTTCTCTCTCTTTTTCTCTCTTTTCTTTTCTCTAGGCTTTTCAACTTTCTCCTTTTCTTTTCTTTCTTCATTTCTTTTTATTCTTATCTTTATTTGGTCCTCATAAACCTCTCTTAGAGATAAAGGATTAAGAACCACCTTTTATCCTAAGTATACAAAAGAAGACCTATTTGAGACTCCATCATGGGTCACTTTCCTATCAAATTGCCATGGCCTACCTAAAAGGGTGTGTGTTCCCTCCATATGCACTACATCACACAAGATGTCATCCTTATAGCTCCCAAGGGTAATGGTCAATGACACTTGCCTATTTACTACTAACTCTCCCTCCTCATTTAGCCATTTCAACTTGTAAGGCTTAGGGTGAGGTAAAGTAGGTAAGGCTAACTTGTCCACTAGCCTCAAGCTAGTCACATTCACCCAACTTCCCCATTAATAATAAGAGAACACAGCTTACTGAGAACCAAACACCTAGAATGAAAAATAGTCTCCCTTTAGCTCTTGGCTTCTTTTCCAACTAAGTTGCTCATAAGCCTCTTCACTATGAGAAGGTCTCTCTCATAGTTGGAACCTTCACTAAAGGACTCTCCTTTACTAGAAGAAGATGAATCCTCACATGAACTCTTGCTATCCACCTCACCATTTTCTTTGAACACCATGATCTTCCTATTTGAGCATTGAGAGGAAATGTGCCTTTGCCTAAGCACTTAAAACACTTAATGCTACTAGATTTGGAGGCACTAGGTGTGGTTGGTGTCTTCTCTTCCTTTCAACCACTCAAGGGATCACTCTCCTCTTAGGACTTTTGTTCTTCCTAGGCCTATCTTCTTCCCTTTCCTTACTCTTCTAACTACTACTAGTCTAGTGGAACTAGTTTCGTAGGGACATTAAAGAGGGATAAGGAGGCACGTAGATACATGGGGTGATCTCAAATGTGAATTGAAATCAAGGTTTGTACTAGCATCTTACGCAAGGGACCTGTACAATAAGCTGCAACGTACATATCAAGGGTCCAAAAGCGTAGAGGAGTATCACAAGGATATGGAGGTAGCTCTGATAAGGGCTAATGTGCTAGAGTCCAACGAGGCAACCATGGCTCATTTTCTACACGGGCTTAACAGAGATATCCAAGATACAATGGAGCTATACCATTACAATTCTATGGATGATCTGTTGCATTAGGCTATACAAGTGGAGGCTCAGCAAAAGAGGCACCTGACCACAAAGAGGACTTATCCCAATTGCCCCAACAACTAAAGGAGCAAAGAGAAGGAGAAGGAGCGGCCAAGAAAGGAGAAGAGTCCAAAGAAGGGGAGCTTCCCACCCTAAGGCCAAAAAAAGAGAGAATGCTTCCAAGTCCAGATCCAATGTCCAAAAGTAGCAATATAAAGTGCAGCAAGTGTCTAGGCAAAGGGCCTTTCTAGGGTGTATTTTTTTTAAATTATATTATTTTTATATATTTAAAAAATGTATTTTATAAAAGTTAACTTGTTACTGTATGCAAATGTTATGATACAACAATGAAGTCTAAACAAATATTATTACTATAGACTAAATATAAATAAAAAAATTAAAACATATCTAAGTGCCAACAAAGCAAATTCTTTGGTAGCCTTTGCATTATAATTATGAAATAATGTTTTGGTTGTAGAATTTCACAATATATGTTCCTTGAATGTTATTGCAGAAAAATATTCTTGTGGAAATCCTTTGTTATCTCTGTGATGATTAATCATTGATTAACTATTTAATTCCTTTCATTTTTTATAGCTTTTTTACTACTAATACAACATGGGCCTCTTTTTGATTGAGAAGAAAGAATGAAGTTCAAAGTTTGATCAATTGAGGCAAGAACTACTTGAAACTGAGGAGATTCTAAAACGAGAAAAGTCAGAACACTTAATTGCATTATTTGAAGTTGAGAAGCGAGAGAAAATTTTGAGGAAAGCATTGAGAACAAAGAGGCAGTGTAGACTGATGTATGTTTTTGTTTCCATCTTCAAGTATATGATTATGTTAAATTTGTCTGTACTTGCTTACATTGCTCCTTTTTCCTGTTGATGTTGTCGTTCTATTTACTTTGGCTAATGTTGGAAGAGCTTATCATAATTGGAGTTTTAACTTTTTTCCTTCTTCAGAATTAGGCCAACAATTAGGATACATTATGGGAAAATAAAACTTCCATCGAAGAGAGGCAAATGAAAAACTTTCATAAAAATTCTTGTAGAATCTAGAATGAAGTTTTCATTCTGTACATGTCAGATCATGAATTAGTAACTGCATTCAATCTCCAAAAAAATTCCAATTGTTTCAAATTTTTTCTCTTTTTGGAATGGAATATTTACAGAATCCCCATGAATAGGACCAAACCTTATTCTATGGTATTTACATAAGATTCCTCTTTCTCATTCTTAAGCAAATCCCCAAGAGGGCTTAATTGATCCATTATTTATGTTTTGTTTTTCGTTATGTAGGCATTACATTTCCATGAAACCACAATTGATATAGGATAAAAATTATGGAATGTGGAAAACCATAATTTTATCTACTTTGTTTACTGTCTTTATTAATTATTTAAAAAGTGTCATTTTATTTTCACTAGGTTTCCTATTTTCAAATACTTGTATAGTAGATGGTGAAAACAACACAAAAAGGAAGGTGACATTTTTGTAATTGTCAGTGAAAACATAAATAATTTTCTTAAAGAAGTTTGTCGCCTTAATACATGTTCTTTTTTCTTATAGCTCTTCAAGTTGTTCAATATTGTGCGAAGTGCGAAGTGAGCCTTTCTAGGGGGTTGCACAGACGATGAGAGAAAATAAAATAGTGTATAGATAAAATAAAAGATCGTGCAAATAATATAAAATAACATAAAAGATAAAGATAAAATAACATAAAAGATAAGGATAAATTAAAATAAAAGATAAAGATAAAGATGAAATAAAATAAAATATAAACATGAACATAAAATAAAAAATGAAAATTAAGATAAACTAAAATAAAGCTGTATAATTGTACTGATCTTCTGTTTCTTTATAGTTGTTCATGTTGTTCAATACTACGTGAAATCATGCATACAAAATAAAAGAGCATGCAAATAAAATAAAATAACATAAAAGATAGAGATAAAATAAAATAAGAGATAAAGATAAAATAAAATTTAAGATAAAGATAAAGATAAAATAAAATAACATAAAAGATAGAGATAAAATAAAATAAGAGATAAAGATAAAATAAAATTTAAGATAAAGATAAAGATAAAATAAAATAACATAAAAGATAGAGATAAAATAAAATAAAATTTAAGATAAAGATAAAGATAAAATAAAATAAAAAATAAAGATTAAGAAAAAATAAAGATAAAGGTCTACAACTATGCTGATATTCTTTTCCTATAACTCTTCATGTTGTTCAATATTGTACGATGTGCAAAGTAGGCCTTTCCAAGAGCTTGCACAAGCGATGAGATAAAATAAAATAGTATAGAGATAAAATAAAATAAAAGATACAGATAAAATAAAATAAAGTTGCGCAATTGTGCTGATCGTTTATTTCCTTATGGTTCTTCACATTGTGCAATACTATGAAAAGTTGTGCAGATAAAATAAAAGGACATGCAGATAAAATAAAATAACATAAAAGATAAAGAAAAATAAAATAACATAAAAGATAAAGATAAAATAAAATATAAGATAAGATAAAATAAAAGATAAAAATAAGATAAAAATAAGATAAAATAAAAGATAAAGATAAAAAATAAGAGATAAAGATAACATAAAAGATGAAGATAAAATAAAATAAAAAAAATAAAAATTAAGATAAAATAAAGATAAAGTTGCACGATTGTGTTGATCGTTTAATTCCTTGTAGCTCTTCATGTTGTTCAATACAATGCAAAGTTGGTGCAAATAAAATAAAATGACATGTAGATAAAATAAAATAACATAAAAGATAGAGATAAAATAAAATAAAATATAAAGATAAAAAAATTAATATAAAATACAAATAAAATTGCACGAGTGTGTTGATCTTCTGGTTCCTTATAGCTCTTCATGTTGTTCAATACGGTACAAAATTGTGCAAATAAAATAAAAATGCATGCAGATAAATTAAATTAACATAAAAGATAGAGATAAAATAAAATAAAAGATAAAGATAAAAAAATTATTATAAAATACAGATAAAGCTACACGAGTGTGCTGATCTTCTGTTTCCTTATACATATTCTCGTTGTTCAATACTTTGTGTTATCGTGCAGATAAAATAAAAGAGCATGCAGATTAAATAAAATAACATAAAAGATAAAGATAAAATAAAATAAAAGATAAATATAAAATATAATAAAAGATAAAGCTAAAGATAAAATAAAAGGTAAAAATTAAAATAAAATAAAGATAAAGCTGCATTATTGTGTTGTGCTGATCTTTTGTTTCCTTATAACTCTTCATGTTCAATATTATGCAAAGTATGAAGTGATCTTTCTAGGAGCTTGCATGGCAATGATATAAAATAAAATTGCATGTAGGTAAAATAAAAAGGTATGTAGACAAAGATAAAACAAAATAAAAAAAATAAAGATAAAATAATATAAAAGATAAGAATAAAATAAAATAAAGATAAAGATAAAATAATATAAAAGATAATGATAAAATAATATAAAAGATAAGGATAAAATAAAATAAAAGATAAATATAAAATAAAATAAAAAAAGATAAAATAAAGATAAAGTTACATGACTATGTTGATCTTCTGTTTTCTTATAGCCCTTTATTTTATTTAATATTGTGTGATGTGCGAAGTGGGCCTTTTTAGGGTCTTGCATAGGCAATGAGATAAAATAAAATAGCGACCAGGTAAGATAAATAGGAATGTCAATAAAATAAATAATAAAGATAAAATATAATTAAATAAGAGATAAAAGTTGAATTCTTGGAGCAGTAGGAAGTTGAAGTCAACCATACGGAAAAAATGGTTGGAAAAGAAGAGTAGGCTTTGAGTAAGATGACTGCGAGAATAAAGGAACAAAATAAGGAGACTGAAGAAATGTTAAAATCTTTATAGGTGAAAGAAAAGACTATGAAAATCAATGAGAAAGAGTTGGTGAAGGAAAAACAACAATTTCTTGTTGATCGAGAGAGTCTAGAGAATTTAAATGCTGAACTTGAGAAGCTAAAAGCTTAGATTTCTCAACAAGAACTACAAATATGCAAAGAGAGTGAGAATTTCAAGCTTATTGAAGATGAGAGGTTAGAGCATGCACGTTTGCGATTGGAACTAAAACAAGAGATAAAGCATACAAGATTGCAGAAAGAGTTTCTTATGAAGGAAGCTAAAAACTTACAGGAGGAGAGACAAAGGTTTGAGAAAGGGTGGGAAGTGCTGGATGAGAAAAGAGCAGAAATTACTAGAAAGCAGTGTGATATTAATATGGAGAAACAAAGTTTAAGAAAACTCAAAAAACTGAAGAAGAAAGGTTGAAAAGAGAGACAACATATGCATGATCACTTTAAGAAAGAGCTGAAGAAGCTTGAATTGGAGAAGGATTCATTTAGAGATTCAATGAAGCAAGAGAAACTTCTTTTGTTTGAAAAGGTGAAAAATGAAAAGGAAAAAATTGTTGCATGCCTAGGATCCACAATCATGATCTAGTTCAAGCACAACAAAAAATTAATCAAGAACATCAAGAATAGAAATTTCAATTAGAAGAAAGGATATAACAGATTAAAAAGGGAATGGGTCATGACTAATTCCTACGAATTAGATAAGAGATTATATAGATTCACCACAAGCATCTTAGAGGTTTGATAAGAATTGAATTTCTTGTTCAGGACAAGAGAAGAGAGAATTCTCTCAAAAGTGCTAAGCACAATTTCAATTTCATCAAGAAGTGACTATCTTAATTATAGTGAGAGTTTTTATAGCTAATCCTTAATCCTAATTAGTAGCTCCTAATCTTGATCAAGTCATTTACCGAAGCCCAAGACCCATCAAGCCCAAGCCCAAGCTAAATTTCCCCAAAAAACGCGAGCCTCCTTGGCCTTTACATGATGTAACGTTACTTTCATATGCATTTTTGGAGCTAAAGGAGTGTGAAATGGGTTAAGCTATGAACAAAAATTTGTAGATATTTCTAGTAGCTTTCTCGAGACACCAATTTTGGCCAATTTAAAGGTTTGTAGCTTTAGATATGCTTGATTTGGCAAAGCATATTGGTGATACAAGTGGCAATGGACAACTTGTGATTAGCGACCAATTTTAGCACAACCTAAGACTAGCGATTGATTTGGCAACGAATGGTGCGAGCTGTTTGTGATGGAAATGGAAAACGGTCCTAAAAATGACTTTGGCCCAATGCTAAGCTATCCTACTAAAAATATATTCAAACTATAATGAAAGTACAAGGGAAATATGGATACTCCAGTCTTACAAAAAGTATATAAAAAGATAGAAGTTTATGTTGCACTCAAAGAAGAAAGAAAAACGAACTCAATGGAGTTGCTACTAATGTTATAAGGAAAATGTTAAACCTTGGAAAGACTAAAATGACGTGCATGTAGATGAAAGAAAACTAAAATGAAATTATTGATTGACTCACTACATACAAAGACCTGGACGAAGTTGACAAGACAGGGAAGAGCCATTATTTGGCTCATTGCATCCAAATAGCTGGATGCAGTTGACATAAAACATGGACAGAGCCATTAATTGGCTCATTGCATCCAATGACGTGGATGCAGATGATAGAAAACCAGAATGGAATTACTTATTGACTTAGTACATCCAAAGGCCAAGATGTAGTTGACAAACACATGGACAGAGCCACTAATTGACTTACTACATCCAAAGGCCTGGACAGAATTGACAAAAAACAATTAGGAGCCACTAATTCGCTTACTGCATCGAGAGGTATGGACGCAATTTATAGAAAATACGGAAAGAGTCACTAATTGGCTCACTGTGTCCAATGACGTGGATGTAGATGACGAAAAACTAAAATGAAATTACTGATGCACTCATTACATCCAAACACATGGACACAATTGACAAAAAAGGGAAGAGCCACTATTTGGCTTACTACGACTAAAGGCCTGGACACAATTAATAGAAAACAAATATGAGCCACTAACTACCTTACTACATCTAATGACATGAACGTAGATGACAAGAGGGAGTGGATTGCCTAGGGTGCATCCAATGAGCCTGTGCAAGGCCATGGAATGCAAAAAATGACAAAACGTAGTGGATTGCCCAAGGGGTGTCCAATGAGCTTGTGCAAGGCTATGGAATGTAGAAAATGATAAAACTTAATGGATTGCCTAGGGGCGTCCAATGAGCCTGTGCAAGGCTATGGAATGTAGAAAACAAAAAAATGTAGTGGACTGTCCAAGGGGCGTCTAATGAGCTTGTGCAAGGTTGTGGAATGCAGAAAATGAAAAAACATAATGGACTACCTAAGGGGCATCCAATGAGCCTATACAAGGCTATCGAATGTAGAAAATGAAAAAATATAGTGGACTGTCCAAGAGGCATCCAATGTGCCTATGCAAGGCTATGGAATGTAGAAAGCGACAAAACGTAGTAGACTGCCCAGGAGGCACCCAATGAGTCTATGCAAGGCTATGGAATGCAAAAAATGACAAAACATAATGTACTCCCTAGGTGGCATCCAATAAGCCTGTACAAGGCTATGGAATGTAGAAAACAACAAAATGTAATGGATTGTTGATAATGTTGTCAAAACACTATCAAAATCACTAGATTTTCCTTAATTTATATAGGTAAGGAACTAACCTAGGTCGATCTCACAAGGACACAATTATATTATCCCTAATCTTCTTGACCATAAAGCAAAATGAATGTGAAAATGAGAGTGTGGGTGATACAAAATTATGCAGAATAAGAATTATGTTGAACAAATTTATACAAAATAGAATTGATTCTAAAACAAATTGTGTAACATCAATTCAAGAATTCAATCATGCAATTAGTTATCATGGTTCTAAGAAGGATAGGATTTCATATCAACCTAAGTTTCTTTAGATAATCATCTAACATTCGTCCATGCATATTGAGATTACAATCACAATCCCTAATTAGCATGGATTCAGGATCATAACTGGTTGATTTTAGGTTATCAATCAATTACCTAATAAAACACAATCCAAAACTCAAGCGAGATTACAATCATGAAAACAGATTAAGAATTGGAAAGACAAATAGTAGAAATTTCATAAGGGAGATAAAGAATCAAGAACTCAAACCGATTTGTATTCTTGAACCTTGAATTGAAGCTTAGCCTTCCATGGCCATTGTCGTAGAAAACTCAATAGAATATAGAGAAGAAAATGCAAAAGAAAAATGTTGAAAAGATACAACAGAAAATGATTGAGAAGAGAGGAAAACTTCCTATGCAAGAAACCCTCTCAACTCCATCCAAAAACCATTTCTAACTAACTAACTAACTCCTTAACTATCCTAACTACCAACTAACCTACTAATGATTATATGCTTGAAAGTGTCAAGGAAAAATGGGATTGGACAGAAGAATTAGCAGCCTACAAAGCCTACCAACTAGGGCCCTATAATGTTGGAGATATTATATCTGAAAGATATGATAGGTAACTCATTAAGAGGTTACAAATATCTAAATATCTTATTAGATTAAGAGGTTACAAATATCTAAATATCTCATTAGGAGATCGTGATCATCGTAGTTTATCTACAATGATTATCTTAATTTTTTTTTGTTATTCATATTATCTTTAAGTAGCCTTTACCCTATAAAAGAGAGATTAGAAATTGTATTATTCAATTTAATCAATACAAAGTTTCTTTTACTTTCAATATGGTATCAGAGCTTCAGATCTTGGGAGCTCTGTTTCTGCTATCGTTCCTGTTGCCTCACTTTAGTAAGCTACTACCCTCTAGCGAGACTCACACGTTGGTATGAGACTAGTTAAAGTCTTCTTTGTCATTCCCAACTATCGATGATAATGAAAAAAGATAAAGTTGTTATCATGGGAGTTAAGGAACTTTCAAATTTAAGCTTGGACGAAAAGAAAAGGATTTCAAAGAAGCAAAGTGAGTAGTGAAAAGAAGGCGAAGGGAAAAGTAGAATCCATTTACTAGTTCTAGATTCTGACCTCTGTAAATCCATCCTCGGTAGCACAATCCTAAACATGCCATTTCCATTCCAATCTTAATAGCTCATAATTCAGCCTTTACCATTATGTTATAATTGCGTAAGACATTTGAAATACCAAAAATAGATTTACCCTTCTAATGCCAGCCTCGAGGTATGGAATGATAACAACCAAAGTGACCAAGAGAATGAAAGCAACCTTGGTCACATTACCAACCATCATGCTTTCCATGACTCATGCTTTTATTTTAATATAAGCCTCAGCTATTTTTTTTTCCCTTTGATTGCCATTATCCTTTCCAAAAGAACCATTGCAATTGGACCTTGTTGAGATAGTTGTGAGTTTTGGCATTTCTGCATTACATAGCTTGTCAAACCTTTTTATGGGTTTATTAGTGATTTTGTCCCCCTCTTTGGTTATTGAAGAAGGTCATATCTAGTGTTTTATCAAGGCTGATCGGTGCGTTCTCATGGAGTTTGGTGGCTACTTTTGTTGACAACAAATATAATGTTGTTTTTTTCTTCTCTATCGCCTTCTTAGATGTTGTAGATTGAATAATTGTGGAGAAGGCATGTAGTGATTCATAAAGCACCTCAAGATATCTTCATGGGTTCTTCGGCCTTTGAAGGAATTGTGAGCTCCTGTTACTTCTTCTATTCCTCTTACTCTTTCTTCACCTACGATCTTCTAATTCAGATTTAAATTCAAACTCTGCTCCTTGAAAAACCACCTAAACTCTTCCTACTAGCAGATTTCTCAGATTTAGAATTGAAATTAGATTCAAATTTTCTTCTTGGTTTAACCTCCTTGTCAATCTTCCCAACGATGTCATCTCGGTCAGAGATTTCATCAGGTTTGTTATAGTCTTCCAAATCATTGGTTTCGTGCCTTGGAGAACTCGACGTGACGTTCCAGATGCAGTGCTTCAACATTTTCCACATCTTTTGCCTCTTGAGCCTTCGATATTCCTTATAGCTCAAACCCTTCAACTCCTCGTCAGACTCGAAATCAGAGTGTTACCAATCGCCCAATCACGGTCTAGATATGCATCATTTTTTTTGTGACCAAATTTCTTCAGTAGAGCATTGTTGTTTAAAGTTCCATTTGTGTGCCTAGGGTTTTTGTGTTCGGGCAATTTTGAATGGCGACAGTAGCAATCTGTGTGGCGATTGTATGAGTCATAGCTAGGGCTTCGATGATGGCAATAATCATCAGAGACATCGAAGTTGGGGGTGTGGTGACCGTTATGTCGGTGGCATTCGTGAGGGATTACGATGGTAGGAGATGACCTTCCCATTGAAGAAAAGATAGTTTTTTGAAAGCTCAAAATAGAGCATTATCAAGTTATAGGTTGTGCGACGACTTAGTGGACAACTTAATTATCAAGTTATAGGTTGTGCGACAACTTAATGTTTTTCTTCTTACTTTGTTTATTTTCTTGCAACAAACAACTCTGCAGTTTGACTTTGCTATGTTCTCGAACTACTTTACCATAAATTCTCTTTGCTATGTTCTACTTTACCACAAATTCTCTTTGCTATGTTCTACTTTACCACAAATTCTCTTGGTTTTACCCTTATAGTTTTGGGATGTGTCAAGCTTGTTACCTCAATTGCGTCTCTACTTGGTGTTAGCCATTATAATGGATTTATAAAGAATTGTACTTCATTGTTGGTTCTCAACACATTCCTTTTAGTACATCTCCATAGGATGTGTGGACTAAGCGTTGGTACACATTATGATTTTTTTTTGCTGCAAGGTTCTTTGATTTTGATCTCTTCTTTTACTCTCACAACAATGTTAAAGCATAATTGATATGACAAGGGAATAACTCAAGCCGTCAACATTGTTGTTATGCAAGGGAGAATCCAGAGGGAATCAGAACAATATTTATTATGTACACCAACAATTTGATGAAATGTTTTGAATTCATTTTGACTTTTGAACCATAAGTTTGCTAAGTTGTGGTTGTGATTTCTATGTTTCATTTTGGATTTTGGATTTTGAACCATAAGTTTTCTAAGTTGCGGTTGTGGTTTCTACATTGCTCAATGGTGCTTGTGAATTTTTTGAAGACAAATTTGTATTGCAATGGTTTCTTGCAACTTTCTTTATGAAAGCTTCTCTATATGGTGGTTAAGCATTGGTTTAAGCTTTTGCTAAAACTGATTACACATTGATACATTTGGCTTCTTTCTTGAGTGGTTAAGTATTATGATTGACTTCTACTTTTAATGGTTAAGCTTTGTTGCTTATGTTTTATGGTGGTTAAACATTTGTTCTTGGTTTGCTTCTGCCTGTTTAGGTGGTCAAGCATGGCTTATACTCTTAATGATTAAGCTCTATTGCTTCTGCTTTATGGTGGTTAAGCATTTGCTCTTGGTTTGCTTCTGCTTGTTTAGGTGGTTAAGCATGTTTTTTTTTTGTTAATTGGTTAAGCCTTGGGTTGTGACTTTTGCTTAATGGTTAAGTTTTTGGTTATTAGCTTTGGATCTTTTCTTACATATGAATCATATTAGTGATGATTTCTTTCCCACCAATGTTTATTCCGATGAAGACTTCTCTCTCATCGACGTTGATTAGTGGTGACTTCTTTCCAACCAACGTTTATTCTAATGAAAACTCTTTTCTCACGCACGAGGTGTGACTTCTCTCTCATCAACGTTGATTGGTGGTGACTTCTTTCCCACCAACGTTTATTCCTATGAAGACTCTTTTCTCACACACGAATTATATTAGGTGTGACTTCTCTCTCATCGATGTTGATTGGTGGTCTTCTTTCCCACCACTATTTATTCCAGTGAAGACTCTTTTCTCAAACACGAATTATATTAGGTGTGACTTCTCTCTCATCAATGTTGATTGATGGCGACTTTTTTTGAAACTTCCAAATGCGATTTTTTAAAAGGTGGACTTTGCCTAATGGACATCCCAACTATATTGGCTAAGCTATATATCTACCAAATTTCTCTGACTTCTCCAACATGTTCTCTGACTTCTCTAGCATCTCTTAGTTGCATTTCAAATTATTAATTGAAAACTCAATTTTTATCTTTATTTGTAAGGAAATAAAATTTTCTTCGTGTAACAAGTTGAAAGTTTAGTAAGCTTCAACTTGAGGAGGAGTGTTGGAGATATTATAGATATCTGATAAGATATGATAGGTAACTCATTAAGAGGTTACAAATATCTAAATATCTCATTAGGAGATCGTGATCATCGTAGTTTATCTACAATGATTATCTTTATTTTTCTGTTATTCATATTATCTTTAAGTAGTCTTTACCTTATAAAAGGGAGATTAGAAATTGTATTATTCAATTAATAAATACAAAGTTTCTTTTACTTTCAATATATATTCTAGGCCAGAATAAACAAGGAAAAGTCCAATTAGAGTGGTGTAGACGTACTAACTTCACATCCATATTTAACACTGAAAATGATCGGACTGAGTTGAGCTATAAAGAGAGAAGTTGTAGATCTTTGTCTTAGCTTTCTAGGGCTACCAAGAGTGTCCAATTTTGGGGTGTCTAGACCCCAATATGGCCTACACAAGATAACAACCTCATAATGAAAATTAAGTCCAAAAATAAGCAAAGATTAGCAACTAACCCCAATTATGTTCAATGATCCAAGACTCAAATAATGTATAAATATTAACTAGAAAATGATGTCAAATATGTCCAAAATAAGTCACTATTAAGTGCCTTAAAAATGCTCTATCAAATGCCCAGGGGGCATCCAATGAACCTATGCAAGGCTATGGAATGTAGAAAACGACAAAATGTAATGGACTACCTAGTGAGTGTCCAATGAGCCTGGGTCCATGGTCATAGTTGAATAATGTATAATTAGGTGACATTAAAAGGAAGAGAGAAAATATTGAGTGTTATCTTGTCCCTAGGTATGGACTAGTAGAAAATGCATGACAACTTAGAGGAGGGGAAAATGCCAACTTTTGGCCTTCACATCCAAAGACATGGATGAGTAGTGAAATGGGAATACATACATATAGAAGTAGACAACAAAATAGAAATGAGAGAAGGAGCCACCCCAAAGGGTCATCTTAAGGGGTGGCAGCACTACATTATAAAAAACAAAATCTATATGCAACAAGTTAAAAGGATAAAGGGATTAGCAATACCAAAATGAATTCCTCTACTTCTAAGGCCTTCGCGAACTTGTGCTTTGTCTTCTCCTCTTCAGATCTCTTCTCTCAACTCCTGTTCTTCTCCTCTCTCTCAAGGTCTCTTGTTGTACTCTCTATTTATATTTAATTCTCTCCAAATTTTGCAAAAGGTCCTATTTCATTCTGGTTTATGTCCTACTTATAGGCATTTGTAAATTAGTTTTTTTAATCCAACTTGGTTGCCTTTCCTTGCAAGTTGGCCATTTGCAAATAACTTTTTAGAAAACATAGTCTGGCCTTACTTACAGGGACGCCTCTTGTAGAAGAGCATAATCGTTTAGAGACGAAAGGGGAGTAGGTTCCACAAAGTGAAACCAAGCTGCTGCCTATTGCATCATAGTGTAGAATAGACTTCTTTCCCAACCTCTATTATGTTGTAGGACTACTCAGGTGCAGTAGAGCCGCAAAGTGAAACCAAGTTGCTCCTTATTGCCTACTTGCCTGCTACCTTTTCATGATTGACTAATTCTTTAGTGATAAGTAGCTATAGTAAAGCCATAAAGTAGAATCAGACTGTTTGTATGTTGCCTACTTGCCTACTACTTCTTTTTGATTGGCTGGCTTATTTGGTAGTGAGCAGGTGTAGTAGAGCCACAAAACTTGACTTAAAACTAGATCTTCATAGAAGAAGGAATTGAGCTTAGGACCAACTCCTTAGTAGGAGAGAGAATTGGGCCTGAGACCATCTGCTTAGCAGGAGAGGGATTGGGCCTAAAAATGTATTTTATAAAAAATTAACTTGTTATTATATTGTTAAAAAGCCACTTGCTTTGCAAATATTATGATAACACAATGAAATCTGGACAAGTATTATTACTAACGACTAAATATAAGTAAAAAAAAGTAGAACATACTATCTCTGAAGCAAATTATTTGTATCCTTTGCATTATAATTATAAAATAATTTTATTATTGCATTATAAATTTCACAATATAATGTTCCTTGAATGTTATTGCAAAAACATATTATTGTGGAAATCATTTGTTATCTTTGTGATAATTGACCATTGATTAACTATTTAGTTCCTTTCATTTTTTTGATAGATTTTTGACTACCAATACAACATGGGCCTTCTTTCGATTAAGAAGAAAGAATGGAATTTAGAGTTTGATCAACTAAGGCAAGAACTAGCTGAAATTGAGGAAATTCTAAAACGAGAACAATCAACACACTTAATTGCATTATTTGAAGTTGAGAAGTGAGAAGAAAATTTGAGGAAAACATTGAGCATAGAGAGGCGGTGTCTGACTGATGTATGTTTTTTTTTCATTGATAAGTCATATCTTAAACACCTTACAAGGTCTTAAAATGGCATAATTGATTATGTTTTGTAACTAAGAGACTCATATTAACCAAGAATCAGATTACTAGCCTAGAAATAGGAAAAATATAAGCCTGTGTTAATTTGAGGATATTAGCTAATAAAATGTTCATCTTAATTGTGCAGGTTATAATAGAAGTCTTGGACCAGCCCAGACCGACTCCAAACCAAAGTCCTAGCTTGACTCCCAGCCGGCCCCGACTCTGAACCTAAGGAACCAGATCTGCTTCGGCCATTAAGACTGGCTCCAAAAAAAGATGACATGTGGTCAAGAGTCTCAAGGAAGCTAACAATAGCTGTAGGCGATTATTGATTAGAAACTTCTAGAAAGATACTTAGTTATTAGTTAGATGCTTCTAGAAACTTCTATGTAACTTTTCTAAGAAACTTCCGCTAGAAGCTAGGAACATGTATAAAAAGGGAAGCACACCTCATAGTTGAGGGAGTTGATACACACTTTGTTTTACGATTTTGCAATTCCTATTCTTCGTTCTCACTCCATCGTTTGGTGGTGCACGGTGCCTCAATGACGCTTGGTTGATCGAGCGAGTGTAGGTCAAGGTTCGAGATGAGCTGAGTTGCCAGAGATGACTGACCAAGAGGGATGAATTCGTTCGTCTTCACAACACGCTTTGGAGGGTACTGCCTCTCATGTTCCTTGGTCTTCTTCGGCTGAACTACCACAGTTTCATCCATGGCGATCGTCGTGGTGAACTGAATTAGTTTGTGTTTTCATCCATTTCATGTATCAAACCTTGTATCGATAACTTGTTTCGTCAATAATAATGATGTTTCCACATTTTCTTTGTGTGCAAATTCCTGTCATATTGAACTTCTTTGTACTTCATGCTTGCAAGAGGAACAATAGTAGATAATGTTAGATTAGGCCGGTTAGAACCAATCTAACAACAAGTTAGGTAAACGTTAAGAGAACCTTAGATCAACCAAGAGCGTAATTCCTACTTCCTCGAGGCAGCGATTGTGTAAGCCCTCAGTAAGTAACGGACGAATGTTCGACGATCATTGACTTAGGTTGGTTTGGAATTGTATACAAATCATTAGGAAGCAGAACTGGTTGTTGACAAACATGTGCATTGATATAGTAATTGTTCGTAGTTTAGATTGTCATTGTTTTCATAGAATAGTTTACTTTCTATCTTGCATTTACACACAAACCCCCTGTTTACATTTCTATAAGTGCGTGTCCGAGTCCGAGTCTGGTCGAGACTATTCCCATCCGTCCGTGTCTAAGTTCGCGCTTAGTCGAGACAGTATCAGATATAGCTCAGCCGAGTCTATATCGGATCTGCCTCTGTCGAGAGCGAGTCGACATTCTACACACTTAGTGTTTTCTATATGACTTTTGAATTTTGCATTAGTTACAACTGAATACACTGCGTCCTTGAGAAGAATGACCTAGGGTTGGCTATGCTATAGTTAGCTTTAGTTTTATTTGATAAAAGCCACCACAACAAAATGCATTATCAAATTGGCACCGTTTCTAGGGATGTAAATTTTGTTGTGTCCTAGTGCATTGAGTTTGAAGTTTATAACGAATCCCGAGTCTATAGAATGCTAGGTCTGCTTGAAGTTCATTTTGTATCTGTTTTCTTTTATCGCATCTGTGTTGGAATCTGTATATGCTTTCTTTTGTTAAGTCTGTATCTGTTGCTTGTTTAATTCTTTTTGGCATGCCAAGTCTGAAATTGCGTGTGTTCACGCGTGTTTAAGAATTCGCGTGTGTCACATGTGAAAGAAAAAGAGAGAAGAAAGAGCATAGTACTTACCTTTGATTTTTCTGCATAGCATTATTATTGCATTGCATTTCATTTGCTGCATAATTTTTCTTTTTTTTGCATCTTAGATACTACATTGCTTGTTTTTCTTTTTGTAAGATGATGCATGACTAGGAGTAGTTCTAACACATTATATGATTTAGACCCTGACATAGAATTAACTTTACAACGACTAAGAAATGTTACGAGCACTGTAGTAAGTACTAACAGTAGTCCTAATTCTAGTTCTAACTTTGGTAACAGTGTTTCTGCCGCTAATAATACTGATTTCTCTTCATATAATAGTTCTAACAGTAACACCTATTCTAACTTGGATTTGATTGATTCAAATAAACCAAAGCTAATGGAGAACCAGGATCGCACATTGAAAGAGCTGGCCATGCTGGATGTGGTGTACCAACCATGGTGCATCGAGTATCTGTAGTTGGAGCCAACTCAGTCATATGAATTAAAATCTTGTTTAATACACTTGTTTCCCAAATTTCATGGTCTTGCAGGTGAGGATCCACACAAGCACCTGAAGGAGTTCCACGTAGTTTGTTCCACTATGAGGCAGTAGGGGATACCGGAAGACTACATCAAGATGAAGGCGTTCCCGTTTTCTCTAGACGGAGTAGTGAAGGATTGGTTGTACTTGCAACCAGCTCTTTTCAACACTTGGGGAGGCATGAAACGCACCTTCTTGGAGAAGTTCTTCCCAGTGTCCAAAACTGCGACCATCCGGAAGGAAATCTATGGAATCCGGCAACATGTAGGAGAAACCTTGCACGAATATTGGGAAAGATTTAACAGACTATGCGCCACATGTCCACACCATTAGATCAGTGAACAACTATTGATTCAATACTTCTATGAAGGTCTGATAATGATGGACCACAACATGATAGATGCCGCATGTGGAGGAGCCTTAATGAATAAGATGCCGGCAGTAGTGAGACATCTGATTTCGAACATGGCGAGTAATATGTAGTAGTTCGGAACCAGAGGAGCCATCATGAACAAAGTAGTGAACAAAGTAGGTGCAGTTGATAATTTGAGATTGGAAAATCAACTAATCAAGTTGACGTCATTAGTGAGGCAACTTGTAATCAGCCAGCATCAACAAATCCCACCAGTCAAAATTTGTGGAATATGCACTTTTGTGGAGCACCCAACTGACATGTGCCCCACACTGTAGGAAACAGAGTCGGACAATGCTGAAATTGTTGGAGCCATAGGTGGAAACCAATACGGCCGACAACTGTATCAAACTCGGTAGTTTGATGGTCAACAATTCAGAAGGCCGTAGCAGTACAGGTCGAGTTCGAGTCAAAGGCAATATGTAGTCCCAAGATTTGGACCCATGCCAAACATGCCGGCTTCGAATCATAATTACTATCAACAGTCGGGACCGAGATATCTAGCACTACTATTCCAACAACAGCAACAACAAATGCCGACACATAACAACTCACCATCCATGGAAGAATGGATGAAATTTCAACAGAACATGAATGCCACAATGCATGATTTGAAAATGCAGATTAGTCAACTAGCCAACTCGGTAAGTCAAATACAGTCGGCCGGGTCTGGAAACCTTCCCACACAAACCATTCCAAATCCTAAAGGAGGAAATGTGAGTGTTGTAACATTAAGAAGTGGTAAAGAATTACAAGTTGCGCCACGACTGAAACCAAACCCAACCGATACTGAATCTGAACCAGATGCCAACTCACGAGTTCAACAACAAGCTAGAACCGCCCCACTACCGTTTCCCTCCCGGTCACTCTCAGCGAGAAAGCCCGAGACTAATGAAGACTTGCTGAAGATGTTCCGACAAGTAGAAATCAACATTATGCTCCTTGATGCAATAAAGCAGGTCTCCAAGGATGCAAAGTTTCTTAAAGAATTGTGCATACACAAGAGGAAGAAACTGAAAGCAGGAGCCGAGGTAAGAGGTGTCTTATTGGTGTTCATTCAAAAGGAAGTCATAGTTGGAACACAACTAGCTTTGCCGAGAAAATGCAGAGATCCCAAAATTTTCTCAGTCCCATGCACTATTGGTGGGTGTACCTTCGTCGATGCTATGCTGGACCTAGGAGCCTCAATCAATGTCATGCTAGAATCAATCTACAAGTCCCTAAACTTTGGAGATCTAAAGGCTACAAGCATTGTCATATAATTGGCCAACAGAAGCATTGTACAACCCGTGGGTATTCTCGAAGATGTTCTCGTCCAAGTCAATGAATTGATCTTTCCAGCCGATTTCTATGGGCTGGACATGGTGGAAAAACGTCCGGAAAGGGATGTACCTTAATTCTAGGATGAGCATTTCTGATGACGGCAAGGACGAAGATTGATGCATATGCCGGGACACTTTCAATGGAATTTGGGGATAACTTAGTTCAGTTTAATATTTTCAAAGCAATGAAGCATCCCCTTGAGGACCATTCCCTCTGCAACATTGATATGATTGAAGAGCTAGTTGAGGAGTTTACACAACTAGACTCTGATAGTGATAACATGTCACCTTTTGTTGAAATTTCTAATATGTTTCCATGTACAAGTTCTATAAAGAAAGAAGACAACTTTACCAACAAGACTGTAGTGCTAGACCCATCCGACTCCGAAAACCATGCTAACAGCCCTGATAACCTGATGAATATTTTTTATTTTTCTGATTTACATGACCAAGTATGCAGGTACGATGAAGAACCAGAGTGTTCAATAAGTGCAAGAATTCAAGTTGCCGAAAGACCGACCCTATCACAAATGGCAACAATAGATGCTGAGTCTGATTCGGCAAGTGAAGGCCGAAAGCTAACCAAGGCTGAAACCGCCTCGGCTCATCAAGCGCCATGTCCATACCAAGCCGGTCAATCATAACCAAAATCTGAATACAACTCAGACAATTCAAATAAGAAGTAAACTAAGACCAAGACCGACTTGGCACACCAAGTGCCGGCTCTAGATCAAGTCGGTCAACCTCAGCCAAGACCCATCACCGACTTACTTCCACTTGAATCACCACCCGACTACAAATTAAAACCTTTGTCAGATCGCCTAAAATATGTATACTTGGACAATAATCAGCATTCCCTTATGATTATAGCCAACAATCACTACCAGGAGTAGGAAGAGAAATTATTGAAGGTCCTCCAACAACACAAGAAGGAAATCAGGTGGAAACTTTCTGAACTTCCAGGAATAAACCCCTCTATTTGTATGCATAGAATCTTAATGGAGGAAGAAGCCCATCCAATAAGGCAATAGCAAAGGAGGCTGCATCTTACCATCCTCGACGTTGTGAAGAAAGAAGTCACCAAACTACTTGCTCCTGGGATCATCTACCCCATCTTAGATAGTAACTGGGTTAGCCTGGTGCAAGTAATGCCAAAGAAGTCCAGGATGATTGTCACAAAGAATCAGCATGCTGAGATGGTGCCGACTCGGATTCATAACAGCTAGTGAGTTTGCATTGACTATAGAAAGCTAAGCTTAGCAACTTGAAAGGACCACTTCCCTTTTCCTTTTATAGATCAAGTTCTGGAAAAGCTAGCTGAGAAGTCCCATTACTACTTAGACGGATATTCTGGATACATGCAAATCCATATATCACCTGAAGACCAACATAAGACAACCTTCACATGTCCTTTCGGCACATTCACATATACCAAAATTTCGTTTGGACTCTACAATGCTCTAAGTACATTCCAAAGATGTTTGCTCAGCATCTTCTCGGATCAGTTGGAGGAATGCATGAAGGCCTTTATGGATGACTTCACGATGTACGCTGACACCTTTGACGCATGTTTGGAAAATTTGTCCTGAGTACTGAAAAGATGCATTGACACAAACCTGGTGCTGAACTTTGAGAAATGTCATTTTTGGTGATAAAAGGAATTGTCTTGGGCCATCTGGTATCAAAAAGAGGGATTGAAGTTCACAAAGCAAAGGTCGACGTCATCACTTCTCTCCCTAACCCCGCCTCAGTACGGGATGTGCACTCATTCTTAGGACATGCAGGCTTCTACAAGCGATTCATCAAAAATTTTAGCAAGATCTCCTTGCCATTGTCCAACCTGCTATAAAAAGATGTGGATTTTGTCTTCGACGAAGCATGCATAGAAGTCTTCGAGGAACTGAAGACCATATTAACATCTGCACCAATTTTGCAGGCACCAAACTAGGGAGCTACCATTGGAGTTAATGTGTGACGCCTCCAACTTGGCACTAGGAGCCATCCTAGGCCAACAACTCGGAGTCGGCAAGCCAGCACATGTAATCACTTACGCATCTCGAACCATGGACCCAACCCAGATAAACTATATAACTACGGAGAAGGAGCTATTGGCAATTGTATTTTCCCTGGACAAATTTCGTGCATATCTGCTTGGGTCCAAAGTCATAGTCTTCTCTAACCATGTCGCACTGAAGTACCTGCTGAAGAAGCTGGATGCGAAGCCGAGACTCATTCAGTGGATGCTCCTCCTTCAGGAGTTCAATCTGGAGATCAAAGACAAGGGTGCCGAAAATACAATAGCAGATCATTTGAACTGCATTTAGAGAAGAACCGAGTCAATGCCAATTTGAGACGACTTCCCTGATGAACAACTTCTGCAGATAGCCTAAGGTTAGCCATGGTTTGCTGACATATGCAATTTCCTTATCACTTCCACATTCCCGCCAGGTGCATCCAGAGCATATAAAGCAAAAGTTGAAAGCGAAGCAAAATATTATGTATGGGACGATCCCTACCTTTGGAGATTTTGCAATGACTAAATAACTCGCAGGTGCATTCCGGGTTCCCCTTAGTCCTCAGTCCTTCATTTCTGCCACTCCGCTCCTGGAGGTAGCCATTGTGGGTCAAGTCAGACTGTTTGGAAGGTCCTCGATTGTAGCTTCTATTGGCCTACCATTTATTGAGATGCTCATAAATTTGTCTCCACCTGCAAGCAGTGTCAACGAGCCGGGATGGCAATAAGCCGAAGGAACAAAATGCCTCAACAACTAGTTCTAATCTATGAAATTTTTTATGTATAGGGTATTGATTTCATGGGACCATTCCCTATCTCCAATGGTTACTCATATATATTGCTTGTTGTTGATTATGTTTCCAGATGGATAGAGGCAATAACCATTAGAACCATTGATGCAAAAGTGGTTGTGGATTTCTTGAAGTCCAATAATTTTTACAGGTTTGGTGTGCCTAAAGCTCTTATCAGTGATCAAGGAACTCATTTATGCAACAGAGCTATGTCCTCCTTACTCAAAAAATATGGAGTAATACACAGAATTGCTACTCCATATCACCTTCAGACCAACGACCAAGCTGAAGTCTTCAATAGAGAAATTAAGAAAACACTGTAGAAAATGGCGAATCCCAACCGAACGGACTAGAGCTGACTCTTAGAAGATGCCTTATGGGCTCATAGGATAGCGTACCGAACTCCGTTGGGGATGTCTCCCTACCAGATTGTGTTCGGCCAAGTCTGTCACCTACTGGTTGAGATAGAACACAGAGCATACTAGGCCGTGAAGAAATGCAACATGGCCTATGACCAAGCCAGAAAAGAAAGGAAACTTTAGTTACAGGAACTAGAGGAGCTCTGCTTAAAGGCCTACGAGAACTCCCGGATCTATAAACAGATGGTAAAACAATTCCATGATCACTAGATCCTAAGAAAAGAGTTCAAAGTCGGCCAGATTGAAACTCATAGCCGGTAAGCTTTGTTCTCGATGCAATGATCCATTTATTATTACTAATATTTTTCCCTATGGTGCAATATAACTCCAAGATGAGGCTAGCAATGGAAGCTTCCAAGTCAACGGGCACCAATTAAAACATTTTCATGAAGGTCCAACATAACTGCTGGGCGAGGTGGAGAGCATTTCGTTGAGAGAAACTTATCCACTGGGAGACGCATCTTGAGGAAATCACCTCTTTCCCAATGCAAGCATGTTATGCATTGAGGACAATGCATCGTTTGCTAAACCATGAAAACTTCTTACCTCGTTTGCGTTCTTAGGTGTAGGCCATTCTCTAATTGCCTTTACCTTTTCTTCATCCATACTTATCCCCTTTAAGCTTACAACAAAACCCAAAAACACAACAGATTCAAGGAAAAATGAACACTTTTTGAGATTTTCATATAATTTATTTTCTCTCAAGACATTAAGAATAGCATGCAAATGTTCAACATGTTCATCTAAAGTCTTGCTATAAATCAAAATATCATCAAAATATACTACTACAAATTTTCCAATGAAAGAATGCAAAACATGATTCATTAACCTCATGAAGGTGGTGCGAGTATTAGTTAAGCCAAATGGCATCACTAACCACTCATATAAACCATATTTTGTTTTGAACGCGGTTTTCCATTCATCACTTTCTTTCATACGAATTTGATTGTATCCACTCTTCAAATCAATTTTAGTAAATACACAAGAACCAAACAATTCATCAAGCATATCTTCGAACCTAGGAATAGGATATCTATACTTTAAAGTGATTTTATTGATGGCCTGACTGTCAACGCACATGCGCCATGTTACATCATTCTTTGGAACCAAGATAACAGGAACAAAACATGGACTAAGACTTTCCCTTACAAAGCCCTTTTGTAGCAACTCATTCACTTGCCTTTGAATTTCCTTTGTTTCCTTGGGATTTGTTCTACAAGCTAGTCTATTTGGAATTGGACAACCAGGAATGAGGTCAATTTGATGCTCAAAACCTCTTAAAGGAGGTAATCCATGAGGCACTTCTTCTAGAAAAACTTCAATGAATTCCTGTAATAAAGAATCAACTTCACAAGGAAAAGAAGTATGAAATTCGTTTGTGAAATAAACATTCTTGTATAGGAGTACAAGTAGTTTCTCTTTTGCTAATAACGAACTCTCAACCTCTTTTTTCTTTGCAATTGCACTAATTTTCTTACTTTTCTCTTCACTACACTCAATTTCATGTTTTTCTTTCTTCTACTTATTTTCACTCATATTTTCTTTTCTCTCTTTTTCTTGAATGCTCAATTGCTCTTCTCTCAACTTACACTCTCTTGCAATTCTAATTTGATCAGAATATGCTTCAACCAGTTTAAGAGGTGTTAATGCAATGATGCGTTTATTCATGGCAAGGGTATACCTATTTTTGTACCCATCATGAGTGACTTTTCTATCAAATTGCCAAGGACGCCCAAGAAGCAGATGCCCAGCATGCATAGGTGCAACATCACAAAGAACCTCATCTTTGTACTTGCCAATAGAAAATGACACCAACACTTGTTTAGTCACCCTTATATCTCCATAATCATTCAATCATTGAAGTCTATATGGATTAGGATGTTTTTTTGTTGGTAAGTTCAATTTCTCAACCAATAAGGTGCTAGCAACATTGGTACAAATTCCACTATCAATAATCATGCTACATACCTTGTCATTTATGTGGCAACTAGTATGAAAAATATGTTCACGTTGCTCCACGTCACCATCTTCCTTAGGCTGTATGCTAAGAGCATGCCTAGTGACAAGAACAATGCCATCTATAGGTTCAACAACCTCCACATCACTACAATCCTCCAATGGTGGTATTTCATCATCACTTGAGCCTTCACTTTGTATTTCTCCATTATCCAACATAACCATTTCTCTTTTATTTGGACATTGAGAAGCAATATGTCCAACTCCTTGACACCTAAAACACTTGATATCACATGATCTATAGGATGTATTAGTGTCAATTTTACCTTTAGGAGGAGCATTTGAATATTTGGCCTTCATATCTTCTTTAGGGTTTGTAACAACTTTATTGTTCTTCCAATTTGGTCTCCATGAAGAGCTAGAAGATGAAGAAAATTTTGAAGAGCTTTTAGACTTCAATTGCCTCTCCTCTTGAATTGCTTTGTGCAGTAAATCCTTTATCTCCATATAATGTTGCAACTCCACCACATCAGCTATCTCTTTCTTTAAGCCTCCAATGAATCAAGTCATAGTTGCCTCACGGTCTTCCTCCACATTGGCTCTGATCATGGCTATTTCCATCTCCTTATAGTAGTCCTCCACACTCATAGAACCTTCTATCAAACTTTGCAATTTTCTGAGCAAGTCCCTATGGTAATAACTTGGTACAAATCTCCTTCTCATGATAGACTTCATCTCTTCCCACGTACGAATTGGCTTTTCTCCATTTCTGTGCCTATTAATCATAAACTGATCCCATCAAATACTAGCATAGTTAGTAAATTCAACAATTACTAGTTTTACCTTTTTCTCCTCTGAGTAGTTGTGACAATCAAACGTATGTTCAACTTTTCTCTCCCACTCCAAGTATACTTCAAGATCATTCTTTCCTTGGAATGTAGAGATTGTCATCTTAATGTTACCCAAGTAATTTTCACGTCTTGGTTCACCTTTTCTTCTCCTTTCATTTTCATTATATCTTCCATCTGAATATTCCTTTTCTTCTTCCTCATCATTGTGTCGACTAGTAGGGCTCCTATACCTGGGTATAGGTTGTAAATCATCCAATCTTGCATTTAGAGCCTTGAATTATTCTTGAACAGCCTTGATGAATAATTTGAGATCAACATCCTGTTCTTCTTCTTCTCTACTCATGATTAAAATACTGCAAAAATCAAGTTAGAAAGAAACAAAAAATCCTCACACAAACACTGTCTCGCGTGTGTTCGCTCGAATTATGTTATAGTCACTCATATATCTCTCAATTTGGCTTTTTTGTTTTGTTTCACTAGTCTCGCATTTTACCACTAAACTTTTCCTTATGAGCTCTTAAGTAAGAACCTTTATGAATGATGCTACACAGCAAGAAACAATAAGAATTTGGTAATTTGATAACTTTAGAGAACAAGAATTAGTAAGAAGCAAGGAATTTTGGATTGTTTGACTTGTATGATGAAAGTATTGTAGATGCAAGGGGGGAAAATATGAAAAAAATTCAAACTTTTTCTATTTAGATTTTTTTATTGCAATATGTAAGGCAAAATAACAACTTGACTACTAGCCAATTTTCTTTTTTTTTTTTTTTTTTTTAACCTTTATCTTTCGTTCTTTTTTTTGTATGATTTTTTTATAGAAAAAAGTAAACAAAACACAATGAAGCAAAAGGAAAGATGACAAACTTAATGAAGTAAACAAAGGGAGATAAATAGACATGAACAAATTGAATAAACTAAGATGATAAAGTAGGAGAAATAACAAAAGAAAGAACCGATTTTTTTATAGAAAATTGAAAAAGATAGAGACACAAAGGATAGAGAACACCTGATTTCAAGAGCCAAAGCTCTGACACCAAATGACACAATCTTAAAATGGATCATCTTGAAAATAGGTGAAGGGGGAACTTGACCCTAACCGCGACCTGCTGGTAAAACCAAAGTTATTAAAGTGTGACCCTAACCGCGACCTGCCGAAAGAACCAACACTATAAAAGTTCTTTAACCTAAGAACAAAGGAAAAGTTCTCACAAAAAAAACACAAATTTTATTCAAATTATAATTTCTGTTATGTTGGTTCCTTACAAGAGTTTATTTATAGGCTTAGCTAGGCAGCCTTGGAATTAATGCCCATTAAAATTTTAATATGCACAAAATCTCATGGATTTAATGCCCATTAATATTTTAATTGACATAAAATCCCATCCGCTATAACTCCCCACTAACCTTTTATTTCCACTATAAATGACCTTTCTATCTATCTCCTACGAATAGTGGAATTTTGCATTTGAGAGCATCCAAAGGAGCTCTTTAGTGACCTTCTATGTATCTCTAATTCTAACGAGGCGTTTCATTGTACCTTCTTTCTTTCCTTTCTCTATAGGGTTCCTTTTTATATCTTCTCTCACCTCCTTTCTCTTCTTGGCCTTTCGATCCTTTCACTTTGTTACAAATTGTGAGGCTCTATGGATGATTCGTATGGACTCCTAGTTCTACTTCCGTCACTTTCATGTTTGGACACAGCAAACTTCCACTTTGTTTTACTGAGTGCCTCCACCTTGGCTTGGACACTTAATGTATCTGCCTTGACAGCTTCCAATCTTCCTCCCAACCTAGCAAGATGCTCCTCTATTCTAGCCATATGCTTCATCATGCATCTAGATTTTGGGGAGTAACTATTTACTTCCTCATTGCTACTGTCAGGCATAATGCACCTGTACACCTTTCTTTATATTGAAATTTTCTCATGAAAAATGTTAGAAACAAAAGGCAAACCTCACCACTACTAAGTGTTTACCCTCTTCACTTGCGTATGCACATTTTGTGGCTTTTTCTATAGTATGCACTCTTTCCTTTTTCCACTTAACTCATGAATACGCCTTAAAAGAGAACCTAGATTCTACTAATCAAGTTCTATGATGCAAGTGAAAGCCATTGAATCACAATAACTCTTTGGAAATTTCAAAGAAACGAAAAGTCAAAGACAAAACTAAGAAGCCAAATGAAGACAAGCAAAAAATGTAATAAAAGCTTTACTCAGATTAGGAATCATAAAAGAAAATATGAAGACTTAGAATTAAAAGACACTAACAATCATGCAAAAAATGAACAAAGTTTTTTGTCATCCAAAGAGTTATGGACGATCATACTTGGCCTGTGGTTTGTCTGTGGATTCATAACAACTTTTCATTATACTATTTTTTCTTTTTTATAAACATCTTTTCCTGCATGCTTTATTTTTACAACATTGATTTTGGCCATGGATTTAGCTGATTTTACTCAAAACATTTCAATTCTTTTGATCCATTTTTTTCACACAATTACCACAATTCTTTTTCACAATATGCAATCAATTTCACAATCAACAAAATGAAATGAAAACTCATTGGCGATGCTCTATTTTTTCAGATTTTTGCAAAATTGAACCAAAAAAAGGAAATTGCACCAATAAAATTGACAATGGAACTGATTAAAACTAAGATTAAACTGATTAAATGACAAACAATAGCTAGGGGAGAAAATCCTGAGCTAAAAATTTCAATGCACAAGACTAATTGAAGGAAAATATGCATTTGAATGGATTACCTCTTGATGCGAGTATGATGCAGAATTTGAAAATCGTGCTTTAATTGCAACAATCTGTGAAGTGGAAAGCTTGAATTAAAATATGATAATAATTAGATACCAGGACTTTAGCTTTGATACCACCTAATATGGTCCTGACTCTAGATCTTACAAAAACACAATTACTACACAGAAAATTAGGAATATAATTGTAGTGATTTTCAGAGTATGTTACGTGTAATTGAAACATAAGGTAAAGAGAACTGTAAGAAGAAAATGGATAGATTTTAGGAATGACTCACCACTAATTCTAGAGAAATTAAATAAGAGGGATCTAGATTCACCACAAGCCTCATGAAGTACTTGATGAGAATTAAATGTCCTAATCCAAGAACAAGTCGAGAAAACTCTTTCAAATGCTTACTTAAGAAATATTCATTAAAATGAACCAAAGTTGATACAAAGTGCCTAAGATAAGCTATTTATACATGCATAAAGTGCAAAAGCATTCAAATCAACCTAATTGGGCCTTGGGCCATGACTCATAAAGGAACTCTCATGAATCTTCCAATAGAGACTCCCCTAGTAGTTGTGTATCCAGAAATGGAACGCTCTAGTAAACGCGTCCAATGGATTCCAAGCCTTATCCAAGGGCCAAAGTGGTCTTGAGGATTCATCATCCAAAGGAAAATGACCCAAGAGGCCCATCCCTCGAAGAGTGTCTTCTATCTTCCTAAGGAAGTCATTGATAAGATCATTTTTAGTCATCTAACGCATATCAAATAAACTAATGCTAACTATAGTATAGTCAACCCTAGGTCGATTTTTCTCAAGGACACAGTGTGCTCAATTGTGATTTTATGTGCAAACTGAAGTAATACAGACTCTAAGTGTAGAGTGTTGACTTGTCTCGGCACTGGCCGAGATGCCTTCAACAAAGATTGGGACAAGATGATCTCAGTAGAGACTTCTCGACTCGGCTCGGCTGAATATGGACTGACGCAACAAAGTTGGACTGACTCTGTTTCAGACTTAGAAAGCAGTAAACAGGGGGGTTGGAATGCGAGAATGACAGAAAATAAAGTAAAGCTATGAATGCAGAGGAAACACACTACTACTATGAATATTACTATTATTATTATTATTATATTACTGTGTTCATGTTCAGTCCCATTAGTCTGAGTCCAGTCCAATTTCTTCACTCTAGTTCTCAATCCATATCAGCCTTGGGAATTCTTATGACAATCGCCAAAGGTTCGTCCATTGCCATACCGAGGAATTACATGATCGCTACCTCATCAATTAGCGAGGATTAAGTTCAGAGCTAATTTTAGGTTCTCAATTAACATTCATTAGTTGATTGCCTACTGAATTAGTTAAACCAGTTCCAATCGGCTTAGCTTAACATTGTTCACATTTTAAATGCAATCACGATTCAACTCGTGAATTAAAGAAGAGGAAAGGAACAGAGATTGGAAATGTAGAATGAAATTGATTAATAGAAACAGAATACAAACATAGTGGTTCGAATTCAGATGGGTCCATCTTCCACGATGATCACCATGGTTGATGGTGGTGGTTCACCTTCGCTAGCTTGAGCGTTGAGGATCAGATCCACCAGACTGTGTTGGAAATCCCAATCGGTCCCCTCTAACAGACTTCGGCTTCCCAGTCTCAAACCTGCACCTCTTTGATCGAGAGAGACACCAATGTAGCACCGTGCACCACCACAATTGGAGAAAATGAGAGTGTGAAAATGGAATACAATGGATATGCGTAGAGTGCGAATTCAAAAGACTCTGAAACAGTGCACAGTTCCTCATATTTATACATAACTATGACTGTTAACTTTTCCTAACTAACTCCTAACAGTATTACATGGTGAATTGACTAATCTACCCTTGCGTAACTTGCGCTGCAAGCTTCTCCAAGAATGATGTGGCAGTTGAGCTGGAGCTGAGGTGGCCTTTGTGTTGGATTGTTGACGTGGATGATGCAATTGGGCCGCTCCTTAATGGGCTACTCTTTAGCGGGCTACTGGAAATTGGGCCTGACCAAGACGACTCTCTTGGCTGAGGTGGACTTGGCTCAATCCTGCAGAAGAAGGGAAGAAGACTTTTTATTAGCTAAGACTTTCAATTTAACACAGAGTTGTATTCTCTAATTTTAGGTCCTTAATATGAATCTCAACTAATACTCAATTCTTAAGCACAAAATAATCCTGCAACACTCTTCTTAGGTGCGTAAAAGATGTATAATTTGTGACTCATGAGTCGTCATCCATAACATGCATCCACAAATGTTGAGCCAAAAACACTAAGCTTGTCCAATTGGGCAGCTGAGTTGGGGCTGAGGTGGCCTCTAAGATGGATTATTGTTGTGGATTACACAATTGGGCCGCTCCTTATTGGGCTGCACCTTAATGGACTATTGGGCTACGAGGCCTAGCCTGGCCGCGACGGACTCGGCTCAGTTCTGCAGAAGAAGAGAAGAAAACTTTTTATTAGCTAAGACCTTCAATTTAACACAAATTTGTATTTTTCCTATTTTTAGGTTCTTAATGTGAATCTCAGCTAACAATTAAATCCTTAAGCACAAAATAATCTTGCAACACTCTTCTTAGGTCCATAAAAGATGTATAATTTGTGACTCATCAAACCCCCACACTTAACCTTTTGCACTCCTGGGCAAAATCAAATGAAATCAATAAGGGAGATTTTCAAAGATAGAAAATAATTTTTTTTTTCGATTTGGCCTCCTTAAGTTCAACCGAGACAGAGTCGGCACTCATTCACCTTGAGATTAAGATACTCAAACAATCTGAAAACTACTTCTCTCGTGCTCAAGGTGAATTCATGACCTACAACAGTAAAAGGTAGCTAAGAGTGATTGAGCTCTCACTTGGGCAAGTATTCTCTCAGCCTCTCAAGTGTTTGGGTTTGTATTTACACTCAACATTGCATGAAACTAGCATTCCTTTACTTTGACAAGACTCTCCTTCTACAGCTGCAAAAACACAAGCAATCATGATCACTAGGACTTCTTTTCGGCTTGTAGCGAGGCTAGGGACACGGGTAGGATAAATTATGGAAAGTAGTTGCCGAACCCGTGGGGAAGAGAGGAGCAATGGGGAGTAAGCTTCATCAGCATGAGGGGCAGCCCACGATGTTGTGATCTCCTTCCTTTATTCCGCTCTTATATGCTCACTTCTTCCCCTTTTCTTATTTTTTTCTTTTTCTTTCTTTTTTAATATTCATGCAGCTTTGTTGTAGTTCTTTGTTTTCAGCTTTGAATTCTTAGCCGCTTTTCGACTTCCTCTTTTTCTTTCATTCGCTCGCTTCTTTTCTTTTCTTTTTGAGCCTTTAGAAGATTCTGAACTGATTCTACTTCCCAGAACTTCGCCTACACTTTGATGATGACTTACTCCCAAAAAATTCCAAGGCTCCTCTACACCCTAAGGGTGAAGTTAAATCATGGTTTTTCTGGCCTTGGCTTGTAATGAGTTGTCGGGAAGAATGGTTGATCAAGCTCAAGGGGGTGAACAAGGGATAGAATTTTATTTTTCAGGTAGGCTTTATTTGGCTCAGGGCTCATAAGAAACATGGCCAAAATCATGTCATTCATGCATGTGAAAACAATTGTATCCAAAGAGTCAAGGCAAAATGTAGAATACACAGTTAATCATGAATGAAAAAATCACACCAAAAAAGAGAGAATGGCAAGATGCAAGCCATCAACATTTACAAGGACTTAAATTCTCACACGGGTTATTTTGCTCTATCATAGAAGGTTTTCCTTTTCAGTTTCCAGTTAGTCACTCCTAGAGCACAAAAGTTTCATTCCCTTCAGGAAAGAGCCATCTCTTTTCAGAGTTGTAGAATTACTTCCTACTGTCTCATCAAACTTCCAGAAGTCAATTTAAGATTCTTTCTAAAACATTTTTTTTTTGACAATCCAATTCTAAAATTCTGCTGGGAGGAAACAAGACAGAAAACAAAAGACAATTAAAACCCTGTCTGACCATAGTCACTCCAAATCTGGCCGAGATGGCATAAGAGCTTGGAAGGACTCGGTTTGGACAAATTTTATTAAAAATAGGGGGAGAAGGGAAAATGACTCAAAGGAGAGTTGAAACAAAGATAGAAACAAATAAAACAGAAATTCAAACAAAAATTGGGCCAGAATGACAGGTTTTGAACAACATCAGCACAAAATTTAAGGTTCAGATTCTGCAGTCTCAGATGGCCACAACAGTGCTCCCCCCCACACTCGAATTCTACATTGTCCTCAATGCCTGATATGATTGAGAGGGGTTGGCAGAGTAGGCTTAGGTTATGCCATCTGGTGGAGCTGGTTCCATTAGTGAGATGATCTCCATGTCACCTACAATTGGTGCTGGACCTTCACAGAATGGCTTGATTTGATGCCCATTGACCTAGAAGGTGCTGTTACTTTTTTCATCTTTTAGTTGCACTACACCATAGGGAAATATGTTAGTGATAACAAAGGGTCCATCCCATCTAGAGCGAAGCTTACTATGAGCTTTAGTCGTGAATTGAATAGCAACACTTTCTGGCCGACTCAGAGGGCTTTCCTCAGGATCTGTTGGTCATGGAATTTCTTTACTTTCTGCTTATAGATCCTAGAATTCTCATATGCTTCCAAGCGGAGTTCATCTAACTCTTGCAGCTGGAATTTTCTCTACTCCTCAGCTTGGTCATAGGCCAGATTGCACTGTTTGACAACCCAGTAAGCTTTGTGCTCTAGCTCCACAGGAAGGTGGCAGGTTTTACCAAAGACAATCCGATAGGGCGATATTCCTAACGGTGTTCGGTATGCAATTCTGTATGCCCAAAGAGTGTCCTCAAGGAGTCGGCTCCAATCTTTCCTGCTTGGGTTGGTCATCTTTTGCAACGTTTTCTTAATTTCCCTGTTAAAAACCTCTGCTTGGCCATTTGTCTAGGGATGGTATGCTGTGGCAATTCAATGCACCACCCCATACTTGTGGAGTAAAGAGGACATGGCTCTATTGCAAAAGTGACTCCCTTGGTCACTTATGAGCGCTTTTGGCACACCAAACATGCAGAAAATGTTGGACTTCAGAAAGTCCACAACTACCTTTGCATCGTTGGTCTTGGTGGCAATGGCTTCTACCCATTTTGACACATAATCGACGGCTAGTAGAATATATGGCCCCATGAAATCAACACCCCAAACATCAAAAACTTCACAAAACAAGATGGGTTGCTGGGGCATTTCATGCCTTCTATTCATAGCCATTCTGGCTTTCTGGCATTTGTTGCAGGTGGAGACGAACTGATAAGCATCTCTGAAGATAGTGGGCCAATAGAGCCCACAATCAAGCACTTTCCTGGTAGTCCGAGTTGATCCATAATGGCCGCCTCCAAGTGTTGAGTGGCAAAACTGGAGGATTGAATTTATCTCGGTGTCAAGAATGCACCTGCGAATAACTTGATCATTGTAGAGTCTCCAAAGGTAGGGATCATCCTATATGTAGTATTTGGCATCGCTCTGGAGTTTTTCCTTGTATAGGCAGGATGCCTCTGGTGGAAACTGAGATGCTACCACAAAGTTGCAGATATCTGTAAACCATGGTGTAGGCGTGTTGATGTGCAATAATTTCTCGTCTGGGAATTGATCTTTGATAGGCATTGGTTCGCTTCTTCTTTCAATCCTGCTTAAATGGTCAGCTACAAAATTCTCAGCACCTTTCTTATCTCTGATCTCTATGTTGAATTCTTGAAGGAGAAGGACCCATCGAATCAATCTTGGTTTGCCATCAGGCTTCTTCAACAAGTATCTTAAGGCGGCATGATCAGAGAACACAACTATTCTTGAGCCGAGAAGGTATGAGCAAAACTTGTCCAAGGCAAAAACGATGGCCAAAAGTTCCTTCTTAGTTGTTGTGTAGTTTTGCTGGGCCGGGTCCATGGTACGAGATGCATAGGTAATTACATGCACAGGTTGGCCGATTCCAGCTCTTTGGCTGAGAACAACTCCTAATGTTGAATTGGATGCATCACATATCAACTCAAATGACAGGTCCCAGTTTGGTGCTTATAGAATAGGGGCGGATGTAAGTCTGTTCTTCAGCTCCTGAAATGCTTCAATACAGGGCTGGTCAAAATTGAAATCAACATCCTTTTGTAGCAATCTGGACAGTGGTAGGGCGAGCTTACTAAAGTTCTTGATGAATCTTCTATAGAAGCCTGTGTGTCCTAGGAATGAGTGAACTTCCCGCACCGAAGTGGGGTTTGGAAGGGAGGTGATGATGTCTATCTTTGATTTATCCACCTCAATGCTTTTGTTGGATATGAGATGACCCAACACTATTCCCCCAGTCACCATGAAATGACACTTTTCAAAGTTAAGCACGAGGTTTGTGTCAATACATCTCCTCAACACCTTGGATAGATTTTCCAGGCATGCATTGAATGAGTTAGCATATACCGTGAAGTCATCCATGAACACCTCCATGCAGTCCTGTAGTAAATCCGAGAAGATGCTGATCATACAACGCTAAAATGTACTCAGAGCATTACACAGTCCAAATGGCATGCAAGTGTACGCGAAGGTGCCAAATGAGCAGGTGAAGGTAGTCTTGTGTTGATCTTCAGGTGCAATATGAATTTGCATGTACCCTGAGAAGCCATCCAAAAAGCAGTAATGGGATTTCCCTGATAGCTTTTCCAGGACTTGATCAATAAAAGGCAAAGGAAAGTGATTCTTGCGAGTTTCCTGGTTTAATCTTCTATAGTCAATGCAAACTCGCCAACTATTCTGAATCCTTATTGGAACCAACTCATCCTGTTGGTTCTTCATGACAGTCATCCCGATTTCTTCGGTTACAACTTGCACATGGCTCACCCATTGGCTATCCGAGATGGGGTAGATGATCCCTACAGCAAGAAGTTTGGTGACCTCTTTCTTGACCACATCCAAGATTGTCAGATTCAATCTTCTTTGCTGTTGCCTTATTGGCTTGATTTCCTCCTCCATCAATATTCTGTGCATGCAGATGGAGGGGTTTATGCCAGGAAGGTCCAAAAGTTTCCACCCGATCGCCATGTTATGTTGCCTTAGGACATTCAACAACTTATCTTCTTGCTCCTGACGAAGATTATTAGCAATAATAACTGGGAGTTGCTGTTCATTGTCCAAGTAGGCATATTTTAGATTATTTGGCAATGGCTTTAGTTCCATGGGTGGTGGTGTGGATGAAGAATTTCCAGTTAATGACTTCGGATTTGTCTGGCCGACTTGACTCGGAATCGGCACTAGGTGTGCCGACATGTTTTCGGCCTTTGGCTACTTTGGCCGACTCCTCTTGGTGGGTTCAGCTCTTGTTGGATTGGAGTCGGCATTGGGTCCTCATGTCGCTTCAGAGTTGGATTCGAATGGAACAAGGGTTTCAGCTCCTACTTGCTTCTGGTCTGCATTGGCCGAGATGGTCTCGGCAATCATGTCGGTTTTGTCTCTTAGCATCTCGGCCGAGTTGACTTTGGTCTTTCCTTGCTCTCGACCATCATTGGCCGAGTTGACCTTTTTCTCTTCTTAGTCTCGGCTTTGCTTGGCCGAGTTGACCTTAGTCATTTTTCAGTTTTGGCCTTCAGTAGCCGACTCGCCTTTAGTTGTGATTATCATTGCCAGTTGTGCAGATGAAGGCTTGCTGGTTTCCACAACTTTGACTTATGCATTATTTACACACTCCAGGTTTACATGATTGCACACTTGGTCTATCACTTCAAACAATTCAGCTTCAAAAATCCAAGTCAGCAATGTCATCATTATTGTCCTCGAAGTTAGGGAGGTTATGTACTTTCTCATTGTCGGCCTCTTCTGTTATGGACCCTAAGCAACTAGTGACATCATCATTTTTAGCAAAATCTTCTATGTCTTCACTGCAGCTGTCTAGTTGAAAATATTCTTCAACTAGTTCTTCAATCATGTCAATGCCAAAGAGAGAATGGTCCTTGGTAGGGTGCTTCATGGCTTCAAAGATATTAAACTGCACGAGGGTGTCACCGAATTCCATTGAGAGCGTCCTGGCATGCACATCAATCTTTGTTCTCGCTGTCATGAGGAATGGTCTCCCCAGAATTAAGGTTGATTCCTTCCTGGGTGTCTCATCCTCCATATCTAGCACATAAAAATCAGTTGGAAATATTAGCTCATTAACTTGGACAAGAACATCTTCGAGAATGCCTAGGGGTTGCACGATGCTTCTGTTTGCAAGCTGAATGGTCATCCTTATGGGTTCAAGATCACCAAAATTCATGGCTCTGTAGATTGATGTAGGTATCACATTAATTGAGGCTCCTACGTCCAACATGGCATCAGCAAAAGTGCATTCGCCAATGGTGCATGGGACAGAAAAGATTCCAGGGTCTTTGCATTTCTTTGGCAATGCTTGTGGGGCACCTATAGTGAGTTCTTCATTTCTTGTTAGGGCCGACATCACACCTCCAATTTACATGCCCCCCTTCATCTTTTTCCTTTTGTGTACGCACAATTCCTTGAGGAATTTTGCATACTTAGGAATCTGTTTAATCGCATCGAGGAGTGGGATATTGATTTCCACTTTTTGGAACATCTTCAACAGCTCTTCATCTGACTCTGGCTTCCTTGGCGAGATGGTCCAAGTTGGAAATGGCAATGGGACAGTTGTCTCTAGCCGAGACTTTGAGTCAGCATTTGGTTCAAAGTCGGCCTCAGCTGATCTTGGCAACTGTTGTAGTGTAGGTTAGGATAATTCTTTTCCACTTTTGAGGGTGACTACACTGGCATTTCCTCTCGGATTTGGAATGGTTTGCGAGGGAAGGTTGCTGGATTCAGCCGACTGTAAATGGCTCACAGTATTGGTTAACTGCCCAATTTGCATTTTGAGGTCTTGGATGGTGGCGGTCACATTTTGCTGGAATTGCATGTTGCTAGAGTTCACAAATTGCTGGAACTCCAGGTTGCTAGTTGCAAGCTGCTTCATCAGGTCTTCCAAAGATGCAAAGTTGCCTTGAGTAGGTACTCTCTGCTGCTGTTGTTGTTGTTGGAAAGGTGGCGCTGGATATTGCGGAGTCGGTTGTTGATAACCTGCTTGTCTCTGATGTGTTTGGTGTGGACCTGAATTGTTGAGCTGTAAAAGGCCCTTGATTCGGTCCTGGCCGAAATGGCTGTCTTCCATACTGTTGACTATCAAATGGCCGATTCTGATACGACTGCTTCCCGTACTGAAATCCACCTATGGCTCAAACATTCTCTGGTTGGTCCGACTCAGTTTCTTAAAGCGTGGGGCACATATCAGTAGGGTGCTCCACGAAAGTACAGATGCCACAGATCTTGGCTGCCATGGTGGGTTGTTGTTGCCCAACAGCGAGTTGTCTCACTAATGAAGTCAATTCAGCCAGATGATTCTCCATTCTCTAGTTGGTGGTTGCGCCGATCTCGTTCACTATCCGAGATGGATTCGGCTCTCTGACTCCGAATTGCTGTGTGTTGCTTGCCATGTTGGAGATCAGGTGCGTTGCTGCTGCTAGTGTCTTATCCATCAATGCTCCTCCACTGGCAGCGTCTATCATGCTTTTGTCCATCATTGATAATCCTTCATAAAAGTACTGGATCAGCAGCTGTTCGCTGATTTGATTGTGTGGACAGGTGGCATAGAGCTTATTAAATCTCTCCCAATATTCATGCAAAGTCTCTCTTGTATGCTTCCTTATCCCACATATTTCCTTCCGAATGGACGTAGTTCTAGATGCCAGAAAGAACTTCTCCAGAAAGGTGCGCTTCATGTCTCCCCAAGTGTTGAAAAGTGCTGGCTGAAGGTACAGCTTGTCCTTTGCAACTCTATCAAGCAAGAATGGGAATGCCTTCATCTTGATATAATCTTCCGGAATCCCCTGCGGTCTCATTGTGGAACAGACCACGTGGAATTCTTTCAAATGCTTGTGGGGGTCCTCTCCTACAAGACCATGAAATTTAGGCAACAAGTGGATAAGACCAGACTTCAATTCATAAGTTTGAGCCGGCTCCAACTGTGGATATTTGATGCACCAGGGTTGATACACCACATCTGGTGTAGCCAACTCCTTCAATGTTTTGTCATTGTTCTCCATCTGACCTGGCTCTGCAAAAATGTTAAAACTAGAAGCAGAAATATTAATAGACACCTGGTTAGAGTAAATAACAGAATCATAACTACTACTATTATTTACTACTATCTTCCTAGCCTTCCTTAATCTATGTAAGGTTAGTTCCAATTCATGATCTAATTCATATAAGGGGTCAATGTTACTCCTAGTCATGCATTATAAAATCATGCAAGAAAATTAGAGTTAAATTAGTGAATTTAGAAATAGTAAACTACAATTGTCATTTAATCCTAATAAAACTGTAAGAATGCGATGTGAATAAAAATGCAAGTCAATTATGTAATGCAAAAATGGATGCAGAACAGAATGCAACAGTATGCAACGCAAAAATTGAATATAATGCAGAAGCAAATTTTCTTTAATTTTGTTTTTTTTTTTGCAGTGAATTCACACAGAAATTTTAGTACAAACTCAGCATGCTTTATTATTCAAGATCCAAAGTCTAGAAAACCGACACAGACAAATTCAAAAGACTCAATAGACTGACTTAATGGACACACTCTACAAACTCGGGGTTCGACTTCACTTAGTTTGGCACACAAAGACACAGAAGAACTTACGTCCCCGACAACGACACCAATTTGATAAGATCATTTTTAGTCGTCTAACGCGTATCAAATAAACTAAAGCTAACTATAGTATAGTCAACCCTAGGTCGAATTTTCTCAATGACACAATGTGCTCAATTGTGATTTTATGTGCAAACTGAAGTAATGCAGAATCTAAGTGTAAAGTGTTGACTTGTCTCGAAACTGGTCAAGATGCCTTCGGTAGAGACTGGGACGAGATGATCTCAGTAGAGACTTCTCGACTCGGCTCGGTTGAATGCGGACTGGCGCAACAGAGTCAGACTGACTTTGTTTCAAACTTAGAAAGCAGTAAACAGGGGGGTTGGAATGCGAGAATGACAGAAAATAATGTAAAGCTATGAATGTAGAGGAAACACACTACTACTACGAATATTACTATTATTATTATTATTATATTACCGTGTTCATGTTCAGTCCCATTAGTCTGAGTCCGTCCAATTTCTTCACTCTAGTTCTTAGTCCATATCAGCCTTGGGAATTCTTATGACAATCACCAAAGGTTCATCCATTGCCATACCGAGGAATTACGCGATCGCTACCTCATCAGTTGGCTGGGATTAAGTTCAGAGCTGATTTTAGGTTCTCAATTAACATTCATTAGTTGATTGCCTACTAAATTAGTTAAACCAGTTCCGATCGGCTTAGCTTAACATTGTTCATGTTTTAAATGCAATCGCGATTCAACCCATGAATTAAAGGAGAGGAAAGGAACATAGATTGGAAATGTAGAATGAAATTGATTAATAGAAACAAAATACAAACATAGTGGTCCGAATTCAGATGGATCCATCTTCCACAACAATCGCCATGGTTGATGGTGGTGGTTCACCTTTGCTAGCCTGAGCGTTGAGGATCAGATCCACCAGAGTGCGTTGGAAATCCCAATTAGTCCCCTTTGACAGACTTCGGCTTCCCAGTCTTAGACCTGCACCTCCTTGATTGAGAGAGACACCAATGCAGCATTGTGCACCACCGCAATTGGAGAAAACGAGAGTGTGAAAATGGAATACAATGGATATGTGTAGAGTGCGAATTCAAAAGACTCTAAAATAGTGCACAGTTCCTCATATTTATACACAACTGTGACTGCTAACTATTCCTAACTAACTTCTAACAGAATTATATGGTGAATTGCCTAATCTACCCTTGCATAACTTGCACTGCAAGCTTCTCCAAGAATGACGTGGCAATTGAGCTGGAGCTGAGGTGGCATCTGTGTTGGATTGCTGATGTGGATGACGCAATTTGGCCACTCCTTAATGGGCTACTCTTCAGTGGGCTGCTGGAAATTGGGCCTGGCCAAGACGATCCTCCTGGCCGAGGTGGACTCGGCTTAGTCCTGCAGAAGAAGGGAAGAAGACTTTTTATTAGCTAAGACTTTCAATTTAACACAGATTTGTATTCTCTAATTTTAGGTCCTTAATATGAATCTCAACTAATAATCAATTCTTAAGCACAAAATAATCCTGCAACACTCTTCTTATGTCCATAAAAGATGTATAATTTGTGACTCATGAGTCGTCATCCATAACATGCATCCACAAATGTTGAGCCAAAGACACTAAGCGTGTCCAAAGGCTTAAACGAGGCCTTCCTACATATTACAAGCTACATATAGAAGATGTACAAAGCTCCTAAGCTACACGAGAACATTCACAATACATGGACAAAGATGAGCACGCTTTAGATGCCCCTTGCCCTCTAAGGAGGCCTATGTTCTTATGGACATCAACTTTCAGCCTCTTTAATTTACCTCTGGTTAAGGGTCCTTGAAGGACTTCAATTGCTTGATGCTTAGTGTCCTTTTCATGCTCTTCATGCCTTCCCCAATTCATATGAGAAACCATGACAAAAAATAAGGAACAAAGGAAGAAGAAAAGCATAAAATGGAATAGGGGGGAAAATGGAACTTGCCACCTACTGATAAGGATCTAGTTAGAATTTAAGAAGATGTAGAAGATAAGGAAGAGGCAAAAGGTAGTCAAGCTCTTAAAGGCCCTATGAGTAGAGGAAGGCTAAGAAGATTCCAAGAAGAAATCCTTCAAAAGTTAAGAGTACTCAGAAGCTTGGAGGACTCAAGACCAAACCCAAGCCCAACCATATATTATGTATGGGCTTGTTGCTTAATCTCTTAGAATCACAAGAATGACATTTATGTTTCATTTGGATAGCATTTGTAAATCCTCACTTAAGTCCCAAAATGCACTAAGGCTTTCTTGTTTCGCTATGTAAATAATTTAGTCTTAGCTTATTTGGCTTTATAGCTAAGCTAGCTTAGGATAAGCTTCTAACTTGTTTGGATAGAAAAATAGAATGACCTCCTATCCAAACAGAAGCTAGCCATAAGGGAAGCTATATAAGGCACCTCTACCCCCTTATAAAGATGAACCTTTTGATAAATGAAAGAATAGTATGTTGCTATGACATTTTGAGGGTTAATGATACATATTCGGAAGGGCAAGGTCTTTTTCATTTGGTAGCCACAGCCAAGGAGCTCAAGAAAGCATGAAGGACATAGAAACCCCCTGCACTTGAAGGACCCACAACTAGGGGGAGGCTTAAGGGAATCCAAGAGGTGCACTACAAGTTGGCCACACTTAAGGGCTAAGAAGAGGCCCAAGAGGGGCATGTTTTGTATCATTTGTCCAGCTGCCATGTGGGCAATGTTTAGTGTTGGAAAGACTTGTATTTTCATGTTATTTTAGGTACATTTTTAGTAAAGTAGCTTAACTATGGGCTAAAGCACAATTTGATGTTGATTTTCCTTATTTCCACAAATTCGTTGCTAATTTCGTTACTAGCTAGAAGATAATTTTGGTTGCATTTTTGTGCTTATTTCCTATGCGTTTTGGATGGCTACCTTAATTAGGCTTAAGGGACCTTGAAAAAGGTATGGGGAAGGCTATACAAGCCTTTTTGTAATTACCTTAATCACCTTTGAATGAAATTGAGTTGTGCTTTGCATTCTTTCTCCTTCTCTACACTTGTCTTGAGCAAGAAACATTCATTCTTATCAAGCTTCCATGATGCTTGTGGAAAATCTCACTTCTCTTATCTAGTACTCTATGAATAGTGACAAGCTTCATCTTCTTCCTTCAATTTTATTTCCATTTTCGTTGCTAATCTTGGTTTTACTTGAAGCTAGGTTGTGATTGTGGATCCAAGGGTGAATCAAGTGGTAATCAGAGCTTTCAATCTTTACCTAGTGGATAGATTCAAGTAAGAATTGAAGAATATCTATGGATTCCAAGTGGTTTTGAGCGAACCACAAAGAGGTAAGTGAAATCCACCATTTCTAGATCCAAACCTCGTTGTTTTGCTTTCTCTGTGTTAGGTTTTATTCACCAAACATTCTTCTATAAGTCTATGGTTTAGATTTCCATTATTACTTGTCTAGCTTTTGTTTTAAATTTTTTACGGACCTCACACAAAGAGTTTGGGGATTTTTTATTTTACAAGTGACATTATGCTTACTAGTTGAATTTGTGTTCTATGCTTGCCTATGGTTTTCACCCTTGCATAAGGCGTTGAAATTCAATTAGTTTATGTCATTTGCTAAGAGATAACATGTTGTTCTTTATTTATGAGAAATGCACCATATTTTTGAAGGTTTTTTTTTTTGAGAAAATGTACATGAACTTGTGCTAGAAATTGAGGTGTTGTTGAGAAAAAATTTGTGGACCAAAAAGTGTGTGAAAAGAGCTCAAAGAGAAAAGAAAAAGAGGATTCAAGTGGCTGAAAAAGTGAATAAAAACAGAGCATGGCCACTTACAAACAAAAGAAAAAGAGCAAAAGAAAGAGTTATTTGAAGGTCCAAAGCCAACATACGTTACACCTAAATTCTAGGAAACTACTGTACTAGTTTTTATGCATTAATTTCGGTGCATTGTTAAATTCCATGAATGTTCATGTATGCAATTAATTCCCATTCATTTTCATGTTTGATTAGTAATCTTTGAATCTTCTTATATGTCTCTATGAATTTCTTTTGAGTTTAGCTTTCTTTCTTGAACTTTTCTTGCTTGTCAATTTCTTTGGCTTCCATAGTTTTATCCTAGTGTTTTCTTTCCTATTTGTTTGAGATTTTCTTGTCTTTGACTTGAAGCTGGTTTTTTTGATTAAAGAATTGGTTTCTTGTTCAAGCTTAGAGTGAGAGTTGAGTTCAAAAAGGCTAGAGAGCACCTTAGAGAAAAAGCCATTAAAGAGTGACATGCGAGTAAATAGTGGAAACACTTAGAAAGTGTGGTGAGCCTTTTCTTAGGGATTAGTTTTCGGTAATGAAGTATTTTAAGGGTGTTTAGGAGGTTGTGGAGAGTAGAAACTTGAGGGAAAAAGATGGGAGAGTCAGGTGTAGGTAAACCATTCCCCAAAGTCTAGGTACATCATGGATGTGATAAGGGCGTTTAGGGAGAAGTTAGATCTAGTAGAAAAGTGGCTAGATCAAGTAGGAAAGGTGATGGATTTGGTGCAAAAAGAAATATGAAATGGCAATGCCAATGTAGAAGCTTTATGTAAAGGCAAAAGGGAGAGCCTTAAGGTGGCTTCTATGCATGAGAGTGAATAAAGCTTTGAAAAGGGCAACTATAGTGATGGGAGTAGGAGCTTGATAAAGCATTTTTGAGGCACTTAATAATGACTTATGCTAGACATATTTGACATTATTTTTTGGTTATTTTTACAAATTATTTGAATCTTGGGTCATTGAACTTAATTGGGGTTAGTTGTTAATCTTTGCTTATTTTGGACTTAATTTTCATTATGAGGTTGCTATCTTCTACAGGCCATATCTGGAGCTATAGACCTATATTGGACAATCTTGGTAGCCTTGGAAAGTTAAGACAAAGCTCTACAACTTTTCTCTTTACAATTCAACCTAGTTCGACCATTTGTAATGTCAAATATGGACTTGAAGTTACTGCCTTTGTACCACTCTAATTGGACTTTTTCTTATATTTTTTGGCTCAGGATTTGGTGCCTTGGTTGGTGGGCTTTTTGGGTGCTAAATATTTTTTCCAAGCCTATTTTTCCTTTACACTTTCGAGCATGTAATCATTAGGAAGTTTAGTTAGGAAGTTATGGAGTTAGTTAGTTAATTAGTGAGAGAAACAATTTTGGGAGTTGAAGGGGTTTTCTTGCATAGGGAGTTTCCTCCTCCATACTTTCTACTGCATTTTTCTGCTACACTTTTCTACCATTTTCTCTCATTTTTTCTTCTCTGTATTTTGCTAAGTTTTCTATGACAATGGCCATGGAAGGTTAAGCTTCTTTTTTAATTCAAGGGAAAATCAGTTTCAGTTCTTGATTCTTTATCTTTCTTATGTAATTTCTACTATTTATCTTTTCAATTCTTAATCCATTTTCATGATTATGATCTCATTTGAGTATTGGATTGTGTTCTATTAGGAAATCGATTGATAACCTAAAATCAACCAATTATGATCTTGAATCCATGCTAATTAGAGGTTACAATTGTGATCTCAATATGCATGATTAATGTTAGATGATTATCTAAAGAAATTTAGGTTAATATGAAATTGCATCCTTCTTAGAACCATGATAATTGATTGCATGATTGAATCCTTGAATTGATGTTACACAAACCATTTTAGATTCATTTTATTTTGCATAAACTTTGTTCTACATAATTCTTGTTCTACATAATTATGTGTCATCCAAACCCCCATTTTTCACATTCATTTTGGTTTCTGATCAAGAAGATTAGGCATAATATGATTGTGTCCTTGTGAGATCGACCTAGGTTAGTCCCTACATTACAAAAATTATGGTAAATCTAGTAATTTGATAGTGTATCGACAACATTATCAAAGCTCACGGTCTTCCTTGGGAGAAAGGTGTGAGACAAGTGAGGGTTGAGAGAAATAGAAAGGAAGAAAGAAGAGAAAGGCATGGGGATTTGTAAGCTTGAAGTGTATGTCGATTAAGAGCTCAAAGTTGAGAAAATATTGGGCTATTTTAACTTCCATGGATGAATGGTTGTAGGGATTGTCACTCTTGAATTTGGTGACTATGCCTTAGTGTGGTGGACACAGATGTTAGAGGACATAAGGAGGGGCATTAAGGATCCTTGTGAGGATTGGGCGACTTTAAAGAGGATGATGAAAGGTAGGTTTGTCCCACCTTCTTATGCTAGGGACTTACATAATAAACTTCAAAGGCTATACCAAAGCTCTAGGCATGTGGAAGAGTACCACAAGGAGATGGAGATAGACTTGATAAGGGTCCAAATTAGGGAAAGTAATGAAGCCACCATGGCTAGATTCCTATGTGGCCTAAATATAGAAATTCAAGATGTGGTTGAGCTACAAAAATATGCCACCCTAGAAGAGCTACTCCATTAAGCCATTAAGGTGGAAAAGCAAATTAAGAGAAGGCAAGCCCATAGGAAACCTTATTCTAGTAGTAGTGGAAGGAGTAAGGAGAGGGATGAAATAGGCCTAGGAAGGAGAAAAGTTCTAAGAAGGGGAGTGATTCCTTGAGTTGTCGAAAAGAGGAGAAGGAACCTACCACACTTAGTGACTCCAAATCTAGTAGCATTAAGTTTCTTAAATGTTTGGGCAAAGGGCATATTTCCTCCTAATGTCCAAATAGGAGAACCATAATGTTGAGAGAAAATTGTGAAGTAGGTAGTGAGGGTTTACGTGAGGGTTCAACTTCTTCTAGTGAAGGTGCCCATTATGAGGGAGACCTTTTCATGGTAAGGAAGCTTGAGAGTAACTTGATTGGAGGAGAAACTGAGAGCCAAAAGGAGGCTATTTTTGACTCTTGATGCTTGGTTCTTGGTATGTTATGCTCTCTCATTATTAATGGGGAAGTTGTGTGAATGTAGCTACCTTGAGGCTGGTGGAAAAGCTTGCCTTACCTATGTTATCTCACCTTAAACCTTATAAGTTGAAATAGTTAAGTGAAGAGGGGGAGTTGGTAGTGAATAGCCAAGTGTCTTTGGCCATTACCCTTGGGAGCTATAAGGATGACATCTTGTGGGATATAGTGCCTATGGAGGAAACACACATAATTTTTGGTAGGCCATGGCAATTTGATAGGAAGGTAACCCATGATGGGGTCTCAAATTAGTTCTCTTTTGTATACTTGGGAGAAAATGTGGTTCTTCAACCTTTATGTCCAAGAGAGGTTTGTGAGGACCAAATGAAGATGATAATAAAAATAGAAAAAGAAAGAAAAGAAAAAGACAAAGCCGAAAAGGCTAGAGAAAAGAAAAGAGAGAAAAGTAAGAGTTATAGAGAAAAGAGAAAGATAAAGAGAAGTTGGAGATAAAAGCAAGAGATAGATTAAAAAAAAGAAAGGAATTAAGAGAGTTATGATTTTGGAAAAGGATCATTCTAACTCTTTAAACTTTCCTTTTGTCTTGTGAATCTTCTCTTTTTATAGGTATGAAGCAAGCTATGGAAGGGTTTGGACATGGCATTCATGGCAAGTAAACTTTCGACCTTCACATTCCAAGACCCATAATGTCTCCTAAATATGATTTTGCACTTGTGCCAAGAAGCTCATTGCCTTGTGCCAATGGCTTGTTGCCTACAACTTTTATTATTTCCTTCCATGCTATCTTTAAATCCTTTGAACTTTATGGTGTTTTGATGCATTCCCAAGGACATTATAAGTTAATTCTTAATGCTTCCTTTACTTTGAATGGACTATCCTTTACTTGTGTGCATGATTGGTGTAGTTATGAAAGTAAAAGGATGTTGTGTGTTCAAGAAAATGCTTTACCATACATTCGGTTGGGGTTGGAAACCTATGGTTGAAATGAACTCCATGAGATTATGGATGGGTCCTATAGTGAGATGTCTAAGAATTTTATATATGGATCCTTAAGTAGAAGCATTAATTTTGAAAGTTTATTGTAGGTGCTTGAATATTTGGGAGTGTTTGAGAATTTTAAAGGAATGTTAAGCATTCTTTTAAATTTAAGTAGGGAAATTATATCTTGTTCATATGCAGCCCCTAAACATTCCTTACATTTGTTTGAGCATGATAAGCATGACATACTATCTCTTGATGTTGAAAGTAATGTGCATCTTTGTGACTTACAAAGGGGTGATGTGAATTTTCTTGTCAACTTGAGAGGATTTAAAATTGTGATCTTTAATCCAGGTGGAGTATGGAAACTAATCTCCCTTAGGAGTATATTATTCTTCCACTAATTATGATATGTGACTCATCCTTTGCCTTTGTTCTTGTAGGTACTCAAGCACTAAATTTGAGGTCAAATTCTCTTCAAGAGCGGGAGGATGATGCATATCCAAAAGGGAAAGGTCTTTTCATTAGGAGGCCATGATCAAGGAGCTCAAAAAGGCATGAAGGACACAGAAACACCCTACACTTGAAGGACCCATGACAAGCTAGAGGCTCAAGAGAAACTAAGAGGAGGTGTAACACAAGTTAGCCACACTTGTGGGCTAAAAGGAGGCCCAAGAGGGGCATCTTTTGTATCATTTGTCCAGCTACCATGTAGGCAATGTTTAGTGAGAAGATCAATTTGGGTGCCTTTTGAGCTTGTTTCCTTATTAGCTTTGGTTGGCTACCTTAATTAGGCTTAAAGGACCTAGAGAAGGATTTAGGGAAGACTATATAAGCCTCATTTGTAATTACCTTAATCACTTTTGAATGAAATTGAGTTGTGATTTGCACTCTTTGAGTGCTCCCTCTTTACTCTTCTCTTGAGCAAGAAACATGTATTCTTATAAAGCTTCCATGATGCTTGTGGTGAATCTCACTTCTTTTATCTAGTTCTCTATGAATTATTGGTGAGTTTCATCTTTTTCCTTCTCCATTTTCACTTTTTCTTCTTCCTTCAATTCAGTTTCCATTTTCGTTGCTATTCTAGGTTTTACTTGAAGCTAGGTTTTGATTGTGGATCTAAAAGTGCATCAATTAATCTCTACCTTTTTTTATGCAAGATTCTATAATTCTTATCGAGCTTTTTCAAGAGGATTATGGAGAATCTCATAATGCTCTTATCTTCCTTAATCTTTGGGTGAGTGGTAAGTTCACTAATACCATTTCTTTATTACTTACATTTTCTTGTTTCTTCTCCTTTGTTCTTCATTCTTTTTTTCTTGAGGCTCCTTCACCTAAGAGGCTTGTGAGATCCAAGACTTCAAGGGAAGGAAGGATAAGGGAAATGAGATTTTCCACAAGCCTCATAGAAACTTGATAAGAATTGTAGGTTCTTGATCAAGAACAAGATAGAGATTCCTTTCCAAAGTTACAAAGCAACACAAGTTTTTCATTCAATCAAAGATTTATGTTTACAAAGAGTTAGGGAGGTTTTATATATCCATTGTTCTTCATGTCCTAGGGAAGCTAAAGGAAGCTAGGGTGTTTGGCTAAGAGACTAAGGTGCTCACCCATTCAAAGGAGCAACCAAACAAGCTACTAACTAGGATAGTTAAGAATTTGCCTATAAATCCTATATAAAGTACTAAGGTTTTAATGAAGCCCAAAGTATATATGTACAAAGGAATCTAAGATAATACAAAAGAGCTACAAAATATTATAGAGTCAAGGTACAAGCTCATACAAAGTATATGGTTAGGCTTTAGGCAAACTCTTCTAGACTTTTGAGAAGGCCCATCTCCTTAAGAACTTCTTCTTGCAATCTTCTCATCCTACTCCTTGTCATGGGGCCTTGAAGTGATTTGGTGTCCATGTTATCCTTATCCTTCTTCCTTGCTTGAGGTTCTTCTTCAAGTGTTGCTAAGATCACATCAGGCTCCCCTTCTTGAAAAGAATTTGTCCTCAAATTTGTCTCTTAATTACTTATATGATAAGGAAACAAATCAGAAACATGAAAAGTATGATTACACTCACTTTTGTTACCATTTTGAAGGGACCATCTCCCCTTAGGAGTAGTTTAGATTTTTCTTGAGTTAGGAAACCTCTCATTTCTTAAGTGAACCTAAACTAGATTACCTTCTTAAAAAATCCTTTGTTTCTTACCTTTATTAGATTTGTTAGCATATTATTCAACCTTTTTCTCAATATGAGAATGTGCCTTAGCGTGTAAATCTTTAACAAAGTGAGCTTTAGAAGGCCCATCACAATTAAGCATAGAAGATATATTCAGTAAAGGTAAAAAATCTAAAAGGAATAAAGGGTTGAACCCATACACTAACTCAAAGGGGAGTGGGATGTAGTACTATTGACTATCCTATTGTAAGCAAACTCTATATGTGGTAGCCATTCCTCCCAAGATTTCAAACTTCTATCCATAAGATACCTTAAAATTTGAGATAAGGTTCTATTGGTTATCCTACTCTATCCATCCTTTTGAGGATGACAAGTAGTTGAAAAGAGTAGCTTAGTGCCAAGCTTTCTCCAAAGGGTTTTCCAAAAGTGAATGAAAAACTTGGAGTCCTAATAATGTTGTCAAAATACTACCAAATCACTAGATTTCCCTTAATTTTGCAATGTAGGGACTAACCTAGGTCGAATCTCTCAAGGACATAATCATGTGGTGCCAAATCTTTTGGAATAGGTATCAAATTAGAATAAAAAAGGGAGTTTGTATTGTAACACAAAATCATGCAGAAACTAAAATTATGTAAAAAATAAAATTATGCAGAAAAGAATTTATGCTAAACATAATTATGTAACACCAATCCAAGGTTCCAATAATGTAGTTTTTGTTATCACAATTCACATAAGGGTGAAAATTCATATCAACTTAAGATTCATTAGACAATCATCTAACATTCGTCCCTACAAATTATGATCACAATCACAATCCATAATTATGCATGAATTCAAGTGCTTAATTAGTTGATTTAGGTGATTAATAGATTACCTAACCTTGATTAGATTTGGATTAATCAATGCTAACCTAGCACAATCCAAAACCTTAAGCAAAATGATAATTATGAAAATGGGTCAAGAATTTGAAAGAAAAGAGAAGCATAACAAAATTTGCACAATAAAGAATTCAAGTACTCAAACATAACCACAATCATGGAACTTTGAATTAGTAAGAGAGCCTATCCTTCCATGGCAATCATCATAGAAAATGAAGCACAAAACATAAAGAAAACCTAGAAGAGGAGAGGAGAAAGAATAAAGAGGAAACCTATGATCCAAGAAAACTCCAAAAGCCAAGTGTGTAAAATCTGTAAAATATCTAACCTAAAGCAAACTAATATATGATCTGAATGCTAAGGAATGTATTTTGGACCAAAGGATTTTGCAACCCACAGGTCCACTAACAAAAGTTTCAAAACTAGGCCAGAATATACAAAGAAAAGCCCAATAGAGGGGGGTGTAGAGGCCACAACTCCACGTGGACTTTTGACATTAAAGACAGTTGAACTATGTTGAGCCTAAAAGAGAGAAGTTATAGGTATTTGTCATATCTTTCTAGAGCCACCAAGATTGTCCAATTTGGAGGTATGTAGATCTAGATATGGTCTGCACAAGATAGAAACATCATAATAAAAATTAAGTTCGAAAATAAGCAAAGATTAGCACCTAAACCCAACACTCAACTAATGTGTCAATATTAACATAAAATGATTTTAAATATGCTTAGAATAAGTTACTATTAAGTGCCTAAAAAATGTTCCATCAAGTCCTTATCAATGAGTATGATCTAAGGAAGACCATGAAGTCTAACTACTTTGTTAAAGAACTCTACCCACTTGGCATGTCCTTTAATATTATTTTTTCACAATTTTATATAGGGGATAGCAAGGATACTTTACAAGGTGTCTACAGAAACTTGCTAACCCATGAAAGCTACTAATGTCACTCACGGATTTGGGTGTTTGGATGACCTTTACCTTCTTTACATTTATCTTGACTCCTTGAGAACCAACCACACAACCTAAAAAGATAACTTTATTAGTGAAAAATGTATATGTTTCCAAATTCACATACAAAAAGGGCATAAAGGTTTTACATGGAACTTGTGTAGCATTATCTTTCAATCCAAAAACATCAAGCTTATGATACTCTAGTATATGTAAGGAATCCTTATATGGAAAGAATATATCATCTCTTTTTAATTCAAGAAAGTATTTATCATCATACAAGTTAGCACGTTTGAACACTCTTAACAGTGCACAAATCATGATAAGTTCTTCAGATTAACTTATACATAGTGATCCACACACATTCTCACCCAATCCAATCCAATTAAGCTATATGTCTCCAATCCAAGTTTAATGTGTGATGATTCATTTACTTAGGCATGCATCAACCTTTTACTTCCATAGTTTTACCATTCAAGAAAATACATAAAGGATAGTCCATTCAACTTAGATGCAATACAAAGAATTAGTTTATAATGTTCGTGAACATGCATTAGAACACAACAAAGTCCAAAATACATTTGCACAAGGTATGAGATATCTTAGAAAAAGTGCAAAGGCATTTTGTAGGAGTCATGGATGCTCTTGGAATGAAGTCTATTTGCTGTTCAATCCCTCTTGTGGGAGGCAATCAATGTGGAATCTCCTTGGAGAAAATATCTTTGAACCCTTCAAGCATCTTCTCAGAATTTGTTGGCAAGTTAGCTAAAGGAGTATTCACAACAAAACATATGTTAGTAGCCAAGAGAAATATAGGTTCCTTTTTATTTAGAGGAACTTTCTCTAATGATTTTCTACTAACAAGTAAACTTTCATAATCACTCTTGTTTTTCTTCTCTTTTCTATCTTTGTTTTTCTCCTCTTTTTTCTCTTTTAAATTTCTCTCATTTTATTTTTCTTTTCTTTCTTCATCTCTATTTTGTTTTATTTTTAATTGGTCCTTACAAACTTCTTTAGGAGACAAGGGTTTAAGAATTACCTTATGACTCATGTGCACAAAGGAAAACTTGTTAGTAACTCCATCATGAGTCACTTTTCTATCATATTGCTAAGGCCTTCCCAAAAGTGGATGAGTTTCTTCCATTAGGACCATATCACATAAAATTTCATCTTTGTACTTACCCAATGTTATGGCCAATGACACTTGTTTATCACAAATCATTTCTCCTCTTTCACTTAACCATTGAAGTTTATAAGATTTAGGATGAGGTAAAGTAGGAATTGATAATTTTTCCATTAGCCTAAGGCTAGCAACATTTACTCTACCACCATAAATTATTAAAGAACATTTTCCTTGAATCTAGCACCTTGAATGAAACATATTTTGTCTTTAAGATTGGCCACCTCTAATGAGGATGTTCATTGATCTTCTCACTATAAGGAGATCTCCTTCATAGGGTGCCTCTTCACTTGAACATTCACTTTCACTACTTGTAGACTTTTCTTAAGAGTTCTCACTCTCTACTTCTCCATTCTCCCTTAAGATTATTGTCCTTTTGTTTGGGTATTGAGAAGCTATGTGTCCTTTGTAACATCCTAGTTTTCATTCTATTTTATTATTGGCTGTAAATATTGTATTTCATTAATTATTATTAATAAGTGATTTAATCATTTTATAATTAAATAAATTATTTTGGGAGAAATATAGGTTGGGTTTCACATCAAACAACATAAGATTTTGCATCCTCTCTTTCGCCTATATAAAGGGTGAGGATAGCTTAAGTCCTACATTAAGAAACACAAGCTTATGCATTGTCTCCTTCTCCTATACAAGGAGTTTGATACTAAGAAATAAAAAGGCAAGAAAGCCTCCAAATAAGATGGGTTTGATGCAAAGCATTGGACCTATCATAGTTTAATTTTCTTATTTTTTTTTTCTAATCTTTTGGAGATTCCACTAGAAATCTGGGGACTCTTTTGTTTGCACATTATGTTCATAACAAATAGTCATCTCTGGATGACAAAGCAGGAGAACCTCTAGAGAGGACATTTAAGATCAGGTGGAACAACCCTAAGGATCAGTGATAAAGACCCAACCAACAAAGCTAAAGACCCTTTGCATGACATTGGAGGTCCTGTGACTAGGTTCAAAACCAAAATGATGAAGCAATATTTTTGTAAGGCCTAATTGTGGAGATTAAGAAAAGTTCAAAACAAAATGAACTAGAGATAGCACAAAAATGGGTTATTTTATTACAAGTTGATGATGATTGAAGCCCAAATTGAAGAACACATGAAAGTCATTTTCATGTAGTTTGGGCTAAATAGTTAATTAAGATCCATTTACATGTAATTCTCGCACATTATGTTCATGTAATAAGTTCATATGTATTTTTACATTTTCTAGGTCAGTTTTTATTAAAGCTTTTTAAACCATTATGATGGTTGGTGGGTTAGTGGAAAGTCATTTCTGGTGGGAACAACCAATAGAGAGGTGGAGTTGTGTGGCCCTAGCCTACTTTCTTGGATTATAGTAGGTACCACATGACATAAGGAGTAGTACTAGGAGTACATTGTGCATATGTGGATTGTTTATTTTTTATTTTACATCTTAGAATTAATTGTGTGACTATGTTTACCTACATTGTGCTTATACCATGAGTTTAAGTGAGGTGTATTTCTCACTTTCTTCTATTGTTTGTGTTGTGTTTGGGCTGAATGCCACTTTGCAGGTGACGATAAGCAAAACCATGGGGATTGAGCAAGACTCCTCATTTTTCTAATTTTCTTTTAGTTTCTTTTATCTTTTGGATTTGATGTTCTGATAGGATATGTGACATAGGGGAAGTTGTAATTACTTTATGATAGTATGGGAGTAGGTCATGTGAATCCTTTACCAATTGATGTATGTTTTGAAGCTTGAATTCATCTTAAGTTTACTTATTATAATTGATTAATATTGGGGGTAAAGGATGTCACATCCTTTAGCTACACACTCGAAACATTTAATGTTACTAGATTTAGAAGTGTAGAAATAGTTACCTCTTCTTTTCGGCCTTGTGAGGGTGCACTCCCTTTTTAAGGCACTTGTCCCTTCTTGGCTTGTATTTTATTTTTTCCTTACCCTTCCAACTACAACTTGTGTTATGGTAGGATCTTCTACCATGCCTTTTTAATTGATGTTCAACTTTTGTGCCTTGGCGAACCAATGTAGACAAGGAGGTATAATCATGCAATTCAACAATATCTTGAATCTCTTTATTGAGGCCAAGCAAAAATCTAGTCATAGTAGCTTCTTGAGATTCTACCACTTAGGCTTTTATTAAAGTCACCCCTATTTCTTTAAAATACTCTTCAACACTTTTAGATCCTTGATAATCTTTGTAATTTAATGAAATGATTGTTATTATAAAATGAAGGTACAAATCTTTCACGCATTTCTCTTTTTAATTCATCCCAAGATTCAATAGAAGCTCTTGTCATCCCCATAATATTAATAGTAATTTCATTCCACCAAATCAAGGCATAACCTTCAAAGGATAGGGCAATTAATTTGACTTTTACCTTCTCTTCACAATCAAAGCATTCAAGAATTTGTTCTACTTTCATTTCCCAATCATAGTAAGCATTACATCCTCCATCACCTAGGAAACATGGTATTTTACCTCTTAGAAGTTCAACAAGAGTTCTTTTAGGTTCTTCTCTATGTCTCTCATGCCTCCTAACCCTTTCTTATGCACCCTTGGATCCACAATCAAGTCCTAGCTTCAAGTAAAACCTAGATTAGCCATGAAATTTGGAAGTGAAAATGAAGAAGAAAAAACCGTGAAAATGGAGTAGGAAGAAGGTGAAGCTCGCCACTAATTCTTAAAGAATTAGATAAGAGAAGTGAGATTCACTACAAGCATCATGGAAGCTTGATAAGAATGGATGTTTCTTGCTCAAGACAAGAGTAGAGAGGAAGTACACAGAAAGTGTAATGCATATTCAATATCATGTGAAAAGTGATTATCCTAATTACAAGAAAGGCTTATATACCCTAGATTAAATCCTTATTAAGGTCCTCCAACCCTAATAAAGTAAACCACTAAAAGCTCAAGCCAAATGGCCCAAAAATGCATGGGAAGAACTCTTTTAGATTAGCAACCGAGTTAGCAAGGAAAACTAACCTGGTTTAGTAACTCAACAACGATAGATTTCTGGGAACTAGGAAAAGCAAGGAAAACATATCTGAAAAGGGATTTGGCCCAAGGCTATGGTATCCTACATGAAAGGTACCTAAAATACTATGAAAATAAAGGGAAAATGATATCCCTCCAACCCTGTACATTCCCCACATAGCAGTTGGATAAGTGGTACAAAACATGGCCTTCTTGGGCCTCCACTTGGCCCTTAAGTGTGGCTAACTCATGTTGCACTTCCTCTTGGATTCTTTTAAGCCTTTCCCTAGTCATGGGACCTTCAAGTGCAGGGCTAGCCTCTTCATTCGCACCTCCTTAAAGTGCTTGAGTATGGTCTCTCATATATGCTCACTTTCACTTTTTTGGGACCTAAAAGATCTACTAAGGTGGATCTTATAGTCTTCATCATGGCTACCTCCACTCTCCCTCCTAGAAATATGGTTTTCCTTCTCTTTTCGTTTACTCAAAGAATTAAATATGGCATTAACACTTTGAGTGTCTAGCCTTATGAACTCCAATCCACCTCTTAACTTTGCAAATTTTTCTTCCAACTTCTTCATATATTTCATCATCATCTTGGTTTTTAGAGAAAGGGTCTTCAAACCAACATTAGAAATACCCATGATGAATGCTTACTTTTTCTCCCTCAAAACTCAACTAAGGGATGCAACTAAAACTCTAAATACTGCACAAAAACTAAAAATAAAAAATAAGGCAAACTCATAACTCCTTAGTGTTTACATTCTACTCTCGTGTATGCATACTTTTGGGCTTTTTCTCTAATATTCTATCTTTCCTTATACCACACTTTCTCTATCTATGGCTCATATGGCTCATGCTAAGAATTCCAGGAAAAGAAAACTCTAGAGACAAAACTAGAGGACAAAAAATGACTAGCAAAAAAAGCACAAAAAGAAAGCTAAACTTAAGTGAAAATTTCAATGACAATAAGAAGACTCAAAAAAGGAATAAGAAACAAGAAAATACATGGAATTGCATGTAAAAGAAGTATAGAATCCAGCCATAATGAAAAACTTCACAAGAATCACAAACTTCACAAGAATCACAAACTATGCACAAACTAGTGAAACATGCATACTAGTAATTAGGTATGTTTACAACTCTTTTTCCTGAACCATGCATCATGTTTTCTTTACTTTTTTGTGTGGCTAATCACTATTTTTAACACTTCTTCAAATGATACAAATCAAATTTCTTTTTCAGTTTAGTACAAACTTTTCTTGGTCCATAAATTACACAAAATTTCTCACAAAAACACCATAAGTTACCAACATTTTTCAAGAATTTTATGTACATTAACACATGGAATTTTCCACAAACACTTGGTGTACAAAATAATAAGACACACTATAGTACTACTATATCATACAATTCTCAATTTGAAAATCCAAGAACATATAGGTTCAAGCTACAAGATACAAAACTAGTGAAAAAATTCAACAAGATTCATCAAGATCTCAAGGTTTTCTTCATGGCATTTGCACAAACACCTCATGAACAAACATTCAAGAATGTGAATCAAGACTCAATTATGAAAAAGGAAACCAGAAAAAGATAGACCAATTTTAGGTGAATAAAACCCAACAAGAATTTTCAAGGAATCACATCAAATGAAGCTAAGAAAAACTAGCAAATTTTGGTGGCACTACCTTGTTGTGTCGTGAGCTTGGTGTAGCCATTCCATGATGAAAGCTTCATAAACCACTTGAGAACAGTACAAATGTGAGGAAGGTTTCTCTAAATACCACTTGATGCAACCTCAAATCCACTTTCTCACAAAGATCTCAAGAAACCCTAAAGATAGAAACTGTGACAAGAAACAAAGAACAAAGGAAAAAGAAAAGCATAAAATGGAATAGGGGAAAGAAATAGAAATTGCCACTTACCCAAGGGAAGGAAATATAAGAGAAATGAGATTTTCCACAAGACTCATGGAAACTTGATAAGAGTTGTAGGTTCTTGATAAAAAACAAGATAGAGATTCCTTTCCAAAGTTTCAAAGCAACACAAGTTTTTCATTCAATCAAAGATTGATGTTTACAAAGAGTAAGGAAGGCTTTATATAGCCATTGTTCTTCATGTCCTACAGAAGCTAAAGGAAGTTAGGGTGTTTGGTTAAGAAGCTAAGGTGCCCATCCATGCAAAGGAGCAACCAAACAAGCCATCCAAACAAGCTACTAACTGGGATAGCTAAGGATTTGCCTATAAATCTTATATCAAGTACTAAGGCTTTAATAAAGCCCAAAGTAAACATGTGTAAATAAATCTATACTAATACAAAAGAGCTACAAAGTATTATGGAGTCAACGTACAAGCCTTGATATGATTCGGCCTATGCCTGGATCCTAACCCTTACACAATTGCCAATAATGAAATAGAATAAGATTAGCGTGAAAACAAAGTATAATTGCAAAAACCTAAAATTAAAGGAATTGAAATGAATAAAATGGAGAAGATTCAGAAATGGCTCACCATTGATTTTGTGAAAATTAGATAAGAGAAAATAAGATTTACCATAAACCTCATGGAGAACTTGATGAGAATTAAGTTTTCTTAGCTCAAGAACAAGTCGAGAGAACTCTCTCAAATGCTTGTAATGTAAGTTTCACAAATGAACCAAAGTTGTTACATATCAGTTAGGATCAGATTTATATACTTGTCCTAAGTTGAAGTTTAGGTTTGAAACAAATTAGGTGGGTAAGGCCTTGGAACAAGCACAGCCCAAAAGTATGGCCTTAAACATGTTGACCAAAAGTGCACCCAAAAGGGTCGACCAAAGGGAAGTTCATCCAAAGGACCCATGAACTGTCTAAACGATATCCATCCAAGGGCTCCATATGTCAGATGCGTCCAAAGCTCTAGGGTTATTTACAAATGAAAGAAAATTACATAAACTATACACAAGTCCTACAAGCTACTCAAAGGCATTATACATAACCCTAAAGTGTAAATAATGTTAAGCCTTCATTGGACGTCCATTTTCTTTTGAATTTTTTCTTCAATCTCTTCAATCTTCCCCTAGTTATGGGTTGAAGGGCTTTAGTCTCTTCATGCTTAATTTCCTTCCCATTCTCTTCTTACTCCTAGATTCACATCAGACTCCCCTTCTTGAAAAGAATTTGTCCTCAAATTCGGGTTGTCCATACCTAAAATGAAAGGAGACAATTCTACAACATTGAAACTAGTACTACCCCCAAAATCTTGGGACATGTCCAAGACATAAGCATTATCATTGATCTTATGTAATACTTTGAAGGGTCCATCCCCTCGAGGGAGAAGTTTAGACTTCCTTAAGGTAGGGAATCTCTCCTTCCTCAAGTGAACCCAAACCATGCCACCTTCTACAAATACCTTCCCCTTTTTTCCTTTGTTGGAACGTTTAGCATATTGTTCATCCTTCTTTTCCAGTGCTTTTTCATGCATTTTTGTCACAAATTGGGCCATAGAAAGACCATCTTGATTGAAAATGGATGCCACACTCGGCAAGGGTAACAAGTCCAAAGGAGATAAGGGATTGAAAAACCATATACTAACTCAAAAGGGTTGTGGGATGTAGTATCATTAACTACCCTGTTGTATGTGAACTCAATATAAAGGAGCCATTTTTCCCAAGATTTTAGACTTTTCCTACAAAACACCTCAAGAGTTGGGACAAGGTTTTACTTACCACTTTACTTTGCCCATCCATTTGAGGGTGGTAAGTGGTAAAGAAGAGTAGCTTGGTTACAAGCTTACTTTAGAGGGTTCTCCAAAAATGGCTAAGCAATTTGGAGTCCCTATTTTAGAGTATGGTGTTAGGAAGACCATGTAGTCTTACCACCTCCATAAACAATAGATTAACCATGTGACATGCATCAACAACCGTATGACAAGGTATAAAATGGCTATCTCATAAAATCTGTCTACTACTATTAATATGGAATCTCTACCATCTCTAGATCTAAGTAGAGTATACAACCCATTGGACAAGACCTTAGATTTAGCCACCTTACACATCAAACACCTTTCACAGACATGATGTACATATCTCCTCATGCGAGGCCAATAAAAATTCTCATGCAAGGTCTCATACGTTGTACATTCTCCAAAGTGATCCAATAGTCCCACCTTCATTTTCCTTTTTGACTATCAATTCTATTACTAAGCTCCTAGGCATACATAACCTCTTTTCATTAAATAAGAATCCTTCATCCCTGAAGAAGCCTCCATTAGCTAAGTTGGCACAATGTTCATAGGCCTCCTTAAAGTCATCATCCCCTACATACAAGTCCTTCAGGCTCTTGAAACCCAACAACTTGATTTCTAGCATGGCAAGCAACGTGTGGCTTCTAGAAAGGGCATTAGCCACAACATTAGCATTTCCTTGTTTGTGTTTAATGACATATGTGAATTGTTCCAAGAACTCAACCCACTTGGCATGCCTTTTCTTTAACTTATTTTAGCCCTTCAAGTGCTTGAGTGACTCATGGTTTCTATGGACAACAAACTCATTGGACAACAAATAGTATTGCCAAACTTGTAAGGCCTTGACTAGAGCATAGAGCTCTTTATCATATATAGAATAATTAAGTTGGACATCTTTTAGTTTCACACTAAAAAGGAAATTGGGTGCCCTTCTTGCAATAGCATTACGTTTATGCCTACATTGGATGCATCACATTCCAGCTCAAATGACTTATGAAATTTTGGAAATGTCAAAATGGGGGCATTAGATAGCCTATCCTTCAAAGCTTGGAAGGGTTTTTCCTGGGGTTCTTTGATAATGTTGTCGACACAATCAAAATCATTATATTTCCCTTTATTTTTGTAGTGTAGGGACTAACCTAGGTCGAATCTCACAAGGACACAATCATATTATACCTAATCTTCTTTATCAAAAACAAAACTGAATAATAAAAAAAAGGGGTTTGAGTGAAACATAATTATATGGAACAAGTAATTATACATAACAGAATTTATACAAAACAGAATTATTCTCAACAAAATGGTGTGACATCAATCTAAGGATTTAGTCATGCAATTCTATTATCAAGGTTCTAAGAAGGGTGCAAGTTCATATCAACCCAAGATTCATTAGATAATCATCTAACATTCGTCCATACAGATTGAGATCATAATGGTAGTCCCTAATTAGCATGGATTCAAGCACATAATTGGTTGATTTTAGGTGATCAATCTATTACCTAACCTTTATTAGATTGGGATTTATCACTCCTAACCTAACACAATCCAAAATCTCAAACGAAATCATAATCATGAAAATGGGTCAAAAATTGGAAAAAGAGCATAATAGAAATTGCATAAGAAAAGATTAAAGAACTCAAACCAAGTTGCAATCCTAAAACCTTAAATTGAAAAAGAAACTTAGTCTTTCATGATCATCGTCATAGAAAACTTAGCAGAATATAGAGAAAACGTAGTAGAAAACAATTAAGACGAGAGGAAAACTTCCAAATCTGAGAGAAAACCTCTCCCAACTAAAAAATGTCAAAAAGTCTCCAAAGGAGAAAAAACGCTAACTTTTCTATCTTCCCTAACTAAATATGAACTAACTACTAACTACTAACTATTAACTACTAACTACTAATAACGAACTACTAATCACTAACTAATTAACTACTAACTACTAAATATAAACTACTGATTAACTAACTACTAACCACTAACTACTAATTACATGCTCCAAATTCCAAGGATGGTAGGCTGGGTCAGAAGAATTCACATCCCAAAGCCCACCAACAAAAGTTTAAAAATCTGGGCTATAATATACATGGATAAGGCCAATAGCATGGGTACAAAAGCCCCAACTTCACGTGGACCTTTGACACTTCACACAGTCGAACTATGTTGAGTCGAAAAAAGATAAGTTTTAGGTCTTTGTCTTATCTTTCAGTGGCTACCAAGATTGTCCAATTTGGAGGTATGTAGCTCTAGATATGGCCTGCACAAGATAACAACGTCGTGATGAAAATTGAATTCGAAAATAAGCAAAGATTAGCAACTAAACGCAATTAGGTCCAATAACCCAAGACTCAACAAATATGCCAATATTAACCATATGATGATGTCAAACATGTCCAGCATAAGTCACTAAGTGTCTAAAAAATGCTTTGTCACTCTTCATAGTTGAACCTAAAATCCTTTTTAATTATCTCATTTAGTAGGGTAGTAAGAGTACTAAATTCCTTAACAAAATGCATATAGAAACTTGCTAGCCCGTGGAAACTCCTAACATCACTCATTTTTGGGTGTTGGCTAGCTTTGAATGGCCTTCACCTTTTCCTCATCTACCTTAACTCCATGTGAGCCAACCATAAACCCCCCAAAAAACCACCTCACTTGTGCAAAACATGCACTTCTCCAAGTTTACATACAACAATTCATTCTTTAGGAGTTGTAACATATCTTTAACATGAATAATATGATCATTTACACATGCAGAATAAACAAGAATGTCATCAAAGTAGACGACCACACAACGCCAAATAAGACTCCTTAAGACATGATTCATGAGTCTCATGAACATACTAAGGGAATTGGTCAAGCCAAAAGGCAATAGACCCAACTTGGTCTTGAAGGTCATTTTCCATTCATCCCCTTCTCTCACTCAAATTTGGTGATATCCACTCCATAAATCAATCTTAGGAAAGACACTAGACCTATGTAACTCACCAAGTAAATCATTTAGTCATGGGATGGGGTGTCTATATCTAATCATGATTACATTAATGAGTTGACTGTCCATACACAAGCGCCAAGATCCATCTTTCTTTGGCATTAAAATAACAGGAACTACACATTGACTCTTAGTTTCATGGATCAAACATTTTTCAACAAGCTTACCCACTTGTTGAATTCCTTACTCTCTTCAGGGTTAGCCTTGTAGGCTATGTTAAGCAATGTTGCTCCCAATGTGAAGTCAATGTGGTGCTCAATGCCCCTGATTAGAAGCCTTTTGGTATATCCGTAGGAAACAAGTCTTTGAAACTTTCCAGCCATCTCTCTAAAACCTATAGGTAAAATAGACAAGGGAGAGGAAACATGGAAACACATATCAATAGGAAAAAGAAATAAAGGTTATTTTCTTACTAAAAGTACTCTTTTGATCTCTTTACTACACACTATCAATACTTCTTTTCCTTCTGCTCTTTTACTTTTACTTATAACAATATTGTTTTCGCACTATTTTCTTTTGGACACTCTTTTACATCACTTTGTTTCATACTTTTTGCTTTATTTTTCTCTATTTCTTTCCTTTTAGCCTTCTCGGCTTTGTCTTTTCTTTCTACTCCTTTTATTCTTTTCCCTATTTTTTTTTCAATTAATCTTCACTCACCTATCTATGAGACAAAGATTTAAGGGTCACCTTTTATCCCATATGTACAATAATCTATTTGTAAACCTATCATGGGCCACTTTCTTGTTAAACTACCAAGGCCTACCTAGGAGGATGTGAGTATCCTCCATGGGTACCACACCACATAAGATATCATTGTTATACTTTCCTAAGATAAAAGCCAATGACACTTGCTTATCCACTACCATCTCACCCTTTTCACTCAACCATTGCAACATATCAGGCCTCAGGTGTACTAAAGTAGGCGGATTCAATTTCTCTACTAGCCTAAGGCTAGCCACATTAACATTATGATAATGTTGTTGAAACACTATTAAAATCACTAGATTTTCCTTAATTTCATAGTATATGGGCTAACCTAGGTCGAATCTCTTGAGGACACAATCATACAATACCTAACTTGTTGAACAAAAACCAATTTGAATGCAAAAAGAGGGGTTAGTATGTAGAACAAAATTATGTAGAAAACAAAACAAAATTGAAAATAGAATTATGTAACATCAATCCAATGGTTCAATCATGTAGTTTGTTATCATGGTTCTAATAAAGAAGAAAATTCATATCAACCAAAGATTCATTAGATAATCATCTACAATTCGTCCATATAGATTGAAATCACAATCGTAGTCCCTAATTAGCATGAATTCAAGCACATAATTGGTTGATTTTAGGTGATCAATTGATTACCTAACCTTTATTAGATTGGGATTAATCAATCCTAACTTATCTCAATCCTAACTTATCACAATCCAAAACCTCAAGCGAAATCATAATTATAAAAGTGGTTAAAGAATTGGAAAGAAAAGAACATAATAAAATTTGCATAAGGAAAAAATTCAGGAACTCAAACCAAACTACAATCTTGAAACCTTGAATTGATAAAATAGCTTAGCTTTTTATGGTAATCTTCATAGAAAATGCAGCAAAAAACACAAAGAAACCCTAGAAGAGGAGAGAGGACATAGAATAAAGAGGAAACTTATGATCCAAGAAACCTCCTAAATCTAAGTGTGTAAAATCTAAAAACGTCTCTCTAACCCTACTAATCAATTACTATTTATACATTCTATAAATGACATGGAAGGTGGTTTGGGCCAAAGGAATTTGAAGCCTAAAGGCCTACCAGCCAAGGTCCCAAAAATTGGGCCAAAATATATAAAGAAAGGCCTAGTAGAATGGGTGTAGAGGCTGTAACTTCACGTAGAATTTTGAACTAACAATGGTCAAACATGGTTGTGCTTAAAAAAGAGAAGTTTTAGATAATTGTCTTATCTTTCCATAGCCACCAATATTGTCCAATTTGGAGGTTTGTAGCTCCAGATATGGCATGCACAAGATAGCAATGTCCTAATGAAAATTGAGTCTGAAAATAAACAAAGATTAGTAACTAAACCCAATTAGGTCCAATAACCCAAGACTCAACCAATGTGTCAATGCTCTATCACACTACTACCACCATCAATAATTATGGAGCAAAGCTTTTCCTTGACATGACACCTAGACTGAAATATGTTCTCTCTTTGGGAGTCACTATACTTGCTCACCTAGGCATTTATCAATCTTCTCACTCGCATCATGAGAGGAGTCACTTGAAGACTCAACATCTCTTGAGGAATAAGACATTTCACAGGAACTCCCACTCTTCACATTTCTATCTTTCCTCAAAACCATGTTCCTCTTATTGGGGCATTGGGAGGCAACGTGTCATTTTTCCAAGCACTTAAAAAAACACTTAATGTTATTTCTTTTGGATGAAGAACTCGAGTTAGGTGGAGTAGTTTCTTCCTTTGGGCCATGTGTTAGGGAAATCCCCTTCTTTTTGGATTTTTGTTCTTTTTTGGTCATTCTTTTTCTTTTTCCTTACCCTTCCATCTGCTAGAATTGTCGGGGTGGGATCTCTTTAAGGCCAGATGCCTCCATTATTGTGACTCAACTCGAGTTGCTTAGTGTACTAGGTCGTCCAAAGAGGTATAATGATACAATTTGATAATGATTTATATCTCTTTGTTTAGACCATGTAAAAATTTAGCCATAGTGGCTTCATTGGACTCTAGCACATTCGCTCTCATCAAAGCAACTTCCATCTCCTTGAAATATTCCTTTACATTTTTGAACCCCTAATACACCCCTTGCAATTTATTGTACAAGTTTCAAGCATAGGAATCAGGCACAAATTGATGAAACCCTAGGATCCACAACCATGACATAGTTCAAGTAGAACTCGAAAATTAGCCATTATAAGCATGAACCGAAAAATTGGAAGAAGAAAGGTACAAAACCGATTTAGGAAAAGATGATTTGTCACTAATTCCTAAGAATTAGATAAGAATTACAGAGATTCACCATAAGCATCATGGAAGCTTCATAAGAATTGATTTCGTTGTGTAAAACAAGAGTAAAGAGAAAATGCTCTCAAAATGCTAAGGCACAAATTCAATTTCATGAAAATGTTCCTACACTAATTACATTTGAGGTTTATATAGTTCCTCTTTAATCCTAATTAAGGTCACTTAGCCAAATCCCAAGGCCCAACAATCGCAAATGCAAGCTGGATGGCCCAAAACGCAATCCTACATGGCCTTTCCCTTGGCCCTTATATGACATGACTTTTGGAAGCGATTTTGGAGCTGAAAAAGGGTGAACTGAGTTAAGCTTTGAATATGAAAGTTTTAGGTCTCTTTCTCATCTTTCCAGCGACATAACATTTTTTTCAATTTGGATGTTTGTAGCAACTAAAACTATGCTAGCTAGGAAAATGGTCCTAAAATGGGCTTTGGCCCAAGGATTAGCTATCCTACTAAAAATGTACTCAAGGTGGTATGAAAATACAAGGAAAATAAGGTCACTCCAGCCTTAAACACTACCTTGGCAGTTGGAAAATTATACAAGTTAGGTGCTCATAGTGCTTCCTTTTGACCCTTAAGCATTGCCAACTTTTTAGTGCACTTTCTCTTGGGTTCTCTTAAGCCTTCCCCTAATCATAGGACCACCAAGTGTAGGGGTTTCTATGTCTTTGAAGTCTTCTTTAGCTCTTTAATTGTAGCCTTCTAAGGGAAAGACCTTATCCCTTCTTGGTTCTCGTCTTGGTCTTTGACTATGGTAAATTTGTAGTTTCTTTTTCTTGTGACTTCTTGAGTTTACCCTTTGTTATTGAACTATCAAGTGCAGGATAGCTTCCTTAACCTCATCCTCCTCGTTGTGCATTTTCACATATGTATAACAAATCTAGTTTAGGGTTTAGGGTTAGCTTCCTTAACCTCGTCCTCTTGGTTGTGTATTTTCACATATGCATCACAAATCTAGTTCTTAACTTTCTCTTAAGATCCATCCATGTATCAATATGCCTTCTTCTACCATCTCTAACTTCTCTAATGTATTTTTTCCACCACACCAGGGCATATTAGTTGAACTCATAGGTAACCATCCTCACTTTCTCATAATCGTCATAGTTAAAATACTGAAGGAGTTGATCTACCTTCATCTCCCATTCCAAATGTGACTATACATCTCAATCTCCTACGAATGGTGGAATTTTGCATTTTAATGCATTCAAAGGAGATTTCCTAGGGTGTTCTTCATATCTCCTAGCTCTTCTAGGTTCTTCTTCGTACTTCCTTTCTATCGTAGGTTCTTCCTCTTCATGCCTCATTTCCCTCCTTAGTCTCTCACTTCTTTTACTTCTATGTGACCTGTGAGACTGATTGGATAGACTATTGAGGCACGACTTCCCTTGCTCTCATGCATGAAGAATAAAAGGACCCTTTGTACTTATACTTAAAAGACTTTTGGATCATTTTTTCCTTGTGAAATAAAAGGTTATTTGCACTTGTGAGAGCTTTCACTTTATGCTTGGATTGACCAAGAGACCTTTATTCTGATCAAGCATCCATGGTGCTTGTGGTAAATCTCGCTACTCTGATCTAGTTCCCTTTTCACTTGTTTTGGTATGGATATACTATGTTTTTGCTGCACTTTTAACGCCACTTAATTACTATTTTTCTTTCTCTTTTAGAACATTTTTTCACAAGTACTTTGATCCTTAATTTGTTTTACAACACCACAACAGTTTCTAGCATAAATTCATGTGTAATTCATCAAAACACTTAGTGCAGTCCATACACATATAGAAAAACACACTATCACATAAGAAAATGACATAAACAAATTGAATATTAATACCTATACCAAGGGTGAGAAGCATAGAATAAGCATACAATACAACATTCAACTAGTTAGCATCATATCACTTGTAGTATGAATCCTAAAAATTGAAATCAATAGCTAGAATCGGAATTTTTGAAATCTGAACCATGAGAATGTAGAGGAGTGTTAGGTGAACAAAACCTAACAAGTAGGAAGCAAAACAATAGAGTTTGAAGCTAGAAATGGAAGATTGAACTCAGATTTGAAGGTTCACCCAAAACCTTCATATTTCTATGGAAATCCTTTATTTCTTGATTAAATCCAAAATTTTTTATGTGATGATTGAAAGACCTAATTACAACTTGATAAAACCTTGGATCCACAATCATGACCTAAACACAAGAAGGCCAAAAATGCCTTGCAAACATTGTGACTAAAAAGCTTAAGAAGAAGAAATGGAAAAATGGATGGAGGAATAATGTGACTCGCCACTAATTCAATGAATTAGATAAGAGATTGTAGAGATTCATTGTAAGCATCATGAAAGCTTTATGAGAATTAGGTTTCTTGTTCAAAACAACAGAAGAGAAAATGTCTCCAAGAGTTCAATGCACAATTCTAATTTCATTTAAAAGTGATTAAAATAATTACAAAAGAGGTTTATATAGTCCTCTCCTAATTCTAATCAAGAGTTCACTAATCCTAATTAAGCAAAGCAAATGAAGCCCATAGGCTAGCCAAGTCTAAAACAACCTAAAAGGCCTTATAGGCACTAGAGATGAATTTAGTCGTGCGTTTGGTAACATCTTTAGCGATAAAATTTGCAAGTACGAAGAAAATGTGTTTGAATTGGGCTTTTGGCCCAAAGCTAATCTATATAATGAAAATCCACCTACTCTAATATAAAAGTACAAGAAAAATACACTATACAAATGACTTCAATAAGACCAATTTGCCAATTGAACAAGTTACACAAAATGTGTCCCTTTAAGGCCTCTCCTTGACTCTTAAGGATAGTTAATTCTTGTTACTTCTCTCATTGAAACTTCTTAGGTCATTGGATCCTCAAGTGCCTCCTTGAAGCCTTCAAAAGTAATATAAATTTTCCCTTTTAAATATACATCATGTTAACTTTTACAATAACTACATATTATATATATATATATATATATATATATATATATATATATATATATATATATTTATATATATATGATATACTATAGTATATAAAATATAATATATTATAAAACATAAGATAGATTTAACATTATTATGCATAATATATATAAGATTTATATGTAGTATATAATATATAGTGATTTAAAATATATATAGATATATTAATAATATATATAATATATATTATATAATACTATTATATATACAAAATAACAGAATATATAATAAATATAATATAGAGAGTAATATACATAACAATATATATATATATATATATATATATATATATAATAAAATTTATATTCAGAATATTATCTTATATATATCTACAATAACTTTGCTATCAAAATTTAAAGTATATTATTAATTAAATATTAAAAATTAAATATTTATTATACAAATATTTTTTAAAAATATTTGAATAATAACTATAACTTTTAGAATCTTATATTTTTTTTTATAATTTTAAGAAAAATAAGTACATAAATAAATAATATTTTTGTATAATTTAGTTAAAACTAATTTTTTATAATTTAAAAAATTAAACAATTAAATTAATAATTATCTTTCAAATAGTTAGATATAATTTCAACTAAAGAATAATTCAGTTATTTGAACATAATTTATATTTTATCCTATTATTGTCTTATGTGAACCAAATATTGAATAATATTAAAATTTCTCATGCTCTAATCATATTATTATCCTATCATATTATACTCTTATATCTTATTACATCTTGATCACCGAAATTGACCTTAAGCGTACCATATATCTTGAATTTGAGATTATTATAATCTCGTTTATAAATTCTTGATAATGTTTATGTCATGTATTATATAAGGTTTTATAACATTAATCATAAGAGTTAATTAATGTTAAGCAATTTTATGTAAAAACTTTTTAATTAAAAATGAGAGCATTTATTACACGAAATATATAAATGTGACTGAATGTTGCTAGGTTAAGTAGTTCGATATTTAAGTTTCTTAACCAAGGATTGGGCTTAATCACCGACTTGGGTATAAGTCACAACTAAATGTACCATTTTACCTTTAAAGGGATCGATTTAGTGGGAGGAGGATTAGTCCAATACCCCAAATTTACAATACACACACGTGTGTAAAGAATATTTTCAATTTTAATAATTTTTTTTTTACTTATAATTATTTAAAATGTGTAATAAGTTTTATTGCTTCCCCTTCGTCTCCCAAACTTTTATCAAAATAAAAATACAATAAATTTCGTAATAAACTTATCTTAAAAAATAGAAAAAGTGACAACAATGCAAAAACTAAGAAGAATTCTTTATGTGGGAACAAAACAAAGGAAAAACTTATTGAATATAAATAATTAAGATAGCATAGCAGATACATCAAACCGGTTGATAGCCACACCACAGGAAAATTCGAGTGAAGACAAGGAAGAAAGAGTTTAGTAAGAGAGCCGGTTTGAGAGACGGCCAGAAACAACGATCCGTAGCCGGCTATCCCGTAATTGCCAGCACAATCTATTACAACTCCTTCCTGTTTCCCTCCCTTTAAAACCCTCTTCACTGGAGGACTAAGTCATATATCCTCAAAATTAATCTCTTCTTTCGTATCTACTTTACTAATTTCTTTCCATGGCGAAGCAGCAAACACAGAAAAACAATGTAAGCGCTAACAATAACCTTAACGCAACTAACACTGTCACCACCAAGGCGAAACGAACAAGGAGAAGTGTCCCGAGAGATTCCCCACCTCGACGCAGCTCAATATACAGAGGAGTCACTAGGTTAGGTCCCCTTTGTTAATTAGTTGCCTTTTTCTCTCACGTCTCAATTATTTGCTTTTGACGTCATTTGTGTTCCCTGCATTTCTTATAATTTCACGTAAAGTAATAAAATGGGTGTTCATTGAACCATGATCAGGCACCGATGGACAGGCCGATACGAAGCTCATTTGTGGGACAAGAATTGCTGGAATGAGTCACAGAACAAGAAAGGACGACAAGGTTTTATGCCCCTTAGTAGCCATCTTGGTTCTTTTTCTTTACTAATTAGATAGTTAGTATACTCAATTTATATAGTTGGCTTGATGAAGTCGATCACTAATGTATTTCTTTTCCTTGTGAATGGTTTTTGCACATACCAAACGTCAGTCTACCTCGGTACGTAGATATAATATTGTATATCGATCGCATATTACATAATTTTCCGTTATAAACAGAAAATTCCAAAGAATCATCCAAGTAACTAATTAAGGATGCTCTGCTCTTTAAGGTGCTTATGATGATGAAGAGGCCGCAGCACATGCTTATGATCTAGCAGCATTGAAATACTGGGGTCAAGATACTATTCTTAATTTTCCGGTATATCCACCTCTTAAGAAACACTCTCAGTTGTGGTATTGGTTTCTCCTTCTGATTTGCGTAGTTAAGATGTATTAATTTAGAAAAAGGAAAATTAAACACACCACATTTGTCTTTCAATTGTAGTTAGCGACCTACCAGAATGAACTGAAAGAAATGGAAGGTCAATCTAGGGAGGAGTATATAGGGTCATTAAGAAGGTAAAGCTCTTCTTGCTTCTTTTATAGTTCTATATTTCAAGATTAATTATTGCACAAGTTACCCTATATTCTGGCCTTCTTTATGAAAAACAAAAATAAAAATTTGCAGGAAAAGCAGCGGTTTTTCTCGTGGAGTTTCTAAATACAGAGGTGTTGCAAGGTACTATATACAGTTATTATCATTATTTATTTATTCTACGCAGTGAGAATCAGATTTTAAGGAGCATCTTCCTATAGAAAAAAAATAAACAGAAATCATTGTGATTGAAATTTCATTACTCTGATGTTCAACGTTCAGACACCATCATAATGGAAGATGGGAGGCTCGGATTGGCAGGGTTTTTGGCAACAAATATCTTTACCTCGGAACTTATGGTAAGACTTCACCTAGAATTCTTCTAGCTAGCATTGAAATAATGGGAAAATAATTATAAAAAATAATAGAAATCTTTATATATATATATATATATATACACACACGCCTTAGGTCCTATTTTCTTTGATATTGTAATAAAAAAATCCTATTTTAATTGTTATTTTACAATATAATTAAAGATTTTTTATATTATATCCTTAACCATTAATTATAGAGTGAGAAAATAAAAGAGAAATATACATAAATGATAATATAATCAATTGGAAAGACAAAAAAATAATATTAGTAAATTACATAATAAAATTTATAAAATTTAAAACATTAAACCTCAAAATGTCAAACAAGATGAGAAATTGTAAAGAGCAATGAAACTAAATCATACGGTCGGCTCTCTTTTCATAATATATTGTTTTCCTAAACTTGACAGGACTCTATATAACCTGCATTTATATGTGAATCCACGTGAGCTTTTGGTAGTCCCAAATTTATTCCGTTACAAACTTAAACCGCTATTATAAACCAAAACTTGCAGAAGGATAATTTAGACAATTACTTTTATTTATAATCTCATACCATATATTTGATAAATATACATAAATAATTCAGTTTTCGCTCACAACCTTTAGTTTTCAATACTTTTTTCGTTGTTTCTTTCGCGTTACTTTATCATATGTAATATCTCATATTTTTTTCTTTTTTCTTTTCATTGTTGTATGTGTTGTAGTGAAAAATTATTATAGAAATAGCATTCCCCACTATACACGGGGTGGCATAATTAACTATTACCAATTACGTTTCAGTCGCAATCAATAGGATAAAAAAAGCCACCAACCCTAACTGATTTGTTAACTTAACCTTCAATTACTTATACAATGATAATGACATGTGTTAATTTAAATGGGTCGTCTTTCAAATTTTTACAGCAACCCAAGAAGAAGCTGCCACAGCATATGACATGGCAGCTATTGAATATCGAGGACTCAACGCTGTCACCAATTTCGACCTCAGCCGCTATATCAAGTGGCTTAAGCCCAATAACAACAATAACATAATCAACTCTAATCTTTTTGACTGTAACACTAATTGTGAGACCAAATTCACCCCAAATCTTAAACAAGAACAAGGATTTAATATTTTGCACAGTCAAGAATCATTCAATAATGAAGAAGCGATACTGACTCAGCCTCGGCCAGCTGCTGCCACGTCAGCCCTAGGATTGTTGCTTCAGTCATCCAAGTTTAAGGAGATGATGGAGATGACATCTGCCGTGGATTTGTCGACACCGCCGCCGGAGTCTGAATTGCCACCGTGCACATTTCCGGATGACATTCAAACATACTTTGAATGTGAAGATTCCAATAGATATGGAGAAGGGGATCATATCATGATCAGTGAGCTCAACAGCTTTGTGCCCCCAATTTTCCATTGTGATGACTTTGAGGCTTAGGCTTGAAGGTCTAGTGCTTCAAATGTCCCCGGAAACAAAATATTAATTGGAGTTGCTTGTTAATTTATTTTTTCATTGGTAAGTTAGGCTTATTTCTCAGTTTGTGAATATATATGGAACATTAATTTGTTGACAGCAAGACATTGCATGATCAGAAAAAAAAAAAAAAAAGAAAAGAAGATTGTATTATTTGGAAAATTGATATTGGATTAGTAATCTTGGTGAGAGGAGGATGGTAAGTTGTTTATTTGTTGTAGTTGTAAAGAGAATAAGCATCTAAAGAAAGTGCAAAACAAAAGGTGCAAAATAAGCATATGTTTATCATTTTTTTTTTCTTTTCAAAATGAGTACTTTTGTAATCTTGTATCACCTCCTTAATATTAAATCAAATTATTTAGCTTCCTCCCGTCTTTTTTATTTCTTTGTATAAGATTTATTATTTGAATTCTTTTAATTTTACGACATTCATATGGATTCATCCATCAATGTCATGTTTTCTTTTATAACAATGTAATTGATTACATTAAACTTGCATAATACAAAAATAGGAAAATTACGAGAAAATAAATTGTTTTTATTTTAATTGATTACATCTATTGCAATCAATTATAATGATTTTTACCAACTGCAACAAAAATAACAAAAAGAAAAAAACTAACTGTTTTTTAGTGTTTTATACAAATCCAAGAGACTAAGAAGAGCCACAAGAGGATGTGACATGAACTACAAGGGATGACCTTCAAAGACCCCTAATTAAGGACAGATTGAAGTAGTTGGAGGCTGACATGCAAAGAACCATTGGCCTCCTTAGAAGGTAAGGGGTGTCTAAAGCAAGATCTACTTTGTTTATGTTATCCTCATTTAGTTTAGGAGCTTGTGTATAATTTTATACGTAGCTTGTAATAAATAGGAAGACTTTGTAAGATTCTTTGGATGCATGCCACCTTATGGACACATGTAGCGCCTTTGGACGCACTTAGCATCTATGGACGCTTAGTTTGGACGATGGGCTCAATTTGATGTGTAAAGCCTCCTCAAGATAACTCTAGGCCCTAGACGAAGCCTAGAAGCCATTGGACGTAGCTTCTAAAGCTTCTCACTACGGATGCACAACCTTAGGCAAGCCTTTGTTGGAAGGTTCGCGAGAGTTCGCTCATGATTTGCAATCCACGGTCCAATTAGGCAAGATCGAATGCTTTACACGCCTTTTATAGGTGGTATGAGAGCTCATGAGCTCTGGTATCTAATTTTCATTAGATAGCAATTAGATGTTTACACTTCACAGTTTATACAATTGAAGTGCGATCTTCACGATTTTTCTTATTTCGAACTCCCTTCAAGAGGTAATCCACTTGGATGCATAATGTAGCTTCAATTAGGCTTGTGTTTTAAAAGTTTATCTTAGGTTTTGTTCAATTAGCTATATTGTCTATCATCTATTCTGTTCAATTTCCATTTTAATAGGTTCATTTGTTAATCTAATTGGTGAAATTTCATTTTTGTACTTCAATTTCGAAAATCTGAGGAAATAGAGCATCATAATTTTTTTTTCACTCTTGTTTTGATGAAATCCTTGATTGTAAAATTGATTGTCATTTGTGCAAAAGATTTGTGGTAATTGTCTAAAAACGAGCTGGATCAAAAGAATTGGGAAAAATTGAGTAAGATAAGCTAGATCTGTGACCAAGTTCAGTAATGCAAAAAACAAAGCATAAGGAAAAATAAGTTAAAAAAAATGGAAAAGACATAATAAAAAGTTAGTTACAAATCCACAAATAAAGAACACATACTTAAAAAGGTTTCTCTTATTTTCACCTAACTGTTTTTTGTTTCAGTGTTGTTGACATGTATAGTTGTCCATTGACCTGTACAAACCCATAGCATTTGGACGAAGAAAATTTTTGTGTTTGTTTCTTGGCATATTTTTTAACATCTTTAACTCTGAGTCTTCGGGTTTTTTTTTTTTTTTCTGATTCTTGATTTGAGTAGCTTTCTTTCTGTTACGATTTTTGTTTGTCTTCTGGCTTCTTAAGTTTTGTCTTTGATTTTTCATTTCATACGAGTTATCTTGATTCGAAAGATTTCAATTTCATAGTAGAACTTGATTCATAAAATTTAGGTTTTGTTTCAAGGCATAGCTGAAAGTTGAGAGGAAAAAGGCAAGAGTGCACATTATAAAAAAAGCCACCAAAGAGTGCATACATGAGTGACGAGTGTAAATACGTAAGGAGTGGTGAGTTATTGCTTTTTATTACTAACATTTTTTTGTGAGAAATTTCAGTAAAAAGTAGGTGTAATCATGGCTGACAATAGGAGTGATGAAGTCAATAGTTACTCTCCGACGAAGAACGAAGAAGGAGGCATTTTGAGTCACCTCATCGTAAAGAAGTGGAAGGCCTCAAGAGAGCTCCTATGAATGCTCTCAAGTGTCCTTTATAAGTGAAGCAGATGTTGAGACCTACTTGGACTAGGAGATGAAGGTTGACTAAGTGCTAGCATGCTTTGATTATCATGACTGTGAGAAGGTCAAGATGGTTACATATGAGTTCACTAGATATGCACTAGTTTGGTGGAACAAGTTCTACAGGGAGATCAAAGAAAGAAGAAGGAGGCATGCAGATACGTAGGTTGATGTCAAGCATGAGCTATGATCAAGGTTCGTACCAACATCCTACTTAAGGGACCTGTACAACAAGTTACAACGCATGTATCAAGGGTCTAAAAGCGTAAAGGAATATCACAAGGATATGGAGGTAGCTCTAACAATGGCTAATATGCTATAGTCTAATGAGGAAACAATGGCTCGTTTCCTCCATGGGCTTAACAAAGATATTCAAGACATAGTGGAGTTTTACCACTCTGCATTTATGGATGATTTAGTGTATTAGACTATACTAGTGGAGGCTCAATAGAAGAGGCGCTTAACCTCTAAGAGAACATTTCCTAGTGGCCCCAACAATCAGAGGGGTAAAGAGAAGGAGAAAAAGAGGCCAAGAAAGCAAAAAAGTCCAAAAAAGGGGAGTTTCATACTGATATAGATTAGGGAAGCCAATATAAGCCAACAAAGGATGTTGGCCAAACTTTAGGGGAAAACCTTTAAGGACCCTTAACTAGGGGTAGGCTGAATAAGTTAGAAGCTGAAGTATATAAGAACATGACACTACTTAGATGATAGGGAATATCCAAAGAGGGATCTCATATGTTTTTATTGACCTTGTGTAAATAGGAACCTTTGTATAGCATTTCTTTCATTCCTTGTCATAGATAGGGTGGTCACGTAAGGCTAAAAGAACACTTGTGCCCCATTTTGGACACCCTAAGTCCAATGGACGCAAGTCACTTTGGACCTTGAACCTTGGACCAAGCCTAAGGGCCTTTGGACATAGCTATAAAAGCCACTAGATCTTTGGAAGTAGTTATTGAAGCCACTCTGCCTTTGGATGAACAAATAAAAGTTGGCATCTTCTAGAAGATTTGCAGCTCAAGGTCCACATAGGATAACTTCTTATTTTTAGGAGCCAATTTCCTTTATAAATAGCATCACTTAAGATCATTTTTCAACTTTAGTTCACTTGAGAAATAGAATTGCTTCGTTAAGTGATAATGTTGTCGACACACTATCAAATCACTAGATTTCCCTTAATTTTTATAGTGTAGTGACTAACCTAGATCGATTCTCATAAGGACACAATCATATTATGACTAATCTTGTGTATCAAAAGCCAAAATGGATGTGAAAAAGGAGGGTTTAGTACAGAACAAGAAATTGCGGAATAGGAATTATGTAGAACAAATTTTTACAAAACAGAATTGATTCTAAATGAATTGTAGAACATCAATTCAAGAATTCAATCATGCAAAAAGTTATCATGGTTATAAAGAAAGATGCAATTTCATATCAACCTAACTTTCTTTAGATAATCATCTATATTGAGATCACAATCACAATCCATAATTAGCATGGATTTAGGATCATATTGGTTGATTTTAGGTTATTAATTCATTACCTAATAGAACATAATCCACAACTCAAAGTGAGATCACAATCATAAAAACATATTAAGAATTAGAAAGACAAATGGTAGAAATTGCATAAGGAAGATAAAGAATCAAGAACTCAAACCGATTTGCATTCCTGAACCTTGAATTGACAAAGAAGCTTAGCCTTCCGTGGCCTTTGTCATAGAAAACCCAACACAAATATATAGAAGGAAAAACATAGAAAATTTCAGAAAAACATAGCAAATTCAAAAATGTCAAGGAAAATGGGCTTGGACAGAGGATTTAGCAACCCCAAAAGCCAACCAACTAGGGCCCCATAATCTAGGCCAAAATGTATAAGGAAAAGTCTATTAGAATGGTGCAGAGGCAGGAACTTCACGTTCATATTTGACACTACAAATGGTCGAACTAGGTTGAACTATAAAGGAAAAGTTGTAGATCTTTGTCTTCACTTTCCAGTGTTATCATGGTTGTCTAATTTGAAGGTCTGTAGCTCCAGATATGGCCTACACAAGATAGCAACCTCATAATGAAAATTAAGTCTAAAAATAAGCAAATATTAGCAACTATCCTTAATTAAACTCAATGGTCCAATACTCAACCAATATGTGATTATTAATTAGAAAATAATGTCAAATATGTCTAGCATAAGTCACTATTAGGTGCCTCAAAAATGCTCTACCATCAAGCATTTTGGAAAAAATCCTCTCAACTTGTTCTTGGATTAGAACATTGTATTCTCATCAAGCTCTTTAGGAGGCTTGTGGCAAATCTCAATTCCTCTTATCTAATTTTCTTAGGAAAATTCGTGGCGTGCCATTTCTTAACTCTTTCCATTTTTCTACTTTAGTTTCTTTTACTCCATCTTTAGTTTCCACAATTTACAATACTCTAAAAAAAATTTATATTTCATTATAATTTCGGTATCCGAACACCAAAGCATGCTACGTCGAGTAGCTTGATCCCGGAAGAACACGATCGAATCCAAAACAAACATCTAGGATCTAGGATCATATTAGGTGGTATTAGAGCTTAATAAGCTCCGGTATTCAACCTTGATCAAATTGAAACTTGTTCCACTTCACTTTGCAAGTTGAAGCATTATCCTCAAATTTCTACATCTATCAAACTCGTGTTAAGAGGTATTCTTTTCATATGCATAATCTTGCTTTAATTTGTTGTGCTTGTTAAAATTTGAGCTCAAGTTTTGTTCACCTAGTTGTATGTTAGTAATTTTAGTTAGTTCAATCTCCTTTTAATCGGTTCATTGTTGATTTAACCGATGCAAATTGTTTTTTAGTTCAATTTCACAAATTTTAGAAAAAATAGAGCATCATGGTATCAAATTTTAATTTTTCTTTAATGAACTCTTTGATTGCAAATTGTTGAGAAAACCTTATGGTAATTGTCTGGAAAATGAATTGGATCAAGAATTGAGAAACGTTATTGATCATCTATTGCGTAAAGCATTGATGCACAAATAGAGCATGCATGAAAAGAGAATAAAGAAATAAAAAATATGAAACGACCATAATAGAAAGTTAATTGAAAATTCTCAAACAATTAACACATGTTAAAAAAAAATTCGATTATTTTTTCCTAACTAATTTTTAGTTTATGTCTATTAACTTTGGTAGTCATCCATTGACTTTGTCAGTCGTCCATTGACTTGATAGAAACCTTGTTTGGACGCATGGTTTGGATGAGAAGAAACATTCTATTTTTTTTTCTACATTCTTTTAGAAGTGTTACTTTTGAGTCCTCGAGTTGTCTTCTTTATTAATCCTTACTTTGAGTAGAGTTTCTTTCAATTGCTTTTATTGCTTATCTTCTTTGGTTCCTTTACTTTTGTCTTTGAGTTTTTTTTCATTTCTGTTCTTAAGAGTCATCTCGTAGAACTTGATTCATAGAATTTAGGTTCTCTTTTAAGACATAGTTGGGAATTGAGAGGTAAAAGGCAAAAGAACTCATTCGAGAAAAAGCCACCTTAGAGTGAATACACGAGTGACGAGTGTAAACACTTGAGGAGTGGTAAGTTTTTCCTTTATTACTGACATTTTTCTTTGAGAAAATTTCAATTTAAAAATCATAGGTACAATAATGATAGTAGTAACAGTGACAATGTTAGTAGTTACTCTACAAAATCCAAGAAACTGATAAAACATATGGCTAGGCTTGAAGAACAATTGGCTCGTCTCAAAGGAGGATTGGAGGCTGATCGAGCAAACACTGCTAGTGTCAATGCAAAGGTAGAGGCACTTAGAAAGTCAAGACAGAAGGATACCTCATCTAAAGTTAATAGTGGAGTAAGCATTATTGAGAGTCCAAAGGACTCATCTAAACACTGCCATAGGTTACACCACAACGAGAGAGGTGAAAGATCAAGACGAGATGGAAGGATGGAGGAAGGAGCTCGTAGGGAGAGGCAAGAGCAGAGGCATGAAGAAGAACCCTACAATAAATGAAGAAGGAGAAATAAAAATTCACCTTACTTTCCATATGTGGATGAGTACAGGAGAGCTCCATTGGTTTCTCATAAATGTCGTATTCCCCCTTCGATGGAGTAAGAGATGTAGAAACCTACTTGGACTGGGAAATGAAGATGGACCAAGTGCTATCTTGGTTTAATTATATTGAGTATGAAAAGGTCAGAATGGTGACCTATGAATTCATTGGGTATGCTTTAGTATAGTGGAACCAGTTTTGTAGGGAAATTTGTAAAAGGAGAAGGAGACATTTTGAAACATGGGCAGATCTAAAAAGAGAAATGAGAACAAGGTTCGTACTAGTTTCCCATGAAAGGGACTTCTATAATAAGCTACAAAGAATGTGTCAAGTTTCCCAGAGTATAGAGGAGTACCACAGATGACACACCATCGGATCATGAATTAAGCCTAGTAAGAAAGAATTTTCAAGAACCAAGAAGACTGCAAGAAACTACGAAAAAACCAATAAGGAAGAAAGGAAAAAGATAGAGAAGGTAAGAATGAATTCGCCACTAGCTCAAAGAGAACTAGATGACAGTAGTGAGATTTTCCATGAGCACCATGGATGCTTGATGGGAATAAAGGTTTCTTGGTCAATCCAAGAATAGAGAAAACTCACATAAGTGCAAAACACCTTCCATTTCACAAGTGAAAAATGATCAAAAGGTCTTTTAAGCATAAGTACAAACGGTCCTTTTATAGCATGATTATTGGCTGGATTAGGCTCCACTAATCATGGTTAATGCCTTACAAAAGGCTCAAGGAACTAGGCCCAAAACGCAAGCCATCCTGGCCATAGTCTTAGCAACAAAAAATTTGGTCATTTTAGTGACTGAATTGGAAATGGATTGGCTAGATGGATTTTGGCATCTGAAAAGGACCTTGGGTCAAGGATATCCTATCCTATATGGAATATACTGAAAATACAAGGAAATTACCAAGAAAACAAAGTGTTTCAATCCCTATACATTACCTACAAGGCAACTAGACACATGGTACAAAGTATGGCCTCCTTGGTCCTTGATGGTGGCCAAATTGTGCTGTACTTCCTCTTGGATCCTCTTAAGCCTTTCCCTAATGATAAGTCCTTCAAGTGTAGGGGTTTCTCCTTCCATATATGCATCATCCTCCCGTTCTTGATGAGAATTTGTCCTTAAAGTTGGAGCCTCAATACCTGCATCACAAGGAGTCAAATCAATGACATTGAAAGTAGTACTACCCCTAAAGTCTTGGGGCATATCAACTTGATAAGCATTGTCATTTATTTTCTTTAATATTTTGAATGGGCCATCTCCTATTAGAAGGAGTTTAGATCCCTTTAGGTGGAGAAATCTCTCTTTCCTCCAATGCACGGACATAAGGTCTCCTTCCTTGAAGACAACTTCCTTCCTCCCCTTGTTTCCATTCCTAGCATATTGTTCTCCTTTCTTTTCCAATTGTAACCTTGCCTTATCAAGCAAGCTTTGGACGAATTTGGCTTTGGACAAACCTTCATCATTAGTACAATTAGTCAAAATAGGTAAAGAAAACTAGTTAAGTGGAGAGGGGGGATTAAAACCATAAGCCAACTCAAAAGGTGAGTGAGAAGTGGTAGAATTGAACACCTTATTATTAGAAAATTCCACATGAGATATCTTAAACACTTTTTAACAAAATATCTTAAAAGTGGACCTAAAGTTCTATCACCATTTTTGTTTATCCATTCGTCTAGGGATGACAAGTAGTGGAGTAGAGTAGCTTTGTTTTTATCTTAACTCCATCTACCATCTATCATGCCTCTCATGCCTCTCCTTCCTGTTTCTCTCATGTCTTCCTTGCCTCTCTTCCCTAAAGGATCATGAACTCCTATACCATAGTTCCCTCCTCCAGAACCATCCTCTAAGGCTCTACTCAAATCCTCAACCTTATCATTAGTGCTTTATGCATCCTTTTATATCATATCAAGCCCCTTGCCAACTAGGTCCAACTTCTCTTTAAGCTCATTTATGGTATCTTTAATATATTTAGACTTAGGTGAAAGATCTTCCAAATTGATACTAGAACTTCCTACTATCCTTCTTTCTATACTTCACACCCCAAAGCCTCCTAAACCTCCCTTAAACTATTGTAGTACCACACTACACTAAAACAGCCTCACCACACTTAAGTGTTTGCCACTCACTCTCGTGTTTCACACTTTTATGCCTTTTTCTCTAAGGCACTCTCTCGACTTTTTCCTATCAACTCTCACTCTAAGATTGACTTAGAAACCTACTATCTAAATCAAACATCTCAACTGCAAGTGAAAGCCAAGAAAATCTTAAGATACTCAAAGACAAAGGTTTAGGAAAACAAAGGAAAGAAAACTCAAAGACAAAACACTATGATAGAAACCCTACCAACAAAGACAAAGACCATTTGCATGACATTGGAGGTCCCATGACTAGGTCTAAAACCAAAATGAGGAAGCAATCTTTGCAAGGCCTAAGTTTGGAAATTAAGGAAAATTTAAAGCAAAATGAATCAAAGGCTGCACCAAAACGAGTCACTTTATTGCAAGTTGATGAAGAATAAAGCTCGTCTTGAAGAACACAAATAAAACCCAAAGTCATTGTCATGTAATTTGGGCTAAGTAGTTACTTAGGATCCATTTACATGTATTTTCGCATAATAATTTTTGTAGCTGGTAGGTGGAAGAAAAAAAAATAGGAAAGCCAATTATAACTGTTATGATTTTATATTGGGGAGTTATAGCTGTTGCGATTTTATAGTGGGGAGTTATGGCGGTTGAGATTTTATGTCAATTCAAATACTAATGGGCTTTAACTTCCAAGCTGCCTAGCTAAGTCTATAAATAAGCTCTTGTAAGCAATTAGAATGAAGAATTTGGAATTTAATAAAATTTATGTTTTCTCTTTGTGAGAAATTTTTCTTTGTTCTTAGGATTAAGAACTTTTTTATAGTGTTAGTTCTACCGGTAGGTCACGGTTAGAGTCATGCTTCGATAACTTTGGTTCTACCAGTAGGTCGCGGTTAGGGTCAAGTTTCCCCTTCACCCATTTTCAAGACGGTCCCTTATTAAGATCGTGTCATTTGGTATCATAGCTTCGGCTCTTGAAATTAGGTGTTCTCTCTCCTTTGCGTCTCTATTTTTTTTTCAATTTTCTATCAAAAAAAAAATTGGCCAAATTGAGTGATTTAAAAAAAAATTGGCTAGTAGTCAACTTATTATTTTGCATTACGTACTGCAATCCATAAAAAAAGGTCAAATCTTGCTTCTTGCTAATTCTTGTTCTCTAAAGTTATCACATTACACAAATCCTTATTGTTTCTTATTGCTTAGCATCATTCTTAAAAGTTCTTACTTAAGAGCTCATAAGGAAAAGTTGAGTGGTAAAAGACGAGAGTAATGAGACAAAAAAAAGTCAAATTGAGTGATACATGAGTGACTACAACATAATTCGAGCATAAACACGTGAGAGAGTGTTTGTGTGAGGATTGTTTTCTTTCTAACTTGATTTTGTGCAATATTTTAATCATGAGTAAAGAAGAAGGAGAACGGGATGTTGATCTCAAATTATTCATCAAGGCAGTTCATAAACAATTCCAGGCGATAAATACAAGACTGGATGATTTACAACCTATACCCAGGTATAGGAGCCTTACTAGTCGACACAATGATGAAGAAGAAGATTCTAGTTCAACATCCAAGTCAGTTTCTAAGGTGTTTAACATGTTTAGCAATCCTTTATATGAACATGAAGAAGAGGTGAACGAAGACGTAACAATTAATTGGGTAATATTAAGATGACAATCCCTACATTCCAAGCAAAGAATGATCCTGAAGCATACTTGGAGTGGGAGAGAAAAGTTGGAAATGTGTTTGATTGTCACAACTGCTCGGAGGAGAAAAAGGTAAAATTAGCAATTGTTAAATTTACTAACTATGCTAGTATTTGGTGGGACCAGTTTGTGATTAACAGGCGTAGATATGGAGAAAGGCCTATTTGTACATAGGAAGATATGAAGTCTGTTATGAGAAGAAGATTTGTATCGAACCATTACCATAGGAACTTGTGCAGAAAATTGCAATGTTTAACACAAGTTTCTATGAGTGTGCAGAATTACTATGAGGAGTTGAAAATAGCCATGACTAGAGCCAGTGTGAAGGAAGACCATGAGGTAACTATGGCTAGATTCATTGGAGGCTTAAAGAAGGAGATAGTTGATGTGGTGGAGTTGCAACATTATATGGAGATAGAGGATTTGTTGCACAAAGCGATTCAAGTGGAGAGACAACTAAAGTCTAAAAGCTCTTCCATGTTTGCTTCATCTTCTAGCTCTTCATGGAGATCAATTGGAAGAACAATAAGGTTATTATAAACTCTAAAGAAGAAGGTGAAGAACAAATATTCAAATGCTCCTTCTAAAGGTAAAATTGACACTAATACATCATATAGATCACATGATATTAAATGTTTCAAGTGTCAAGGAGTTGGACATATTGCTTCTCAATGTCTAAGTAAAAGAGCAATGGTTATGTTGGATAATGGAGAAATAGAAAATGAAAGCTCAAGTGATGATGAAATGCCACCAATGGAGGACTGTAGTGACGTGGAAGTTACTGAACCTGTAAATGGAGATATTCTTGTCACTAGGCATGCTTTTAGCATACAACCTAAGGAAGATGGTGACATGGAGCAACGTGAACATAATTTTCATACTAGGTGCCACATAAATGACAAGGTATGTAGCATGATTATTGACAGTGGAAGTTGCACCAATGTGGCTAGTACTATCATAGTGGAGAAAATAAATTTGCAAACTACCAAACACACTAGGCCTTATAAGCTACAATGGCTTAGTAATATTGGAGAAGTAAAGGTTGACAAGAAAGTTACAATGCCTTTTACTATTGAGAACTATAAAGACAAAGTACTGTGTGATATGGTTCTTATGGAGGAAGGGCATATATACCTTTGGGCCGTCCATGGCAGCTCGACCGCAAGGTGACCCATAATAGGTATACCAATTGTTTGTCTTTTATTTACAATGAGCTGAAAAATACTCTTACTCCATTGTCTCCAAAGCAAGTATGTGAAGACCAAATAAAAATGAGGAAGGTAAGAGAGTGTGAGGAGTCAGAAGATAAAAAGAATGAAAGAATAAAAGAAAAAAATGAAGAAAATAATGAGAAAAGTAAAAGAAAAGAAAGCTATTCAGAAAAGAAAAAGCAAATGAGTTTCTTTGAAAGAGAGAGTGAGATCAAGAAGGCATTCTTTTCCAATAAGCCTATGCCTGTACTCGTGTACAGTGAGGCATGTTTAAACTCTAAAATTGATCCCTTTTCTTTGCCTACTTCTGTTATTTCTCTTTTACAGGATGTTCACGATGTCTTTCCAGATGAGGCCCTTAGTGGCTTCCCTTCCATTAGAGGAATTGAGCACCACATTGATCTTATCCCAGGTGTTACCCTCTTGAACAAACCAACATATAAGAATAGACCAGCATATTGGAAAGAATGTTTGCCTCATCTTGAGTTTGCATATAACAGAACTATTCAATATACTTCTTATTCTTATTTTGAAGTTGTGTATGGGTTTAATCCACTGATTCCTTTTGATATCTCAACATTGCCAACTAATGAGCATGCTAATTTGGATGGAAAGCAGAAGGAAAAATTTGTTAGAGAGTTGCATGCCAAAGTTCGAGCTAACATTGAGAAGAGGAATGGACAATATGCAAGGCAAGCAAATAAAGGGCATGTGATGACTTTTGAGCCTGGAGATTGTGTTTGGGTTCATAGGCAAAAAGAAAGGTTTCCTACTCAAAGAAAATACAAGTTGCAGCCAAGAAGAGGTGAAACTTTTCAAGTGTTAGAAAGGATCAATGACAATGCCTACAAACTGGATTTATCAACTACATATGGTAATGTAAGTTCTACTTTGAATGTTGCTGATTTATCTTTATTTGTTATAGGTGAGGAATTTGATTCGAGGACGAATCCTTTTGAAGAGGAAGGGAATGATAAAAACCCAACTTACAAAGACAAAGACCATATGCATGACATTAGAGGTCCCATGACTATGTCCAAAACCAAAATGAGGAAGCAATCTTTGCAAGGCCTGAGTTTGGAAATTAAGGAAATTTTAAAGCAAAGTGAATCAGAGGCTGCACCAAAATGATTCACTTTATTGTAAGTTGATGAAGAATGAAGCCCATCTTGAAGAACACAAATAAAATCCAAAGTCATTGTCATGTAATTTGGGCTAAGTAGTTACTTAGGATTCATTTATATATATTTTCGCATAGTAATTTTGGTAACTGGTAGGTGGCAGAAAAAAAATAGGAAAGCCAGTTATAGCAGTTACGTTTTTATATTGAGGAGTTATAGCGGTTGTGATTTTATAGTGGGAAGTTATAATGATTGAGATTTTATGCCAATTTGAATACTAATGGGCTTTAAATTCCGGGCTGTCTAGCTAAGCCTATAAATAAACTCTTGTAAGCAATCAGATTAGAGAATTTGGAATTTAATAAAATTTGTGTTTTCTCTTTCTTTGAACTTTTCCTTTGTTCTTAGGATTAAGAACTTTTTTATAATGTTAGTTCTACCGGTAGGTTGTGGTTAGGGTCATGCTTTGATAACTTTGGTTCTACTAGTAGGTCGCAGTTAGGGTCAAGTTCCCCCTTCACCCATTTTCAAGACGGTCCCTCACTACAAAAAATTTAATTTTTAGTGGGGGTTTATTTGTGGCAGTTAATATAAATTCGGGGAGTGTAGTGTCGCATGTAACGAGATCTTGCTGATTAGTTTTATATTTTCTTTTTTCTTGAAATTTTTTTGGGGAATTTGGTTGCACTGCGTCAATTTTGCATTGAATCTGTTTTGGTTTATAGCTTCTTTTCATCCACGTTGTATTATGATTTTGGTTCTATTTTGATCTCTTTAATATGCAGTGTTTATTTGTCTTGAGTCTCGTGAATCTTGTGTAATGCTTTCAATTGTACCTTCTTATTTGTTTCTAGAGAGTTGTGTGTGGTGATTTGCACTGTATTTGGCTGTCATGTATGATGTGAAAGTTCAATCTTAAGATTGGAATTGCCTGTTGCAAGAATGGGTTTCTTTGGAAATTCTTTTTCTCTTCACAGATAAATGAGTTTGAGAACAAGAAAGAAGAAAAACAATGTTGAAATACCGAGGTCTGGGGACGGGTGGAAAATAGGGAGTGAATCAGAATGACAAAGAATCAGATCAATCTAACAAATACTTAATCTTATTATGCTTGATCAAAATTACTTATTTTAAATATTTTTTCATTATATTTTAGCCTTTAATTATGTCTATGTTGCTAGTCCTCTTTATGAAGAAAAATTGTTTTTATTGTGGCTTCAAATTGGTGGTTAACATTGCATTTGAATATATGTCAATCTTTATAGTATTGTTAAGACCCTGATGACATTTCTCTCCTGCAGGTCAAGCTGCATTTCGTACGGATGAAATTCGAAGGACCCCTCCTACACCACAAGATGAGATGAGGGCAGGAATGAGCTACTTTCATGAGATAATCTGGAAAGGTGTACCAAAGTTTTTGCGCCGGGTTGGCACAGCTCTGAAGGCATAAATGAGCGAGTTCCATATAATGCCCCTGTTATTCAATTCTCTTCTTGGATGGGAGGAGATCGTGATGGTATCTTTCTCTTCCTACAAAATATCTTGACATTAAACTTGATCATCTTTGGTGTCAAACAGTTCTATAGAGATGTGGCTTGTATTTTACAAATAAGTTAATAACCTGTCTTACTATTTGTCTAATATGTGCTGCAGGTAACCCCAGGGTAACTCCAGAATTTACAAGGGACGTGTGTTTGCTGGCCAGAATGATGGCTGCTAATTTGTACTTCTCACAGATTTCTCACAGATCCTCGATCTGATCATGTTTGAGGTATCAAATATGCTGGTCATTTCAGATCATTTATTTTATTCTAGCATCAATACCTTAACATCTTGCTTCTTGTCTGCTCCTGGCAGTTGTCCATGTGGCGCTGCAATGATGAGCTACGTCTTTGTTCTGAGGAACTCCTCAGCTCCTCAAAGAGAGATGCAAAACATTATATTGGTATGTACTACTCCCTCCCATCTCATATATAAACAAAAAAAATGATTTATGTTAATTAAGAAGGTTAGTTAAACCTCATTTAATTGAATCAATCTTATTAGTCATAAACTTTTTCGTAGACTATCCTTCACTGAAACTTGATATCAAGAATAAAAATAGGTTATCAAAAACAGAACTTCTAATAAATGAAGGTTATTTTAAAAATGACTTCATTAAATAAGATAAAAATTAGTTGAGATTTACTTATGTTTGAGACCAACACCCATATAATTTTTTTTGCTTATATTCAAGAAGCAAAAAAATGTTAATGTTAATATTTTGATCTAAATTATACTCTATAAACTCTTAAATTCTTTATTGGAATCTATGAACAAAAATAATTTCATTCTCAATACTAAACACTAAACTTCTGAACTAAAGTTTTGGTGTTGTCTCAAACTTATTGATTCATTTAGACTTGAACCTTTTGATGAGTAAATTGTACTTATTGAATGTTATTATAAATTCTTCATTGCCCCAGAGTTTTGGAAACAGATTCCTCCAAGCGAGCCATATCGTGTTATTCTTGGTGATCTAAGGGACAAATTATATAATTCACGGGAACGTGCTCAGTACTTGTTAGCCAATGGAAGCTCTGAAATCCCTGAGGAGACTACCTTCACAAATGTTGAACAGGTAATGATATTATCCCTATAGCCTGATAAACTTTTGTAAGATACAGATAATTTAACCTTTTCACCTATAAGGCAAGTGCCTTGAAGTGACTCATTATTGCTTCCCTCTTCGTCTTTAGATTATGTTCTATTTTTGAACGCTCTTAATTTCTAGCCCATTTTCTCAATCCATACAAATATGGATTTCATCCTCTGATGTTAGTGTCAGTAGCAGCGTTGGATTTCTCATCCTTAAAAATTGTTTAACTTGATTATGGGAATATTGACATATATTAGGTTTGGTTGGATTTAGTTTCTCTAGAGCATTTTGGCTGATACTTCTAAAAAGATGAAAAGAATAATTTTCAAACTAGGAATATTAACTATTGGTAATGATTGTTTGTAAATATTTGTTCAAGTTAACAACAATTCTCTCAACTCTGTAATTAATCTCTTACCAATTATATTAACAGCATTAAACCCACAACTCTGAAAAGGCATTACCTAATGCAAGATGCATGGCATGAGATTATAAGTTTTCAGAATAATCATGGTATAGTAATTTAATATATGATGTTAAAACTGTATAATCTCCAATTTTTTCTTGTAGTTCTTGGAGCCTCTTGAATTGTGTTATAGGTCACTGTTGGAAGTCATTATATATTGGAAGATGATGTCAAATAATGTGAGAGGTGAATCTTTTGAAATACTCTAAAAACACAGCAGTTACCATTCTAGATAATGCATTTATGCTCAGCTATTTCAACTATTATGTGTCCTGGAGGAAACAGAATCACACACCAACTTTGGGGTAGAGGGCTCCACCTTATTATAGTATGTAGTATGTACAAACTTAGCATTCAAACGGGAAAAATTAATATAAGAATGAAAGAATTAAACTATGTTTTGACAAAAAAATCAATACAAAAATTGTCCTATATGGTGTTAAAATCATCTCTAGGACTGGCCGTGACTGATATCTCTGATCTAATCTCTTCTAGCTTGGAGCACTTGATGAACTACTGGTCGTGCTGATGGAGAAGGATCAACACAGTGCAAAGTAAGCTTCAATGTATTTAGCAACTTACCGCCAACTATGAATGGATCTCATCAAGTCTGCATCAAAAACCTCATTTGTCCACTCCTCTTTGACAATAGAGGCCACCCACTGTGGTAAATCCACTCTATTCATAGACACCTCAAGTGACTTCCTTGTTAGGAGTTCTAACAAGATAACTCCAAGACTGTAGATATCAGTGGCGTTGGCTTTCTTGAGCTTTAAGAGCTCAAGTGCTCTATATCCCAATCTCCTGCAGTAGCTATCATGTTGGAATTAGCAGCAGTTGTCATCAACCGAGAAAGACCAAAATCTGCAATTCTTGCATTTGTATTCTCATCAAGCAACACATTGCTGGATGTAAGGTTCATGTTTCCTATGTCAATGAAGAGGTAAGGTTTATTAGGGTAATTAAGTTGTCACTTTCCACACACTTATTCTACCTTTTGAACGTTTCATAAAATCTAAGTTGTAGATATTTTACGATGCATTAATAACCAAAATTGTTGTAGTAGCTTCACTTGTCCCATTAGTTCCTCAAGTTTTCTTTATGATCATTACTGTTATTCTTCCATACCTATTTTATACTTTTAGTGTGCTAGCTAGCTTGTTTATTTTTCTGCATAGTTGTACCTAAAACACTTTAATCAAATGATTATTATATTTACAGGAAAAGATGACACATTAAATAAGCCAGAGTATTACAAATTCATTTTCTGGCGGTTTATAACTGTCAAAATAAGTTAAGTTTGGAATACATTTATTGGCGATTTTAAACAGCCACTAAATATCAAATGAAGGAAGAATGAAATTCATTTTTTGGCGGTTATAAATCCCCAATAAATATTTTATATTTTCTAGCGAAAAAACCAGGGGTTAGATAAAAACCGCCAAAAACCGTTTCTAGCGTATGCAGCACCAACGGTTATTTTAACTCCCAGAAATATCATTTGTGTGGGTTTTTAACCGCCAGAAATTGTCATTATAACCCCCACAAATAACATGTTTTTTTGTAGTGCCTTATGAAGATCGTGTCACACTAGAAGCCAAGAGAATTGACAAGTAAGAAAAGCTAAGAAAAGGAAAGCTCAACTCAAAGAAATTTTATGTGAAATGTAATAAAACTCAAAGAACAACTAAAAGACATTTAGAAATGCAGAGGAACTCAAGAAATAGGCAAAAATTTACTGCACTAACAATGCACCACAATCGATGCACCAAAACTAGCAAAACTAGCACTCTAGAACCCATGTGTCCCTCACAGACTTTTGGACCTTCAAACAACTCTTTTTTTGGATATTTTTCTTTTGTTTTTATGTGGTTGAGCTCTATTTTTAGTGCAGTAATACAGCCACTTGGAAATTCTTTTTCATCCACTTTTACAAATCTTTTTATACAAAAATTTGGTCCTTAATTTTTTGACAGCACAAGCACAATTCTAGCACACTTTCTTGCATAATTTCTTAAAGGCATTTCACCAAACACATGGTAAACATCACTTAGATATAAAATGGAAACATAATAACACAAGAATACCACAATTCTACTCTATTTTTCTAGCAAGATACACGATAAAACATAGCACACCACACGCTACACAAAAACTAACTAGCATGCACCAAGAACTATGAAATCCAACCAAACCCTCACCAAAAGGATCAAAAACTTCACGAATCAAGAACAAAAACAACTCAAGGAATTTTCACAAACTAGATAGTAGATCTAAGCATAATAGCCATGTGATCCAAACCCCACAAAAAAGAAGCAAAATGGACAAGAATTGGATCAAGAAAATGGATATGAACTTACATGTTGATGGTTCACCTAAACCACCTCAAAACACCATGGATTCCTCTCATTTTGGAGTTGTAATCAGCTGCTATGTGTATAATTCTAGCTTTGAATACCAATTAACATGCCATCAAATCATGAATTAGGCCTAGCAAGCAAGAATTTTCAAGAATAAAGAAGAATGCAAGAAACTGCAGAAAAACCAATAAGGAAGAAAAGAAAAAAATGCAGAAGGTAGGAATGGATTCGCTACTAGCTTAAAGAGAACAAGATAAGAGTAGTGAGATTCACCATGAGCACCATAGATACTTGATGAGAATAAATGTTTCTTGGTTAATTCAAGAATAGAGAGAAAGCTCTCACAAGTGAAAAACACCTTCTATTTCTCATAAGCAAAAAATGTTCAAGAAGTCTTTTGAGCTTAAGTACAAAGGGTCCTTTTATAGCATGATTAGTAGCTTGATCAGGCTCCACCAATCAAGCTTAAGTCCCTATGAAAAGGTCCAAGCAACAAGGCCTAAAATGCAAGCCATCCTAGCCATAGTCGTAGCAACCAAAAATATGGTCATTTTAGTGACCAAATTAGAGACAGATTGGCTAAGTGGATTTTGGCATCCGAAAAGGACGTTGGCTCAAGGCTATCCTCTCTTATTTGATATGGAATGTACTGAAAATACAAAGAAAGTACAAAGAAAACAAAGTGTTTCCAGCCATATACATTGCCTACAAGGCAATTAGACACATGGTACAAAGTATGGCCTCCTTGGTATTCTTCTTGGTCCTTGAGGGTGGCATATTGTGTTGTACTCCCTCTTGAATCCTCTTAAGCCTTCCTATAGTGATAGGTCCTTAAATTGCATGGGTTGCTCCTTCCATATATGCATCAAAAAAGATATGGAAGTAGCTTTGTCTAGGGCCAATGTACTAGAATTCAATGAAGGCACTATGGCTTAGTTCTTATACAGGCTAAACCGAGACGTACAAGACATGATTGAGTTAAGCCAATACTCATCTATGGATGATTTAGTGCACCAGGCAGTAAGAATAGAGGCACAAAAAAGAAGATGTTTGGCTTCAAGAAGAACATACCCCAATGCTCCTAACAATCAGAATGGTAAAGAAAACAAGAAAGAAAGGCCTAGAAGGGAGAAAAGTCCCAAGATTGGGAGCCTATTACCCCTACGCCAAAAGGAAGAATGGAAGCTACTAAATGTAGTTCCTACGTCCAAAAGCAATAGTATTAAATGCTTCAAATGTCTTGGCAAGGGCCATATAGCCTTGTAGTGTCCTAAGAGAATCATGATCATGAAGGAGGATGGAATAATGGATAGTGCTAGCTCCAACTCTAAGTCATCGTCTATAAGCAAATCTGATCCATCTTGCGAATACTCACCTATGAGCAAAGAGATTTATTGATGGTGAGATGTTTGATGAATTCGTAGGTAGTGGAAGACGATGCCTCATAAAGGGAAAATATTTTCCACTCACGCTGTCATGTTGTAGGTCAACTATGCTCGGTTATTGTTGATAGTGCCAGTAGTGTTAGCATTACAAGTATAAGGCTAGTAGAGAAATTGAAACTACTTACCTTGCCTCATCTTAAGCCATACAAATTGAAATGGTTGAACAATGAGGGGAGATAGGAGTTGCTAAACATGTATCCTTGTCTTTTACAATGGGATAATATAAGGATTAGGTAGTCTATGACGTGGTACCCGTGGAGGCAGCCCACATCCTACTTGAAAGGCCTTGGCAGTATGACTGAAAGATGATCCATGATGGGGTTACCAATAGATTCACATTCATCCATAATGGACAAAAGGTTATCCTCAAGCCTTTATCACCTAAAGAGATGAATGATGATCAAGATAAAATGAAGTTGAGAAGAGAAAAGAAAAAGAGATAAGAGTGAAAAAACAATGAAAAAAAATGAAGGATGAAGCGCTCAAAGGGACTGTATGTCCAAAGGATGTTGTGCGTCCAAAGGACGCTCTACATCCAAAGGATTCTAAGCATCCAAAACAAAAAAATGAAAAAAAAGAAAATACAAAAGGTAAGGAAGGATTGTATGTGAGGGAATCATGAAGAAAATGTTGCTAGCAAAGAAGGAACTATTTTACATGTTACCCACTAACATGTGTTTCCCTTAAATTCCACATGGATTACCACCTATCACGAGGATAGAGCACTAGATTGACATCACTATGAATTGAGCTACATACAGAGCTAACCTTGAGGAAAGTAAGGAAATTCAGCAACAAGTGAGGAAGCTCATAGGAAAAGGCTAGGTTAGGGAGAGGAAAAGCACATGTGAAGTGCTCGTGATCCTAGTGTGCAAAATCAGATACACAAAAAAAACATAAAACAAAACGACACACAACTGAGTCGGAACGGACTTGGAAAATGACACAACGAAAAAGCAAAATGACACACAACCGAGTTGGAACGGACTCGGCTAATGACACAACAAAAATGAAATGAAAGAATGAGATGGAGTCGGCATAGTCAGCTTAAACTCAATCGAAAAAAGAAACTTAGAGTCGGTGCATGGCAAAACAAAACAAGAAACATTAATACGAAATTTTTTTTAAACTTAAAACTTAACATCAAAAACAGAATTTAATTCCTGAGCACTGCCCTCCCCCCTTTAAATGGTGCATTGCCCTCAATGCAGCTATGCATGTAGGGATTCGAGGATTTCTTCTGGTGGGTCCTTGGAAATGACGGGCTCTATCAACTCAACGATTTCTATCTCGCCTTCGTTCGAACTCAGATTCAGACTTTCATGGTAGGGCTTTAGTTAGTACCCATTTACTTTGAACATGCACTTATTAGCTTCATCTCTTACCTCTATTACGCCATAGGGAAAAATGTTAGTTACAACAAACGAACCATCCCACCTGGAATGGAGCTTACCAGCTATGAGTCTTAATCTGGAACAGAACAAGAGTACCTTTTGTCCGACCTTGAACTCCTTCCTTAGGATCCTACTATCATGAAAGTGTTTTACCTTTTCCTTGTAGATTCGGGAGTTCTTATAAGCCTCTAAGCATATCTCCTCCAGCTCTTGCAACTATAGTTTCCACTCTCGGCCAGCTTGGTCATAAGCAATATTGCACTTCTTGATTACCCAGTAGGCTCGGTGCTCTATCTCGACTGGTAGATGACAAGCCTTACCGAAGACAATCCAGTAGGAAGACATCCCTACAGGAGTCTGGTAAGTTGTCTTATGTTCCCACAAAGCATCCTCTAGTAGGCGACTCTAGTCATTCCAGTTTGGATTCTCCATCTTTTATAGTAACTTCTTGATTTCCTTATTAAAGACCTCAGCTTGGTCGTTGGTTTAAGGATGATAAGCGATGGCAACTCGATGCACCACTCCATATTTCTCGAGTAGCATGGCCATGGTGCAGTTGTAGAAGTAACTTCCTTGGTCACTGATCAATGCCTTCGGCACACCAAACCTGTAGAAAATGTTAGATTTCACAAATTGCACAATAGTCTTAGCATCGTTGGCCTTGGTGGCCTTAGCCTCTACCCATTGTGAGACATAGTCAATGGCTAGTAAGATGTAAGAGTTTTCATCGGAGCCAAGGAATGGCCCCATGAAGTCGATACCCCATACATCGAAGATCTCGCAAAACAACATAGGTTGCTTGGGCATCTCGTTCCTTCTGCTTATAGCCACTCCAGCTCTCTGGCATTGTTCGTAGGTCGAGACAAAAGTATGCACGTCTCAAAAGATTGTGGGCTAGTATAGCCCACAATCGAAGACTTTCTAGGCTGTCCAACCAGATCCATAATGGCCTCCTCCGACTGCCACATGACAGAAGTAGAGGACTAACTGGATCTTGAACTCCGGAATACATTTGTGTAAGACCTGATCACTGCATAATTTCCACAAATAAGGGTCGTCCCATATGTAATATTTTGCATCATTCTCTAGTTTTTCCTTGACGGCTTTGGATGCTCCTTTAGGATACGTAGATGCGACAAGGTATTTGCAGATATCCGCATACGATGGCATTGCATGTGTTATCTGCAGTATCTTCTCGTCTGGGAACTCGTCTTAAATCAGCATAGGATTGACTTCTTTCTTAAGTCGGCTCAAGTGGTCTACTACAATGTTCTCTACACCCTTCTTGTCCCTTATCTCCAGGTCAAACTCTTGAAGAAGCAACATCCACCGGATCAATCTCGGCTTCACGTTCGGCTTCTTCAACAAATATTTCAACGCTGCATGATCAGAGAAAACTATAACTTTGGAGCCAAGTAGATATACTATAAACTTGTCTAAGGCAAACAAAATTGTTAATAGCTCCTTTACGGTAGTTGTATAGTTGACTTGGGCTAGATCCATCGTCCGAGATGCCTAGGCAATGGCGTGTGGTTGCTTGCCTACTTGCTACCCCAGGACGACTCTTAGTGCGAAGTTGGACGCGTCGCACATTAGCTCCGAAGCTCCTAGTTTGGTGCCTAGAGGATGGGTGCGGATGTGAGTCTTCTCTTCAGCTCATGAAATGCATCCACACAAGGCTAATCAAAAACAAAGTCCACGTCCTTCTGTAGTAGCTTGGACAGAGGCAGGGCGATCTTGCTGAAATCCTTGATGAATCTCCTATAAAAACCTACATGACCAAGAAACGAGCGAACCTCGCACACAGAAGCGGGGTTAGGAAGAGAGGATATAACATTTATTTTTGCTTTATCAACCTCGATACCTCTAGTTGAGACAAGGTGTCCTAGAACGATTCCTTCAGCAACCATAAAATGACTTTTCAAAGTTTAAAACGAGGTTACTGTCTATGCATCTACACAACACTCTGGAGAGGTTGTCCAGGCAAGCTTCAAATGATTATGCACAAACCATGAAGTCATCCATGAAGACCTCCATGCATTCCTCTAAGTGGTCTGAGAAGATGTTGATCATGCATCTCTAGAAAGTGCTCGAAGCATTGCAGAGCTCGAACGACATCCTTGTATATGCGAATGCTCCAAACGGACATGTAAAGGTAGTCTTGTGTTGATCTATGGGTGCTATGTGAACCTGCATATAACCTGAAAAACCATCCAGAAAACAAAAATGGGACTTTCCTACTAACTTTTCTAACACTTAGTTGATAAACGACAATGGGAAGTGGTCCTTGTGAGTTGCTTGATTCAACTTTCTATAGTCAATGCACACTCACCAGTTGTTCTAAATCCTGGTCGGCACCATCTCATCTTGCCGGTTCCTCATGACCATCGTTCTAGACTTCTTAGATACTACTTGAATCAAACTTACCCAATGGCTATCCAAGATGGGATAAATGATCTTGGCTGCAAGTAGCTTGGTAACCTCCCTTTTTACCATGTCCAATAGAGTCAGATTCAGTCTTCTTGCTGTCTAATTGGTCGGGCATCCTCCTCCAATAGAATTTTGTGCACGAAAATGGAGGGGTTGATCCTTGGAAGGTCAGCCAGTGTCCAACTGATTGCTTTCTTATGCTTCCTAAGTACTTTCAGCAACTTCTCCTCCCGTTTTTCATTGAGATTATTGGCTATGATCATCGGAAATTGCCGATGATCCCCAGAAAAGCATACTTTAGATGCTCGGGCAATGGCTTTAACTCGATATTTGATTGAGGTGAAACATCTTTTCCTTGAGTTGATGGAGTCGGTTGGTCGACTTTGTCCGAATGTGGACTTGGTTGCCCGAAGTCGGACTTGGCCTCTATTTGTTGGGACTCCTTCTGGCTCGAGTCAGATTCGACTTCCTATTGGCTGTTGGAAACGATCTTGGCACCCTCTGGGTTGACCGATTCGGTCTCGGCCGACTCTTGCATGTTAGAGTCGAACTCGGTTTGGCTCCGAATTCTGTAGTTAGACTTGGATTTGTTCTTCCTTTTGGAGTGTCGGCCCTTCGAAACTTAATCCCAGAATTGGACTCGGCATTTATTAGTGTTGCTACTCCTATTACTCCCGACTTGCTGGTGCCAACAATTGGAAACTTAGCATATTGGGATTTTCCCAGGACTTCGTCAATCCTGTAGTGAATTAAATCAGATATGAAGTCCTCATAATAAGAAAAAAGTAATGTGTGTGATAAGATTTTAGAATCGATGTTTGCCGCCACAGTACAAAAACAATTGATTACATCAAAATTATCAACAAAATCAACTAAGTTAGCACCGCCAGTGCTTATTTGGAAATAGTCTTCAATGAGCCCATCAATTGCGTCAATGCTTGGAAGGACGACAATGGTGCACTAGTGATGGCCAGACGTTAAGGTTTCCGTCTAATGGAGTGCGTCGGCTATACCGAGCGATCACCTCCGCTAGCTTCCAGCTTCCCAAATCTTGGTCTTGACCTCCTCGATCGAGAGAGACACCTTACTAAAGCTTTGTGCACCACCGTGCTAGCTTGGAGTGTCTGTAGCTACTGATGGCGCTAGGTCTAGATTTTGCTGAAATTCCACACCGAAGACGTGGCATGGTGTGCTTTATTTATACATGCTGGTTAAATCTAAATCTAATCCCATAGAATCGCTGATTTCTTGATTCCCGTAGACTTCCTACTCAGTTACCTGAATTACATATTTCCTGATCCTAGCATATTACAAATTTGAATTACAGATTTCTCAATCCTAGGATATTATAGGTTTCTCAATCCTAGGAGATTACAAATTCCTTAATTTTAGCGTAATCATATCTACATTACAAAATCCTTAATTCTAGGACAATCAAATCTGCATTATAGATTCTCCAATTTCAACATAATCCTATCTGCATTCTTTCTGGAGTGATTTTTGCCACTGAAGTCGGCTTGGGCCGAGATGCTCTCGGCTTCTACTTGGTCGAGATGCTCCCAGCTTTCAGGCCTGCAAAACAAGTCCTATCTTTTGTTAGTTAAAATCCTTATTTTAGCACAAATTTATATTTTTCCTATTTCTAGGCCCATAATTCGAATCTTAACTAAGACAAGACACTTAATCGCTAAACAATCTTAATAATATCCATCTTAAGCCCTTGTAAGGTGTATAAAATATGACTTATCACTCCTCTAGATATCTTAACTTTTCCAACTAATGAGCATGCTAATTTGGATGGAAAGCATAGGGTAGACTTTGTTAAAGAGTTGCATGCCAAAGTTTGAGCTAACATCGAGAAGAGGAATGAATAATATGCAAGGCAAGCAAATAAAGGGCGTGCTAAAGTGACTTTTGAACCTAGAGATTGGGTTTGGGTTCATATGTGAAGAGAAATGTTTCCTACTCAAAGAAAATACAAGTTGAAACCAAGAGGAGATGGACATTTTCAAATGTCAGAAAGGATAAATGACAATGCGTACAAGCCGGATTTGCCAACCATATATATGGTAATGTCAGTTCTATCTTTAATGTTGCTTATTTATCTTTATTTGTTGTAGGTGAGGTATTTGATTCGAGGATAAATTCTTTTGAAGAGGGAAGGAACGATAGAGACCGACCTAACAAAACCAAAGACCCTTTACATGACATTGGAGTTCACATGACTAGGTCCAAAACAGAAATGTTGAAGCAAACTTTGCAAGGCCTAATTGTGGAAATTAAGGAAAGTTCAGAACAAAGTGAATTAGAGGCTGCACCAAAATGGGTCACTTTATTACAAGTTGATGATGATTAGAGACCAACTTGAAGAACACATGAAAAGCCCAAAGTCATTTTCATGTAATTTGGGCTAAATAGTTAATTAAGATCCATTTACATGTACTTTTCGCACATTATGTTCATGTAATAAGTTCATCTGTCCCTTTTCACATTTCTAGATTAGTTTTTATTGTATTAAATCTAATTAAAGCATTATAATTGTTGGTGGGTTAGTAAAAAGTCATTTTTGGTGGGGAAATAAAAGCTTAATGAGGAGTTATAAATAATGGAAATTTAATACCTAGTAGAAATGTTACTAGACATTAATTTCGAGGTTGCTTAGCTTAGCCTAATAGCGAACTCTTGTAAGCAACCAAAGCGGAGATTATTTTTCAAGTTGAATGAAATTCAGTTTTTTTTATTGTGAGAACTTTCCCTTTGTTCTTGGGTTAAGAACTTTTTAGTGTTGGTTCTACCAGTAGATCGCGGTTAGGGTCACTCTTTCTTTTGATAACTTTGATTCTCTTAGCAGGTCACGATTAGGGTCAAGTTCCTTTTGTCATCCTTAATTTACCTAATTTCAAGATAGTACAAAACAAAAAATCCCATCAATAAGTGGGAATGTTGCTAGAGAAAGGATGGGTAAGAGAAAGCATGACCCCATGTGCTATACCTATGATCCTTGTGCCCAAGAAAGATTGCACTTAGAGAATGTGCATTGATTATAGACCTATTAATAGCATTACTGTTAGATAAAGTCATCCCATTCCCTGTTTGGATGACTTGATGAATAGCATGGTTCTCAAATGTTTTCTATAATTGATTTGAAAAGTGGATACCATCAAATATAGGTAAGGGAGGGGGATTAATGGAAAACAACTTTTAAGACAATTTTGGAGTTTATGAATGATTTGTTATGCCCCTTGGTTTGACTAGCGCACTTAGTACATTTATGAGGTTAATGAATCATGTCTTAAGAAGCTTACTTGGGCAAGTGTGTGGTTGTTTACTTTGATGACATATTGATTTATTCTGCTTGTTTGAATGACCATCTCTTGCATGTGACAAGTGTACGTCAAATCTTGAGAAAGGAAATCTTATTTGCTAATCTTGAGAAATGCATATTTTGTACTAATGAGGTTGCCTTTAAGGGCTTTGTAGTTGGCTCCCATGGAGTTAAAGTTGACAGCGAAAAGGTGAACACTATCTAGGAATGGCCAATGCCCAAAACTATTGGGGGAGTAAGAAGCTTCCATGGGCTTGCAAGTATTTACCAAATATATGTAAAGAAATTTAGTTACTTTTAGATCCTTTAAATGATGTTCTAAAAAAATGTAGAGTTTAAGTGAGAGGAGGCTCAAGAAGAGCTTTCCAAGAGCTGAAGGAAAGACTCACCTAGGCTCCAATTCTTGCATTGCCAAACTTTTCAAAATCTTTTGAATTAAAATGTAATGCTTTTGGGGTTGGGATAGGGGCCATGCTCCTACAAGAGGGACACCTAATTTCTTATTTCAGTAAAATGTTAAAGGGTGATCATTTAAACTATTTCACCTATGACTAAGAGTTGTATGATTTTGTGAGGGCCATGCAAACATGGCAACATTACCTATTTCCTAAGGAATTTGTGATCCATAGTGATCATGAAGCTCTTAAGCAGTTGAGAGGACAAGGTAAATTAAATAAAAGACATGCTAAATAGGTAGAATTCTTAGAATAATTTCCTTACGTAATTAAGCATAAGCAAGGTGAATTGAATGTTGTAGCTGATGCTTTATCTAGGTGACATGGTTTGATTGCTATGCTTGAAACTAAAATTCTGGTCTTGATTGCATTATGGAATTGTATGAGAAGGACATTGATTTCATCTAACCTTTTGCCATGTGTGTCCATCTTGCATTTCATGATTATTATAGACATGATGGCTTTCTATTTAAGGGGAAGACATTGTGTGTGCCTTTGAGCTCTATGAGGCGGTTGCTTGTGAAGGAGGCACATGAAGGTGGCCTCATGGGTCACTTTGGAGAGATAAAAACTTCTGATATGTTAAGTGAGAATTTCTTTTGGCCTTCTATGAGGAAAGATATGTATAATGTTTATGAAAAATGTTTAACTTGTAAAGTTGCAAAGTCTAAAGTTTCTCCACTTTGACTATATACTCGACTCCCTATACCCATTACTCCTTGGATTGATATTTCAATGAATTTTGTGCTTGGATTACCTAGATCAAAACAAGGTAAAGATTCCATTTTTGTGGTGGTTGACAAGTTTTCAAAAATGGTGCACTTCATTCTGTGTCATGAAAGTGATGATGCTTCACACATAAATAACCTATTTTTCAAGGATGTGGTAAGAATACATGGTCTTCCAAGGACCATAGTTTTAGATAGAGACTCCATGTCCTTAGGTCACTTTTGGAGATCTCTTTGTAGTAGGCTCAGTACTAAGCTACTTTACTCCACCACTTGTCACCCACAAACAGATGTACAAATAGAAGTGGTGAATCGAACTTTAGGTAAATTCTTTAGATGTTTTGTTAAAAAGTGTTTAACAGATTGAGAAGATGGATTCCTCATGTCGAATTTACTTATAATAGGATGTCCAGTACTACCATTTCTTATTCACTTTTTGAGTTGGCTTTTGGTTTTAATCCCTTCTCCCCACTAAATTTGTTTCCTTTACCTGCTATACCTAACTATGCTAATGATGAAGGCTTGTCCAAAACTCAATTTGTTCATAGGTTGCATAAGAAGGCGAGGTTTGATAAAGAATTTTTTAGAAAATTAATAGTGACTTATGTTGGACATATTTGACATGATTTCCTGGTCAATATTGATACATTTATAATTCTCATTATTATGTTACTATCTTGTGAAGGTCATATCTAAAGTTTCAAACCTCCAAATTGGATAATCTTTGTGGCTCTAGAAATCTACGACAAAGATCTACGATGTTTTTCTTTTGTGATCAACCCACTTAGACCTCTTTCAATGTCAAAAGTCCATGTGAAGTTTCAGCCTCTACACCCTCTCTGTTTGACCTTCCTTTGTATATTTTGGCCTGAATTTTGGTCAATGCACCTTTAGGCTGTGAAATCATCTAGTCTAGAGCACCTTACTTAGCATTCAAAGCATGTATTAGTTAGTTATGGTTAGTTAGAAGTTGATTAAAGACTTTTGAGACCTTTTGCACTTGGTTGGAGGATGTTTCTTGTTTCACAAGTTTCCTCTCTATTCCTTTTGTTTTTGCTTTGTATGGTGCTATGTTTTCTATGACAATTACCATGGACGACTAAGCTATCTTATCAATTCAAGGTTCCAAGATTACAGTTCTGTTTGAGTTCTTGAATATTTCCTTATGCAAATTCTATTATGCTCTTTCTTTTCCAATTCTTGACCCATTTTCATGATTTTGATTTTGGTTGAAGTTTTGGATTATGCTATGTTAGGTAATCGATTGATCACCTAAATCAACCAATTATGTGCTTGAATCCATGCTTATTAGGAGTTGTATTGTGATCTCAATTTATTTGGATGAATGTTAGATGATTATCTAATAAATCTTGGGTTGATATGAATTTGCACTCTTAATAAAACCATGATAACTTAACTACATGATTGAATCCTTATATTGGTGTTACATAATTCTATTTAATTCAATTCTATTCTACATAAAATTTAATTCTGCAAAATTCTATTCTACATACAAACCCCCTTTTAACATTCAATTTGATTTCTATTCAACAATATTAGGCATTGCTTGATTCTATCCTTGAGCGATTCGACCTAGGTTAGTCCTTACACTGCAAAATAAAGAGAAATATGATGTGATAGTATTTTGACAACATTATCAAGGTTGCATATGTAGAAGAAAGGAGAACAATATGGTAGAAGTGCTAACAAGGGGAGGAAGGAAGTTCTCTTTAATGAAGAACTTATATGGATGCACTAGAGGAAAGATAGATTCCCCCACCTGAGGAAATCTAAGCTCCTTCCAAGAGGAGAAGATCCATTTAAAATGTTGAAGAAAATAAATGACAATGCATATCAAGTGGATATGCCTCCAAACTTTGGGGGAATTACTACTTTTAATGTCATTGACTTAACTCCTTGTGATGTAGGTGTAGAAGATCTTAATTTGGGGACAAATTCTCTTCAAGAAGGAGATGATGATATATATATGGAAAGGGCAACACCTACACTTGAAGGTCCTATCACTAAGGGTTGGTCAAAGAGGACCCAAAAGCATGTACAACACCAGTTGATCACCTTCAAGGACCTAGAAGAAGGTCAAGAAGGTCACACTTTGTACTATTTGGCCAACTACCTTAAGGACATTGTATAAGGCTATGAACACTTACCTTTGAATGTGCTTTCTTTGTACTTTCTAGAACACATATTTAGGATAGGACATTCCTAGGCCAAGGAACTTTCTCGAAAACAGATTCCTACCAAGCATAAGCTGTCTCCTAATTTAGTCAATAAATTTCTCATAATACAAATTTTAGTCACCAGTGGCCATTTTCGGTTGCTAAAGGCTTAGGCAAGGTGGTCTGCATTTTGGGCCTTGAAGCATAGGCCCCTTTTGCTTCTTTTATGTGGGCCTTCTAAGCATGATTAGTGAAGTCCAAACCCTTCCCTAAGAAAGCTATAAAAGGACCCATTAGGCATTTGTTGAAGAACTTTTGATCATTTTCATTGAGAAATAGATAATGCCTATGCATTTGTGAGAGCATTCTCTCCTCTCTTGGATTGTCCAAGAAACCTTCATTCTCATCAAGCATCCATGGTACTCGTGGCGAATCTCACTACTCTTATCTAGCTCCTTGAGCTAGTGATGAAACACCATTCCTTTTCCCTTCCATATTTTTCCATTTTCTTTTTCCTTGGTTGCTATGTTCTGCATGGGGTTTTGGAATTCTTTCGAGAAACCTTGCTATCGAATTAGAAATTAAAGATCCAAGTATGTCACCATTACAAACCATCATCCATACCATATTGGACATCTTTGAACCTAGCCCTTCTTCACCCATTCAAACCATAATCCAAACCCCTTTGGATGACCGCATCGTCCATACACCTAAGTCCCCTGATCTTATCACTATCCTTAGAGAAGAATGGTGAGTCCTTTTACTTCAACAACTTGAGCCAAAAAGCTTATCCACCAAGATCAAATTAGTCACTACCAATATACACCTTCGAACAAGTAGCTCCACCCTCATACCCTTCCCTACTCACTTACTCGCAACACCTCACCCTTAAAAAACCCTCTTCCAAGCCTATCTTCACCCTCCTAAACCTCCTATCACACCATAGAAGAAACCTCCACCTTCTCCAAACCCTTAAAATTTTCCTTTTTTTTATTTTTTTTCTAATTATGATGGTCATTCTTCCAATCCTTTTTATTGATAAAAAAAAGGGAAAATTGTGTAAAGGAGAAAGATTTTTCATTTTTTATCATATGATGATATATATACTCTTATCGTTTTATACAAATACCTTGATACATTTTCCATATGCTTTGATATAATATGATAAATCATATATGTATGCTCTGATCCTTTTGCTCTAATATTTGTATTAAACCCTTATGCTCTAACATGCTTAAAATATGTGTCTCTGAATCTCCATTAGCTTAGGGGGAGCTAAAATAAAATAAAAGTTATATATCTTAGGGGGAGCTAGTAAAATATACTATGCGCTTAAAATTTTATATCTTGAAGTCATCTTTCTCTTAACATAATTTTTGTCATTATAAAAAAGGAGGAGATTGATGGAACATAAGTCTATGCATCCAAAATGACCCAAATGTTTTGATGATAACAAACATTATGTAAATGGATAATATATTATGATTAACCATTGTTCTCTAGATTTTAAAAGAACTACAAGTTATTGGACTTAAAGGTTGAAATGCATCCATTTAAGGGAAACTGACTTTAAAATAAGTTCATCTATTGCATCCATAAGGAGCTCACTGTCCATAGACATTCTCACCATACAGAGGACCTACTCAAACATTCCCAATGTCCACAAGTAAACTCAACATCCAAAGACATTCCTACCAGCCTATGGAGTGATCATCTAGAAAGCAAAACAACTGCACTTTTCCAATCAGGAAGTATCTCTCCTAACAACTTAAAGAATAATTTGTTATCTAACTTATCACGTGAATCATTTTGTTCAAATATACAACTTGATATCATGAATCTAATATTCAAATTCTACAAAATATATTGTTTGAGAACATGTTAAGCTATTAGATTATTGAAAAAGAACAACAAATATTTTATATTGCAAGTTAAGTTTGACACAAGGAAGCCCAAATCATGAATCCATTCAGAAGGAACCAATAAACGTTTCCTCTCATGTCAAATAGAAGACATCACATCAAAATTCAAAGAAAATCATCTTTTCCTAACACAATCTTCTCTATCTTCAAAAAAAGAGGAGCCTCTCTAGAAGCTCTACAAAGCTCAAAATTGTGGCATTTAATGCTGACTAAACCACTCCTAATACACAAGCAATGTTTAAATTTTCACATGCTATAAGAAGGGATGGATCAAGCTCGAACAGATAAGAGAACTGGAAAACGAAAACGAATGAAAAGCACAAATAACGTGATACACTCTTACGCTCTTAAAGTCGCTTTTGGACAACACACTTTTTCACTCTTTGTATAGCTTACTTAGCTTAGCAAAGCTAACTCTTTGTGAATTGTATTGTAATATGCTTACTATGTGAGTAGAGTTTGTTGCAAACACTATTGAGTTAGTGTGATAGCCTGAAGAGGCTAAGCATAAAAGAATACTTGGTTTTCTTATAATTAGGTATATTACAAGAGTTGTAATACCTAAAGAGGTAGACAATACTTGTTTGTAAGTCAAGTAGACTTAGTGAAATTCTTTCATGTTGAAGAGACTAGTCATAGCTCAATTGAAAGAGTGAACCATATCTTTGTGTTTTTTTCACTCTTACCTTCACTCTTTTATTTCTACACTTTTTTGGACAATCACATCAAACTATGTGTTAAATCCTTTATATTTGTGAAAAGCTTTAAAAAATCACACACACACAATTCAAAACCCCCTTCATGTGTGTTATCTTTTCCTTCACCTTTTACATGTATATATAACTTATCTTAGGCTCCTTATAGCAACTTTGATTCATTTTTTAATGATATTTGCTTTTTAGAAATTGAGAGAGTGACTCTCGTTTGCTCTTGGATTAGAACGCTTTATTCTCATCAAGTTCTCCATGAGGCTTGTGGGAGAATCTCAATTCTCTTATATGATTTTCCCTTGAAAATCAATGGTGAGTCATCTCTAAACTCTATCCATTTTTATATTTAAATTTCTTTTATCTTATCTTTAATTTCTGTGATTTACTACTTTGATAATTCCTAAAATCCAATTCCTAATTCCTGCTTTGGTTAAGGCAATTGTGAAGTGTATAGGATCCAGGTAGAGTCAAGACAGTCCACAAGAGCGATTCTAATCAAGAGCAATCAAAATCCTCAATTTTGGAATCATGATCGTATCAATTTTTGTATCTATACAAATATGAGGTACTTTTTATTAAATCTCTAGATCCACACACTAGCACAATCACTAAGAAACACAAAAATTAAGAAAGGATTGGAACTCTAGAATTAAAGGAATTGAAAAATAGAATTGAAGAAGAGATTAGGAATGGCTCGCCACTAATTTCAAACAAAATTGGATAAGAGAAAATATTAAATCCCTAGATCTATACACTAGCACAATCGTTAAGAAACACAAAAATTAAGAAAGGATTGGAACTCTAGAATTAAAGGAATTGAAAAATAGAATTGAAGAAGAGATTAGGAATGGTTCGCCATCAATATCAAAGAAATTGGATAAGAGAAAATAAGATTCGCTACAAGCCTCATGGAGAACTTGATGAGAATTAAGTGTTCTTGCTCAAGAACAAGATGAGAGAAACTCTCATATAGCTTGCAATGTATGTAACAAATTTCATCAAAAAGTGATTACAAGAATGAAGGATTAGGCTTTTATACCTTCTACTAATTACATGGCTTAAGACTAATCTAAAATCCCTTGGGCCAAGTGGACCGGCAATTAGTCACAAAATTCATCACAAGTGATCCAACTCCATCTCTAAGCTCATCATTGAATCCATCTCTAATGGGCTTTGAGGCCCAAACCAAAATACAAGGAATGAAACAAAGATCCAAAGGTTTTAATATAAAGAAAGGCAATCCTAAGAAGCTAAACAAGGATCTAAGAAGATAAGCTAGGGGATCATGACAATCCAACAATGTGAATAAAGTTGGGCCTTAGTGGGCCTTCCTTGCCCTATAAGAAGGCTCATCTTCTGTTGCACTTCCTCCTCAAGCCACTTCAATCTCTCTCTAGTCATGGGTCCTTGGAAGGCTTTGACCTCCCTATGTTCAATGTCCTTTTCATGCTCTTCATTCCTTCCTAGATTCATATTAGGCTCCCCTTCTAGAAAAGAATTTGTCCTCAAATTCAGACTCTAAGTACTTAAAACAAAAGGAGACAAGTTAGAGACATTAAAGCTAGTACTACCCCTATAGCCTTGGGGAATATCAAACACATAAACATTATCATTGATCCTCTTCACAAATTTGAAGGGCTTATCTCTCCTAGGTAGGAGTTTAGATTTCCTCAAGGTAGGGAACATGTCCTTCCTTAATTAAGTGAACCCAAACTAGGTCACTTTTTGACATACCCAGATCTTTGATTCTCTACTTGGCTAGCAAGATCTCCTAAGAACTCGTAAAACACCACATGGAACAAGGTAAACAAAAAGGAAGAAAACAAAAATATAGTGGAGAAAAGGAATGGATTTGCCACTAGCCCAAGAAGCTAGATAAAATTAGTGAGATTCGCATGGATGCTTGATGAGAATGAGAATTTCTTAGACAATCAAAGAGAGGATAGAACACTCTCTCAAGTGAAAAGGCATGTATATTCCACAATGGACAAAATGATCAAATGTTCTTACAACACAAGTACAAGGGTTCCTTTTATAGCATGATTAATGGCTGATTTAGGCTTCACTAATCATGCTTAAGCCCCCCACAAAAGGTCTAAGTATCAAGGCTCAAAATGCAAACCAACTTAGCTTTAGCCTTAATAACCGAAAATGGCTACTAACGACCGAAATTGGCAAATATGGCCAATTTAGCAACTGGAATTAAAGTCTTTGTTTCACACTATGGTCCTCGGAAGACCATGTATCCTTACCACCTCCCGGAAGAATAGAATGGCCACATAAGAAGCATCATCACTCTTATGACAAGGGATGAAGTGGGCCATTTTTGAGAACCTGTCAACCACCACAAAAATTGAATCTCTACCTCTTTTGGATCTAGGCAATCTAAGCACAAAATCCATTAAAATATCAGTACAAGGAGTAATGGAAATAAGGAGTGGAGTTTATAGTCCATGTGGAGAAACTTTAGACACTGCCACTTTGCAAATCAAACATTTTTCACATATATTATGCATATCTTGCCTTATATGAGGCTAAACAGAATGTTCACTTAAAACATCAAAAGTATTTAGTTCCCCAAAGTGGCCTATGAGGCCACCTTCATACGCCTCCTACATAAGCAATTGGCTGATGGAGCTCATTGGCACACACAATTTCTTTCCCTTAAATAGAAAGTCATCATGCCTCTAGTAATAACTAAATGTAGCATGAACACACATGGCAAAAGGTTCAGTAAAATCAATGTCCTTCTCATACAATTCCTTAATGCAATCAAGACCAACCATTATAGTTTCAAGCATAGTAATCAAAGCATGTCTCCTAGATAGCGCATTAGCTACAACATTTAATTCACCTTGTTTATGCTTAATCATGTAAGGAAATTGCTCTAAGAATTCTACCCATTTAACGTGCCTTCTATTTATCTTTGCTTGGCCTCTTAGATGCTTAAGAGCTTCATGATTGATGAGTCATATTTTATACACCTTACAAGGACTTAAGATGGGTGTTTTTGAGATCATTTGGTGCTTAAGAATTGAGTCTTAGCTAAGATTCATATGATGGACCTAGAATTAGAGGAAGTATAAATCTGTGTTAATTTGCAAGTCTTAGCTAAAGATTCATTCTATTTTTATTGGACAAATCTGGATGATCTCAACCCATCAAGAGAGTCTCAACCCAAATGAGTCGTCCCGGCCATACCGACTCGTTCTTGGACCGGCCAACTCTGCGAGTCCAATAGCCACTTGGAGTAGCCCAATCATACAACCCAATCAGTGGTCCAATCTAGCCATCCAGCGCATCTCCAAGCCAGCTCAACTGCCATGTCACCCTTGGAGAAGCTTGCAATGCAAGAAGAAGATACAAAAGGGTAGAATAGGAAATGCAATATGCAATTCTAAACCATAATTATTGAGAAAATGCCTTGAAAAAGAATTTGAAAGCAGTAGGAAGCAATTCAGAACCTTGGAGGAAAAATTTTTCAAGCTTGACAAGGAATGAAAATTTTGCATCCTTAGGTAGTAGGTGATTGAAAAACAGAAAAGATAGACCATTAGTGGCAGAGCAATTAATCGTGTGAGAATTTTTGAGGCTGTATATATATAATGGCTTTGCATCTTGCCATTCTCTCTTTCTTGTGTGATTTTTGCATCCCTGTTAACTGTGTATTCTAGATTTTGCCTTGACTCTCTAGATATATCTGGTTTCGCATGCTAGAATGAGATGATCTAGGCCATGTTTCTAATAAGCCTCGAGCCAAATAGACCTACCTTGTAAATCTTATCCCTTTTTTACCCTCTTTGAGCCTGAATGACCATTCTTTTCTGACAGCTCATTACAAGCTAAAGCCAAAAAAACCATGATTAACCTCAACCTCATGGGATAAAGGAGTTTGGAATTATTTTGGGAGTAATTCACGATCAAGTGTGAGGGAGACACCAGGGGACAAAGCAGGAGTAGTGTATTCAAAAGGATTGAAAAAGAAAAGAAAGAAAGAAATACGTACAGGAAGGAAAAGAAAAGATGAAAGGATCCAAAAGTCATAAGTTGTAATAAAAACACAGCACAAAGTTGCAAAATAAGAAGTGAGAAAAAGAAGAAAAGAAAAATCGAAAAAGGGAAAGAAAAGAAGTGAGAAAGAAATGTTTTAGAAAGAATCATAGTATCTTGGGGATGTCCCCCATACTGGCGAACTTACTCCCCATTGCTCCTCTATTCCTTGTCGTTAGAACACTCACTTTTCCATCCTGTATCCCACCTTTTAACTCAGGCCACGATACAAGTCGAGAATGAAGTCCTTTTGATCATGCCTGCATGTGTTTTTGAAGGTGTGGAAGGAGAGGTCAGTCATGGTTTGGTAATACCAGTTGCATAGGATGTTGAGTGTATATAGAAACCTAAACACTTGAGAGGCTGAGAGAATATTATTTCGTGAGAGAGCTCTGTCATTCTCGGTCATCCTTTGATGTTTGCAGGTCACTTAATTGCCTTGGGTGTAGAGAAAGTAATTTTTGCAGATCACTTGAATATCTCAATTCATGGGGTGAATGAATGTTGACTTTGTTTTATCTAAAGCTTGAGAAATTTATTGAAGATTCTTTTTCTCTTTTAAATCTCCCTTGCTGATCAAAATCTGAATTTTCCCAAGAGTGCAAAAGTGTAAGTGTGGGGGTCTGATGAGTCATATTTTATACACCTTACAGGGACTTAAGATGTGTGTTTTTGAGATCATTTAGTGCTTAAGAACCGAGTCTTAGTTAAGATTCATATGATGGACCTAGAATTAGAGGAAGTATAAATCTGTGTTAATTTTCTAGTCTTAGCTAAAGCTTCATTCTTCTTTTACAGGACAAATCTGGATGATCTCGGCCCATCAAGAGAGTCTCGACCCAGGTGAGTCGTCCCGGCCAGATGGACTCGTTCTTGGACCGGCCGACTCTACGGGTCCAACAGCCACTTGGAGCAACCCAATCATGCAGCCCAATCAACGATCCAATCTGGGTGTCCAGTGCATCTCCTAGCCAGCTCAACTACCATGTCACCCTTGGAGAAGCTTGCAGCACAAGAAGAAGATACAAAAGGGTAGAATAGGAAATGCAATCTGTAATTCTGTCAAGAAATCGTTAAGAGTAGCATGTGTCATATGAAGTCCCATCACGTGTATATATAGGAAGAGCTGGGCACATTTAAACGTTGTTGAATTCAGACCTAAATTTCATCGCCGCATACTCCATTTTTTTCGCTCACATTATCCATCCCACGGTGGTGCACGATTCTTCAGTGGTGTTTCTCTCGATTGAGGAAGCACATCTCAAAGGGACCTAATAAGAGTGCCATTGAGCAACTCATGAGCTTAAGAGGACAACTGTTAGCTAAAATCCAAATTAATGGCAAAAACCCGAAGTAAAACATAATCTGCGCCTAATCAAGATTCTTAGCTAATTATCTCTTCATTGCAGGTTCACACAAAGCCCAGGCCGAGACCATCTTGGCCAGGATGCCGACTCGGTCAGCTCAGCCAGGAGCACAATCAGCATGTTGATCTAGGTAGCATCCCACGTCCAGCAATATAAGAACCACCTGGATGCCAACTCACGCTCCACGTCACCTCCTGTGAGCAACTTGCAACGCAAAGCAACAGCAAGGGTAGAATAAGAATTTCGTTTGTAATTCTGTTAGCATCGTTAGCTGTGCCCGACCTTGTATAAATAGACGGAACTCGATAGAATAGGGGCTTTTGGCATTCAAAACTTTCCGCGCCCATACTCTAATTCTTCCTCAATTTCTCTCTTCCATTCACGGTGGTGAACGGTGCTTTCAATGGCATTTCTCTCGATTGAGGAAATGAAAGCTAAGGATTGAGAAGCCAAGATTATCGGAGGAGACCGATTGGAGTTCCAACGCACTCGGAGGATCCGAACCTTAACTCCTAGCTAGCAGAAGTGAACCATCACCGTCGTCCATAGCGTCGTTGTGGAAGACGGAGCCACTGAATCCAAGCCCTGTGTTTGTATTTTACTTTCAATATCATGAGCGATTTCTGAATTCTAAACTCCATTGCATTTCTGATGTTTAAATTCAATTGCTGTGTTTGCGATTGCACCTGGTAATAGAACAAGGTTAAACTGAACTGATTGGAATTGGTTTAACTATTTCAGTAGATAGTCACTTAATGACAATTAATTGAGACTCTAAAATCAGCTTGAACTTAATCTCTACCAACAGATGAGGTAACGATTGTGTAAATCCTCGGTATGGCATGAGACGGACCTGTGGCGATTGCCATAAGACTGCTAGAGGCTGATATGAACTGTAACTGGAGTAAATGAACCAGAAAACCTTGGATATTGGGACTGAACATGGACACAGTAGTAATATTAGTCTTAGAAGTAGTATTCAGCGTATTAGTAATTTCAATTTCTGTTTATAGTTAATCTGCAGCCTGAATCATCCCCCTCATTTACTGCTTTTCGAGTCCGAGACAGGATCCTTCAATCTCTGTAGCGTCCTGGTGTACTCAACCGAGACTGAGCCGGATCATCTCTGCCGAGATCAATTCGGCCGAGTCTCTGCCAAGGTGAGTCAGTATCCTACACTTAGAATTGGTTCCGTTTGCCATGCATAGAAATACACAATTGACGCACTTGTGTCCTCGAGAAGAATGACCTAGGGTTAGCTATGCTATAGTTAGCTTTAGTTATCTGATAAAGTGTTGAAAACGACACCACACAAGAAGGCTTTATCAAATTGGCGCCGTTGCCGGGGACACAAGTTCTTTTGTGTTTCAGTGTGCCAAGTAAACCGAATCGAATCCGAGTTGTAGGAAGTTTTATTTCAAGATTTGTTGAGTCTGAATTTGTTGATAATTTTGTATGTGAATTCATTAAATAATCAAAAACAAGTACATGCATATAGATATGGAATAAATTCTTAATTCTGCATTGCATACATAAAATTTACTGACTCTGCATTACATTCAAATTACATACTTGACTACATCCCGATTGTTGTTACTTTAAGAATTTGCATGATGCATGACTAGGAGTAGCACGACCCACTGTATACTTTTTGATCCAGAGATAGAACTAACTTTACGAAGATTACGTAAAATTAGGAATACCACAAAGAAAATATTAGTAATAGTGTAAACTCTGCTGATAAATCTGATCATTCTTGTACTAACATTTTCATTAAGAGTGCTAACAACTGTAGAGAGCCAGGGCAGATGGAGAATCTTAACAGGACATTGAAGGAGCTAGCCACTCCAGATGTGGTGTACCAACCATGGTGTATCCAATATCCACAACTGGAGCCGGCTCAGACATATGAATTGAAGTCTGGATTGATACATTTGCTGCCTAAATTTCATGGTCTTGCAGGAGAAGACCCCCACAAGCACCTTAAAGAATTTCACGTGGTTTGTTCCACGATGAGGCCGCAGGGAATCCCAGAAGACTACATAAAGATGAAGGCATTCCCATTCTCTCTGGACGGAGCTGCAAAGGACTGGCTATATCTGCAGCCAGCACTCTTCAACACCTGGGGAGATATGAAACGGACCTTCCTGGAAAAATTTTTCCCAGCCTCTAGGACTGCGACCATAAGGAAGGAAATCTGTGGGATAAGGCAGCACACAGGAGAAACTCTGCACGAGTACTGGGAGCGCTTCAACAAGCTCTGTGCCACCTGTCCTCACCACCAGATCAGCGAGCAACTGCTGATCCAATACTTCTACGAGGGATTATCCATGATGGACAGGAGTATGATTGATGCCGCCAGTGGAAGAGCATTAATGGACAAAACACCAGTAGCAGCAAGGCATTTGATCTCGAACATGGCAAGCAACACTCAACAATTTGGGATCAGAGGGCCGAATCCGTCTCGGCCAGTGAACGAAATCGGTGCAGCCTCCAACCAAAGGCTAGAGAACCAGCTGACCGAACTGACATCTCTGGTGAGACAACTGGCTGTTGGTCAACATCATCCAGCCATGGCAGCAAAAGTTTGTGGCATATGTACCTCAACAGAGCATCCAACTGATATGTGCCCCACTCTGCAAGAAACCGAGTCTAGCCAAACCGAAAGTGTTGGAGCTGTAGGAGGATTTCAATATGGGAAGCAACCCTATCAGAACCGGCAATTCGATAACCAATCATATGGGAAACAACCATTCCGGCCCAATCCACAGCCAGGACCATATGCGACTCAAAGAGCCGGATTCATGCCGAATTCGCCCTATGGGACAACTAGTTATCAGCAGCCGAGTTCACAATACTCAACATCATCCTTCCCACCTCAAAGAACAGAGAACTCCTACCCAAGATAACTCTCCATCACTAGAAGATTTAATGAAGCGGCTGGCAAAGAAGTAACATAGAATTTCAGCAATCAAGAAGCTCCAAAGAATTTACAATTTCAGCAAAATATGACCGCCACCATCCAGGACCTCAAGATGCAAATAGGTCAGCTGGCAAACACTGTGAGTGAACTACAGTCAGCCGGGCTCGAGTAACCTTCCTCCCAATCCATTCCGAATCCGAGGCAGGAATGCTAACGCAGATAATACTCGAAAGCGGCAAAGAATTACCTCAGCCTGTCACAGAGCCAGCATCAGGTACAAAGAACAAGATGAAGCCGACTCAAGTGACAGCCGACTCACCGCCTCACTCTCGACAAAGGTCCCATTACCATTTCCATCCCGAACCGTCTCGGCGAAAAAGCCAGATTCTGATGACGAGCTGTTGAAGATGTTCCTAAGGTGGAAATCAACATTCCACTTCTCGATGCTATTAAGCAAATCCCAAAATACGCAAAATTCCTCAAGGAATTATGCGTTCTCACAAAAGAAGGAAGATGAAGGGGAATCGAGAACTTGGAGGTGTGGTCTCAAGCTTAACCAGAACCACCCCACTGCAGGAATTTCACAGGTCTTGCCAGAAAATGCCGAGACCCTCGGTATCTTCTGGGCCCCATGCACCATCGGTGACTCCACATTCGCTGATGCTATGTTGGACTTAGGGGCGTCAATCAACGTCATGCCGGCATCAACTTATAGGTCCTCAATCTTGGAGATCTAGAACCCACAGGGATGACCATACAACTTGCTAATAGAAGTATCGTGCAACCCCTGGGAGTTCTCGAAGATGTCCTCGTCCAAGTGGATGAATTAATCTTTCCAGCTGATTTTTACGTGCTCGACATGGAGGACGAGTCATCAGAGAAAGGATCAACATTGATACTGGGGAGACCATTTTTAATGACAGCAAAGACGAAGATCGACGTACATGCCTTAACACTCTCTATGGAATTCGGTGACACACCGGTGCAGTTCAATATCTTTGAAGCTATGAAGCACCCCAATCAAGACCACTCACTCTTTGGCATAGATATCATGGAAGAATTAGTGGAAGAATATTTCCAACTGGACAACTGTAGTGAGGGAATGGAAGATCTTGCTGAACTGATGCCACCGATAGCTGCTCAAGGCTGACCATAGGGAAGCACTGGAGACCCCACCTTTGAGGAAGATCACAAATGACATCAGCAACTTGACATTTGAAAAAAGAATTAACTGAGTTAATAAATCAAGTTTGCTATCCCAAGCCCTCGTGAGAACAAGAGCAGTGCAAAGTAAAAAGTTGCCGAAACTAGAAAGCTCATACCAAATAAGAATCGGCAACTATATTCACAAATAGAAGTGAAGTCGGCCAAAGAAGGCCGAGTCAATGTCAGGTCAAAAGTCAACTCGGCCAACGAGTCAAACACAAAAGCCGACACCCAAACCATCTCGGCCGGTGAAGACCAGACCGAGCTCATTGCTTCACCCGGACTCAAGACCGAAAACCATCGAGAGCCGAGGCCGACTCTACCCAATCGGAAGCCGAAACAAGCCTTCCAAGTCGGCCGAAGCACGACAAGGCCGAGTCTATAACGGCAATCATGATGCCGAATCAAGAACAAGCCGGCCAGTCGGATCCGAGAGTCGTAACTCAAGAATCTCCATCTCCACCACCCATGGAGCTGAAACCACTGCCTAACCATTTAAAATATGCCTTTCTGGACAGTGAACAACAGCTCCCGGTCATCATTGCAAGCAACCTCCTCCCAGAGCAGGAAGACAAGCTGTTAGGAGTCCTCAGGCAACACAAACAGGCAATTGGGTGGAAACTTTCTGACCTTCCAGGTATCAATCCCTCCATATGCATGCACAGAATATTAATGGAGGAAGATATTAAGCCCATAAGGCAACAACAACGAAGACTGAATCCTACCATTCTAGATGTAGTCAAGAAAGAAGTCACAAAGCTACTTGCTGCAGGCATCATCTACCCCATCTCAGACAGCCAATGGGTGAGTCCTGTGCAGGTAGTGCCAAAGAAATCTGGGATGACCGTCACGAAAAACCAACAAGACGAGTTGGTACCGATGAGGATTCAGAACAGCTGGCGGGTATGCATCGACTATAGAAAACTAAATCAGGCAACCCGCAAGGATCATTTTCCTTTGCCTTTCATTGATCAGATGCTAGAAAAAATAGCAGGGAAATCCCATTACTGCTTTCTGGATGGATTTTCAGGATACATGCAAATACACATAGCACCTGAAGATCAGCATAAAACCACCTTCACATGCCCCTTTGGCACATTCGCATACACTAGAATGCCATTCGGCCTGTGCAACGCTCCGAGTACATTCCAAATACATGATGATGAGCATATTCTCGGACTTGTTACAGGAGTGCATGGAAGTGTTTATGGATGACTTTACGGTATATGCCGACTCATTTGAAGCATGCCTGAACAACCTGTCCAAGGTGCTGAAGAGATGCACTGAAACGAATCTAGTTCTAAATTTTGAAAAGTGTCATTTCATGGTGACCGAGGGAATAGTACTGGGACACCTAATCTCCAACAGAGGCATCGAAGTGGACAAGGCGAAAATAGACATAATCTCTTCACTTCCAAACCCCACCTCTGCGGGAAAGTTCGCTCATTTCTAGGACATGCAGGATTCTACAGAAGATTCATCAAGGACTTCAGCAAAGTGGCTCTGCCTCTGTCCAAACTCCTACAGAAGGACGTGCACTTCAACTTTGACCAGCCCTGCATTATAGCATTTCAGGAGCTGAAGAAAAAACTTACGTCCGCACCCATCCTGCAAGCACCAAGCTGGGACCTGCCATTTGAACTCATGTGCGACGCATCTAATTCGGCTCTGGGAGCTGTTCTCGGCCAGAGAGCACGAGTCGGCCAACCAGTGCATGTCATCGCATATGCGTCCAGAACCATGGACTCGGCCCAGCAAAACTACACAACAACTGAGAAGGAACTCCTGGCAATTGTGTTTGCCTTGGATAAGTTTCGTTCCTACCTTCTCGGTTCCAAAATAGTTGTATTCTCTGATCACGCTGCTTTGAAGTACTTGTTGAAGAAGCCGGATGCAAAGCCGAGACTGATCCGGTGGATGCTTCTTCTCCAAGAATTTGACTTGGAAATCAGAGACAAGAAAGGTGCCGAGAATGCTGTAGCAGACCACCTAAGCAGGATTGAAGGAGAGAGCGAACAACTACCCATCCGAGACGAGTTCCCTGATGAGCAACTCCTGCATATCAAGTCGGCCCCACCATGGTTTGCAGATATTTGTAACTTCGTAGCTACATCTCAATTTCCACCCATGGCATCTCGAACCTACAAGGAAAAGATCCGTAGTGATGCTAAGTATTACGTATGGGATGACCCCTATCTATGGAGATTATGCAATGATAAGATCATCCGCAGGTGCATTCCTGAGACCGAGATCAAGTCGGTCCTTCATCTCTGTCACTCGGCCCCTGGAGGAGGCCACTACGGCTCATCTCGGACTGCCAGGAAAGTGCTTGATTGCGGCCTCTATTGGCCTTCCATTTTCCGAGACGCTCATAAATTCGTCTCCACCTGCGACAGATGCCAAAAAAAGGGGATGGCCCCGAGTCAAAGGCATGAAATGCCCCAAGCAGCCCATCCTATTCTGTGAAGTCTTTGACGCCCTGGGGCATAGATTTTATGGGACCATTCCCAATCTCCAATGGCTATTCATACATCCTGCTTGCCGTTGATTATGTATCAAGATGGGTAGAAGCCATCCCCACCGTAACCAATGATGCCAAAGTAGTAGTGGACTTCCGAAGTCCAACATTTTTGCAGGTTCGGGGTTCCAAAGGCGCCATCGGTGACCAGGGGAGTCACTTCTGTAATAGAGCTATGGCTTCCCTTCTTCAAAAATATGGGGTGGCACACAGGATAGCCACAGCATACCACCCCCAGACTAATGGGCAAGCCGAGGTGTTTAACAGGGAAATCAAGCACACACTGCAAAAGATGACAAATCCCAGCAGGAAGGACTGGAGCAGACTCCTTGAAGATGATCTATGGGCACATAGAACAGCATACCGAACACCTCTCGGAATGTCCCCATACCGAGTTGTTTTCGGCAAAGCTTGTCATCTACCTGTAGAGCTCGAGCACAAAGCTTACTGGGCTGTCAAGCAATGCAACATGGCTTATGACCAAGCAGGAGAACATAGGAAGTTCCAACTTCAAGAACTAGATGAACTTCGCTCAGAAGCCTATGAAAATGCTAGGATCTACAAGCAAAAGGTAAAAAAATTCCATGATGACCAGATCCTGAGAAAAGATCTCCACATTGGCCAAAAAGTGTTGTTGTTCAATTCACGATTAAAACTCATAGCTGGTAAGCTCAGGTCCAGATGGGATGGACCTTTTGTTATTACTAACGTATTTCCCCATGGTGCAGTGTAGCTTAAGGAAGAACATACCAATCGCACCTTTCAGGTCAACGGGCACCAAGTTAAACCATTCCTCGAAGGTCCAGCACCAACAGGAGAAAACATGGAGAATATTTCCTTGGTTAAGCCGACTTCCCCTGATGGCAGTCTAGGCCAACTCGGCCACCATTGAGGGCAATGCTGAGACTAAGTGTGGGGGGGGAGCCGGATCACTCCCGCCATATCTGCCCTCCTCTTCCTCTTTTCCTTCTTTTAAACTTTTAATACTTCCTTTCTCTTCCATTCAGAATTTCATTTCAATAATAAAGTTCCCACCAGTTTCCACCACACAATTTAAATAGCAGAATTACAATATAAAAGAAAAAGAGAGATCTCTTGTTGAATCCGAAAGACTGGCGAATCAGCAGTAGGAATCTCTTCATCCCCAAAGGAACTCTCCTCACCTACAGGAAACCAAACCTTCGGATCCTAGGCGGTAAGTGGCAGAATTGGGAAGCAGAAACCTTCAGAATGAGGAAACAGATCAACCAGGCGAGAATTTGAGCCTTCAATGAAGACGGCCAGAAACAAGGCCGCCTCCCCTTTTTTCTGAGTGATTTTTGTAAAGCATGCTAATTATGTGTACTGAATTTTTGCCTTAACTCTCTGGATACAACTGTTGTACACATGCAGGAATGAAATGATCTAGGCCATGTTTCTTAAGAGCCCAGAGCCAAATAAGCTGCCCAAAACAAGCTGACTCTTGTCACCCCCTTTGAGCCTCATGTGTCCATTCTTTTTTTACACCTCACTACAAGCCGAGGTCAGAAAAACCATTATCTTACCTCACCCTCGGGAAGCCGAGGAGCCTTGGAATTGTCCTGGGAGTGAGTTAAAATCAAGTGTGGGGGAAGTCTAGGGAGCAGAATCCAGTCAGAAAACTGCCAAAAGTGCAGAAGAGGAGAAAACAAGAAAAGAGAAGAAAGTAGTACATGAAAACAAAAACAAAGCAGGCAGCCGAAATAAATAAGCTGAGTTACACAAATCAGCAAGCTGCATAAGCAGAAAAAAAAAAAAAAAAAAAAAAAAAGGGCGCGAAAAAAAAAAAAAAAGGAGCAAGTAAATAAAGCTCAAAGGAGACCTCAGCAACCAGGACTACCCTCATACGGGTTACACTCACTCCCCATTGCTCCTCTCCTCCCCATGGGTTCTTAAACCAGTTCTCTTACACCCATCCAACCCATAACCTTGACCTCGCTACAAGCCACAAAAGTCCTAGTGATCATAACTGTTGTGTGTTGCAGATGTAAGAAGAGAGCTCTGTCAAAGATACAGCAACACTAATGCCATGCAATGCTGAGTGTAAACACGGCCAGTCACCCGAGAGAAGTGAGAAATTTAGGCATTAGCAAAAGTTGTCACTCTAAAGGCACCTCTTCCCCATTGAAGCCATAAAGACCCCTGAGAACCAAGGGAAGTAGCTTCCTGTGGTATGCGCGTTCTAACCCGGGATGAAGAGAGGCCAACTCTGTATAGTCAGTTTGAGGAAGTCGAACAGACGAGTCTCCTACTGAAACTCTCCCTTGTTTAAGTCACATATTTTGCCCAGGAGTGCAAAAAAGCTAAGTGTGGGGGTTTGATGAATCATAAACAGCACATCTCAAAGGGACCTAATAAGAGTGCCATTGAGCAACTCATGAGCTTAAGAGGACAACTGTTAGCTAAAATCCAAATTAATGGCCAAAACCCGAAGTAAAACATAATCTGCGCCTAATCAAGATTCTTAGCTAATTATCTCTTCATTGCAGGTTCACACAAAGCCCAGGCCGAGACCATCTTGGCCAGGATGCCGACTCGGTCAGCTCAGCCAGGAGCACAATCAGCATGTTGATCTAGGTAGCATCCCACGTCAAGAAATATAAGAACCACCTGGATGCCAACTCACGCTCCACGTCACCTCCTAGAGCAACTTGCAACGCAAGCAACAGCAAGGGTAGAATAAGAATTTCGTTTGTAATTCTGTTAGCATCGTTAGCTGTGCCCGACCTTGTATAAATAGACGGAACTCTGATAGAATAGGGGCTTTTGGCATTCAAAACTTTCCCGCGCCCATACTCTCTAATTCTTCCCTCAATTTCTCTCTTCCATTCACGGTGGTGAACGGTGCTTTCAATGGCATTTCTCTCGATTGAGGAAATGAAAGCTAAGGATTGAGAAGCCAAGATTATCGAGGAGACCGATTGGAGTTCCAACGCACTCGGAGGATCCGAACCTTAACTCCTAGCTAGCAGAAGTGAACCATCACCGTCGTCCATAGCGATCGTTGTGGAAGACGGAGCCACTGAATCCAAGCCCTGTGTTTGTATTTTACTTTCAATATCATGAGCGATTTCTGAATTCTAAACTCCATTGCATTTCTGATGTTTAAATTCAATTGCTGTGTTGCGATTGCACCTGGTAATAGAACAAGGTTAAACTGAACTGATTGGAATTGGTTTAACTATTTCAGTAGATAGTCACTTAATGACAATTAATTGAGACTCTAAAATCAGCTTGAACTTAATCTCTACCAACAGATGAGGTAACGATTGTGTAAATCCTCGGTATGGCATGAGACGGACCTGTGGCGATTGCCATAAGACTGCTAGAGGCTGATATGAACTGTAACTGGAGTAAATGAACCAGAAAACCTTGGATATTGGGACTGAACATGGACACAGTAGTAATATTAGTCTTAGAAGTAGTATTCAGCGTATTAGTAATTTCAATTTCTGTTTATAGTTAATCTGCAGCCTGAATCATCCCCCTCATTTACTGCTTTTCGAGTCCGAGACAGGATCCTTCAATCTCTGTAGCGTCCTGGTGTACTCAGCCGAGACTGAGCCGGATCATCTCTGCCGAGATCAATTCGGCCGAGTCTCTGCCAAGGTGAGTCAGTATCCTACACTTAGAATTCGGTTCCCGTTTGCCATGCATAGAAATACACAATTGACGCACTGTGTCCTCGAGAAGAATGACCTAGGGTTAGCTATGCTATAGTTAGCTTTAGTTATCTGATAAAGTGTTGAAAACGACACCACACAAGAAGGCTTTATCAGCCACCGCACTCTGGTAGACCTGATCCTTAGCGCCTTGGCTAACAGAGGTGAACCATCACCGTTCAACCATGGCGATCATCGTGGAAGACATATTCATCGAATTCACACCCTGTGTTTGTATTTCGTTCTTAATAATATGAGTAGTTTCTGATTCCAATCTCGTGTTTGCGATTCCAGCATTATAATCCGCTTGTTGTGTTGCAATTACATATAGTAATATGGACAAATGTTAAACTAGGCCGATCGGAATCGGTTGAACAACTTCAATAGGTAATCGATTAGAGAACCTAAAATCAACTCTAAACTTAATCCCTGCCAACTAATAAGGTAGAGATTGTGCAAATTCTTAGTATCTCAATGGACAAATGTTTGGCGATTGATAAGCGGGTTTTTAGTCGTCTTACGCACATCAAATAAAACTAAAGTTAACTATAGTATAACTAACCTAGGTCGATTCTCTCAAGGACACAGTGTGTTCGGATTGTGCTAAGTGTAAAAATCAGAGTTAATGTAGAAAATGCTAATTGTTGTGAAATGTCGACTTACTGCCGGTCGGCTTAGACTGACGCAACAGAGTCAAACTAACTCTCATACTCTAGAAAGCAATAAATAAGGGGGGGGGGTTTGTGTTTATGTGCAGAAGATAAACTAAGTGATGAAAGTAAACTAAACCATGCTAAACTACTCTATACTAACTACTGTATCAATTTGGGAATCAAAACACGACAATTTACTATTCTTAGTTAGAATTGTATTCTGAATCAACCTTAGATTCTTACGACAACCGAACGTTTGTCCACTGCCATACTGAGGATTTACACCACCGCTACCTCATCAGTTGGAAAAGAGTATGCACTTGGTTGATTTTAGGTTATCTACCTAATCAGATTGTTAAACTAGTTCCAACCGGTCTTAATCTAACGCGATCTACCCCTAACAGTATGTCACGATAAAGTAAGAGTAGAATTAAAGCACAGGAATTATAAGAAAATTTAGAATTGAAAACCAATTATATTTATTGATATACCAAACTGAATACAAAGGTGAGAAATCAGAGTCTCTAGATAGTCTGCCTTCCACGACGACCGCCAATGGAAGAACGATAGTGATGCACCAATGGTGGCCTGACGTTGAGGTTTCCGTTCAATAGAGTGCTTCGGCTATATCGAGCGATCACCTCTGAAGGCTTCCAGCTTCCCAAATCCTAGTCCTGTACCTCCTCGACCGAGAGAGACACCGTATTGAAGCTTCATGTACCACTGTACTAGCTTGGAGTGTTTGCGATTGCTGACGATGCTAGCTCTAGATTCTGCTGAAAATTCCACCCTTGAAGACGTGGCCTGGTGCGCTTATTTATACACAAGTTGGATAAATCTAAATCTAATCCTAATAAAAGAAATTCAAATCCTAAAGATTTCAATTCGAGTTATAGATTACAATCTCCTCAATCTTAAGAGTTTCCCAGTTTCCTAATTTCTAGCAGAATCATATATGCATTCCTAGTTACCCGAATTACAGATTCCTTGATCTTAGAAAATCATATCTGTATTACAGATTCCTTAATCTTAGCAAATCATATCTGCATTACAGATTCCTTGATCTTAGCAAATCATATCTGCATTACAGATTCCTTGATCTTAGCAAATCATATTTGCATTATAGATTCCTTAATCTTAGCAAATCATATATGCATTACAGATTTCTTAATCTTGACAAATCATATCTGCATTCTTGCTGGAGTGATTTTAAGCGAGATTTTCGTCATTGATGTCGGTTTAACCGGGAGCATTGGACTGGCCGGGATGTTCCCGGCTTAGGCCGAGATGGCTTGGCATTCAGGCCTGCAAAACAAGTCTTAACCTTTGTGTTAGTTAAAAACCTCATTTTAGCATAGATTTATATTTCTCTTGATTTTAGGCCCATAATTCAAATCTTGATTAAGACTAGACTTTTAATTATTAAATATTCTTAACAACATCCATCTTAAGCCCATATAAAGTGTATAAAATATGACTCATCAGAGCCCAACACTTACACTTTTGTACTCCTGGGCAAAATCAAATTCGAGCATTCAAGAAATTGAAAGAGGGACCAGGATTTTCAAATAAACTCCTCAAGTTTGACAAAACAGCTTAAGCATGCATTCATCCCAGAATCCAGATATTCAAACAATCTATGAAATTTACTTTCTCCACATCCAAAAACAAATGAGCAACATGTAAACATTAAGAGTACCCGAGAAGTGACTAAGCTCTCTCAAGACATATTCTCTCAATCTCTCAAGTATTTAGGTTTGTATATACACTCAAACATCCTATGTCAACTAGAACTGCCAAGCTTTGACTATCCTCTCCTTTCACACCTTCAACAACACATGCACAAATGATCAATAGGACTTTTCGGGCTTGTAACGTGGCCAGGGTAAGGTAGGTTTTAGGATGGTAAAGTAAGCTTTAATAACTAGAGGGACAAGAGGAGCAATGGGGAATAAACTTGTAAGTGTAGAGATTATCTTCTTTGATCACTATTGTTACATTTACAAGCATCTCACTTTTATTCACTATCCTACTTTCCCTCTTGTATTTCTCTTTTCTTTTTCTCCCTTCTTTGTTTTGCAGCATTTGGTGTTGCGTAATCTTTTTAGTTTCCACTACTTTTTCTTCTTTTCGTATCCTTTTTCTTTTCTTTTCATCAACCCTTTTCTAGACACCCTTACTTTTTATTTTCCAAATATACCACTCTCGCAATGCCTCTAGGTGTATTCAAGATCTATTCCCAAAACAATTCCAAAGCTCCTTTGTTCCCTAAGGTTCGGGTTGATTATGGTTTTTCCGGCTTTAGGCTTGTAACGAGTTGTCATATCAAGAAACGGTTATAGGCTCAAAAGGGGTAGCCAAAGGAATTATTCACAAGGTAGGCTTTATTTGGCTAAGTAGTTGTAAAGAAAGATGGCCTAGATCATATCATTCCTGCATGTGAAATGAGTTATATCCAGAGAATCAAGGCAAAACTCAGAGTAACCAACAACATGGATGCAATAATCACACAAGAAATGAAAGAATGGCGAGATACAAAGTCATTCATGCAAGGCTCAAAAGTTCTCACATGGTTAATTTCTCTGCCACTAATGGTTCGTCTTTTCAGTTTTTCACTTACTCATTGCCTAAGGACGCAAAAATTTCACTCCTTGTCAGGTTTAAAAACCTCTCATCCAGGGTTATGCATTGCTTCATACTGTTTCATTCAACTTAAAGAAGTCCATTCAAATTCTTTTTCAAAATAGTTTTCTCAATAATTGGCAATCCGAAATCAGAAGTCATCTAGGAAAAACAAAATAAAACGAAAATGAAAACCAAAATTGAACAAAAAAAAGCAAAATCAGAATAAAAAGAAAAGAAGTAAAATGAAATAGAACAGGAATGAAATAAAAACGAAATAACAAAACTAAAAACCAAACAAATCGTCACCCTCCTACTTTAAACCCCCCCCCACACACACACACTTAAATAATGCATTGTCCTCAATACAAAGCATATGTGCATAAAGGAAGGGATGAAATAGAAAGACTGTTGTTTTCAGGGTGGAAAGAATATGCAAAATATGATATCCAATATTTTTGTTGGAATGGCTACACTATGGATGACACTGGTATTAATTCTACTGCTAGTGAATGAAGTAAAGAAGGTTCATTCATGGATTCCTAACTTGGCTGCCGGGAGTGGATTCGGATTTTCGAATGTAGAGTCGGATGGTCGCGTGTCATCTCAGTTGTCCACGTGTAGATGTGGTTACCGGATATAGTCTCAGCATCCGTCAAGTTGCAGCATCGGCTATTGAGTACACATTCAAACTTTTCTTGATATCGGTTTCAACCTTGATTACCGAGAATGGACTCGGCTTCCACATTTGGGTCAGACACAGGTGGTACTTGCTTGTGGATTCTATTGTCTAAGATGGAGTCGGACGTAGCATGTGTCTCTTCACACGAGTTGGTTTCGTCTCGTCTCAACTTCAGTTGGCCGACTCGGTCAGGATTCGGTACTTGGGTTGCCGAGTCGGTCTCGGCCTTTAGCTGCTTCTAACTTTGTTTGTCTGAATCAGACTCGGTATCTGTCTTATTGTTTGAGTCGCTCTCAACTCTTGTCGAGTCTCGACAGTTGGGCACCGGCTCATTCTCGGCCTGTTTATGGTTGCAGCTCCTAAAATTGGGCTTAGTGGCTTCTTGATTGTTTGACTTGGAACCTACTCCTTCTAAGTTGTTGGACTTGGCTATGGCTTCCTCCTGGATGTTAGAGTCGATTGCCACTTCGTCCCGTTTTCTAGAGTTGGCAAGATATGAAATTGCAACCTTATCAGGAAGATCCAGGCCCTCAACCATGGAGTCGGCACTTTCAGTCATATTAACATTGTCCGACTTATCAACCATAGAATCAGCATCCTCGGCCCCTTCAGCAAAAGCATTATCAGCATTAGCATATTTGGGATCATCCATCTTGGCATTAGCACACATGGGATTAATAGTGTCAACATCAACACATGCGAGATCAACTATCTCGACCCTAGTAACTTGGTCTGAAATCTCATCCAATGTCATATCAGTAAGATCAGTAACATCAGCCATAGAATTTGTAATATTGACCACATCAACCAGATCAGAAACAGTTGGCATGCAGTTGTCAATCTCAGTCATCTTAGTAGAGTTGTTAGTAGCAAGCATGGAGTGGGCAACAGTATTGGAGTCGGCAAAGCCCAGCATAGTGGTTGAATTCTCTGAATCTGGATTTCCAGAAAATAATATTGCACTTTTAGTTATTGCTGTTGTGGCAGCTCCATGTCACTCCTCATGATTAAGTCACTTATATTCTCTTGTGGACTAAGAATGGCTTGAGAAGGAACCTGTCCAAAATCTTGAACTGTAGTTGATTTATTGTGGTGGCCAGTTGACCAATCTTTGTTATCAACTCTTGCACCGTGGCAATTATATTTTGTTGAAACTGCATGTTGTTTTGCTGAATCTGCTTAGTATTTTGTTGAAATTGTTGTACCAAATCTTCTAAAGAAGGTGAATTGTTAAGTTGTTGCACTGGTTGTTGTGTGGCAGACACATTCTTTTTGAATTGAATGTTATTCATGGCAAATTGCTTCATTAAATCCTCTAAGGAACTTTCTTGTACCGGTTGTGGTCTAAATGGAGGTGGTGGTTCTTGCAAAATGGGACAATCATTGATTGAATGTCCTATAGACCCACACATGTCACATCCATCTATGTATCCTTCAAATCTCTGATTGTCAGTAGCAGCAATCTCATTCCTTCCTCTGGATGTCGTGGATCCCCATTGTCAAAATAGTGAATATTACCTGCAAAATCATAAAACTCAGGTTCCAAGTTCCATCCCATTTGGGATATTGAGAACACCACGATTGATACATCATGGCATCAATGTGCAACTGATTCCTTTCTTCATTGGAGCTAGGAGCAGAATTATCAAGATCATAAGAAGTAGGAATAATACTAGTATCAGAATGCACAAGTGTTGTTAACAAAATTAAAAATCATGAAGAACAAAAAGATAACAGAATTAGAAAAATAGAAAAACAGAAAGATAACTGAATTAAAATAGAAAAACATCAGAGAAGAATAGAATCAAAAACAGAAAAATAGAAAAATAAAAGATAGAGAGACAAAAAAAATAGAAACAGAAAAATATGCGACAAAAGAAATAGAGGCACAGAAAAGCAACAAAATATTGAAAAATAACAAAACAATCATAAAATGGTCAAAATGTTAAAAAAAATTGATGCATAAAAAGAACAAAAAAAATCTTACAAAGAAATCGAAAAATCAAATATGTAGAAAAGTCAAAATCAGTTATGCAAAAGAAGTTATAGTTAGTTATGCAAAAGAAGTTATAGTTAGTTATGCAAAAGAAGTTATAGTTAGTTATGCAAATCAGAAAACAGAAAACAAAATCAATTATGTAGATGTAGTTAAATGCAATGATGCAGTGACACATTCAACATGCTATATTATTTTTAGACTCGACCGAAAAGAAAACAAATACATACTCAACAAACTCGACAGACTTTATGACTCTATGACTCAAACGACAGAAACATCATTCCACAGACTTGGGATTCGGCTTAACTCAATTTTGGCACACAAAAATACAAAAGAACTTGTGTCCCCGGCAACGGCGCCAATTTGATAAGCGGGTTTTTAGTCATCTTACGCGCATCAAATAAAACTAAAGTTAACTATAGTATAGCTAACCTAGGTCGATTCTCTCAAGGACACAGTGTGCTCAGATTGTGCTAACTGTAAAAATCAAAGTTAATGCAGAAAATGCTAATTGTTGTGAAATGTCGACTTACTACCGGTCGGCTTAGACAGACGCAACAGAGTTGAACTAACTCAGTCTCAGACTCTAGAAAGCAATAAATAAGGGGGGGGTTTGTGTTTAGGTGTAGAAGATAAACTAAGTGCTGAAAGTAAACTAAACTATGCTAAACTACTCTATACTAACTATTGTACCAATTTGGGAATCAAAACACGACAGTTTATTATTCTTACTTAGAATTCTATTCCGAATCAACCTTAGATTTTTACGACGACCGCCGAATGTTTGTCCACTGCCATATCGAGGATTTACACAACCGCTACCTCATCAGTTGGCAAAGAGTATGCACTTGGTTGATTTTAGGTTCTCTACCTAATCAGATTGTTAAACTAGTTCCAACTGGTCTTAATCTAACGTGATCTACCCCTAACAGTGTGTCATGGTAAAGTAAGAGTAGAATTAAAGCATAGGAATTATAAGAAAAATCAGAATTGCAAACTAGTTGTATTTATTTATATACCAAACCGAATACAAAGGTGAGAAATCAGAGCCTCTAGATAGTCTGCCTTCCACGACGACCGCCAATGGAAGAACGATAGTGATGCACCAATGGTGGCCAGACGTTGAGGTTTATGTCCAACAAAGTGCGTCAGCTATACCGAGCAATCACCTTTGAAGGCTTCCAGCTTCCCAAATCCTGGTCTTGTACCTCCTCGACCGAGAGAGACACCGTATTGAAGCTTCGTGTACCACTGTACTAGGTTGGAGTGTCTGCAATTGCTGACAACGCTAGCTCTAGATTCTGCTGAAAATTCCACCCTTGAAGACGTGGCCTGGTGTGCTTATTTATTCACAAGCTGGATAAATCTAAATCTAATCCTAATAACCGAAATTCAAATCCTAAAGATTCCAATTCGAATTACAGATTACAATCTCCTCAATTTTAAGAGTTTCTCAGTTTTCTAATTTCTAGCAGAATCATATATGCATTCCTAGTAACCCAAATTATAGATTCCTTGATCTTAGCAAATCATATTTGCATTACAGATTCCTTATTCTTAGCAAATCATATTTGCATTACAGATTCCTTGATCTTAGCAAATCATATCTGCATTATAGATTCCTTAATCTTAGCAAATCATATATGCATTACAGATTCCTTAATCTTGACAAATCATATATGTATTCTTGCTGGAGTGATTTTAGGCGAGATTTCTGTCACTGATGTCGGCTTGACCAGGGGCACTGGACTGGCCGGGATGTTCTCAGCTTGGGCCGAGATGGCTTGGCATTCAGGCCTGCAAAACAAGTCTTAACCTTTTTGTTAGTTAAAAACCTCATTTTAGCATAGATTTATATTTTTCCTGATTTTAGGCCCATAATTCAAATCTTGATTAAGACAAGACTTTTAATTATTAAACATTCTTAACAACACCCATCTTAAGCCCACATAATGTGTATAAAATATGACTCATCAGCAATCGTCATAAGGAAATCTAAGGTTGATATGGAACGTAATCTTGAGTGAATGAACCAAAACCGACTTGATTGTTGAGACTTAGCATGAACGCAGTAGTAGCATTTGAGGTAGTCTAGTTTAGTTGCATTTACATTCTTAGTTTAATTGTTGTTTTACTTAATCTGCAACTCAACCCCCCCCCCTCCCCTGTTTCTTGCATTTCAGTTCGAGACCAAGTCTATCCGACTCTATTGCGTCTGTCTGCACTCGGCCAAGACCGTGTCGGATAAGTCTCTGTCAAGACTATATCGGACCAGTCTCTGTCGAGAGCAACTCGGCACCTAGTCGAGAGTGAGTCTACATTCTACACTTGAGTTTTTGCATTACTTAGTTTTCGTACAAAGTCATAATTGAGCTCACTGTGTCCTTGAGAGAATTCGACCTAGGGTTGACTATGCTATAGTTAGCCTTAGTTTATTTGATGCACATTGAGACGACTAAAAACAAGCTTATCAAATTGGCGCCATTGTCGGGGACACAAGTTCTTTCATGTCTTTGTGTGCCAAACCTGAGTTAAGCTGAATCTCGAGTCTATAGATTGTTGTGTCAGTCGAGTCATAGAGTCTAAAGTGAGTCCGTGTCTATTTTGAATTGGATCCTGTAATAATACAGCATGTTGAGTGTGTGTTAATTTTTGGTGCATGAGTTTCACTACTGAAAAAAAAAACAACAAAATAATAGCCATTTCTGCAACATTGCATTCATTTTCTTTACTGCATACTTGAGTTTGTATTCTGAGAGTTACTAGTTTTTGCTATATATTGTTACTAACTTGTATAACTAACATTAACCCTTCTACACAAGTAACTCGCATGTTTTTCCACATGATTTTATATAATGCATGACTAGGAGTAGTTTTGACCCATTGTATGATTTAGACCTTGAAATAGAGATAACTTTATGTAGGTTTACAAAAGCTAGGAGTATAGTAGTAAGTAATAATTCTGACTCTATTTTTAGTTTTGACAAAAGTAGTCCTGTCGCTGACACATCTAATTTCGTTGAATATAGTAGCACTAACAACTTTGCAAAGCTGGAATAGATGGAGAACAATGATAGAACTCTAAAGGAGCTGGCCACACCAGACATCGCGTATTGATAAGTCATATTTTATACACCTTACAAAGGCTGAAGATGGGTATTATTAAGACTGTTTAGTGATTAAGAGTCATGTCTTAGTTAAAATTCGAATTATGCGCCTAGAAATAGGAAAAATATAAATTTGTGCTAAAATAAGGATTTTAACTAACAAAAGATTGGACTTGTTTTGCAGGCCTGAAAGCCGAGAGCATCTCAACTAAGTAGAAGTCGAGAGCATCCCAGCCCAAGCCGACGTCAGTGGCAAAAATCACTTCGGCAAGAATGCAGATATGATTATGCTAAAATTAAGGAATCTGTAATGCAGATTTGATTATCCTAGAATTAAGGAATTTGTAATGCATATTTGATTATCCTAGAATTAAGGAATCCGTAATGCATATTTGATTATCCTATAATTAAGGAATTTGTAATGTAGATATCATTATGCTAGAATCAAAGAATTTGTAATCTCTTAGGATTGAGGAATTTGTATTCTCCTAGGATTGAGAAATATGTAATAAGTAATTCAAATTTGTAATCTGTTAGGATCAGGAAATATGTAATTTAGGTAACTAAGCAAGAAATCTACAGGGATCAAGGAATCAACAATTCTATGGGATTAGATTTAGATTTAGCCAGCTTGTGTGTAAATAGAGCATGCCAAGCCACGTCTTCGGTGTGGAAAAATAGTGGAATTCTAGACCTAGTACTGTCAACAACTATAGACATTCCAAGCTAGCATGGTGGTACACGAAGCTTCAGTAAGGTGTCTCTCTCGATCGAGGAGGTACAAGACCAAGATTTGGGAAGCTTGGTATAACCGACGCACTCCGGTGAACAGAAACCTCAACGTCTGGCCATCACTGGTGCACCACTACCGTCCTTCCAAGGCGATCGTCGTGGAAGGCCGACTCTTTGGAGAACGCTGAATTCCCAACTTTGTATTCAATTCTATTTTCAATATTATAACTGGTTTGCAATTTTGTCTCTTGATTATAATTCTTGCGCTTTAATCTGCTTTTAACTTTGTCGCGATTGCACATTGTTAGAGGTAGATCATGTTAGACTAGGGCCGATTGGAACTAGTTTAATAATCTGATTAGGTAGAGAACCTAAAATCAACCAAGTACATACTCTCTGCCAATTGATGAGGTAGCGATTGTGTAAATCCTTGGTATGGCAATGGACAAAAGTTCGGTGATTATTGTAAGAATCTAAGGTTGATTCAGAGTATAATTCTAAGTAAGAAAAGCAAACTATTGTATGTTGATTTCCGAATTGGTACAGTAGTCAGTATAGATTAGTTTAGTGTAGTTTAGTTTACTTTTAGTACTTAGTCTATTTTTCTACATTTAAACACAACCCCCCCCCCCATTTACTACTTTCCAAAGTCCGAGACTGAGTTAGTCTGACTCCGTCATGTCCATCTGAAACTGAGTCAGTCCGACTTCATTTCGTCCAAGTCTACCCTTAGCCGAGACCATGTCGGATTCGTCACTGCCGAGACCAAATCAGACCAGTCTTTGTCGAGAGCGAGTTGGCATTCTACACTTGACGTTTCTGAACAAAACTCTGATTTCTAAACTTAGTTACAATTTAACACATTGTGTCCTTGAGAGAATCGACCTAGGGTTAGCTATACTATAGTTAGCTTTAGTATTTATTTGAGACGTGTAAGACGACTAAAAACCCGCTTATCACGTACCAACCTTGGTGTATCCAATATCCATAGTTGGAACCAGCTCAGACATACGAATTAAAATCTGGTCTTATACATTTGTTGCCTAAATTTCATGGTCTTATAGGTGAAGATCCTCACAAGAACTTAAAGGAGTTCCACGTAGTTTGTTCCACGATGAGGCCGCAGGGGATACCGGAAGACTACATTAAAATGAAAGCGTTTCCATTCTCTGTGGATGGAGTTGCAAAAGATTAGTTGTATATGCAGTCGGTTCTCTTCAACACTTGGGGAGACATGAAGCGTATGTTCTTGGAGAAATTCTTTCCGGCATCCAGAACCGCAACCATCAAGAAGGAAATATGTGAGATAAGGCAACATTTTGGAGAAGCTCTACATGAATTCTAGGAAAGATTCAACAAGCTTTATGCCACATGTCTACATCATCAGATCAGCGAGCAATTACTGATCCAGTATTTCTATGAAGGTCTGATGATGATGGACTAAAGCATGATTGATGTTGCTAGTGGAGAAGAATTGATGTATAAGACGCCAGCAACAACAAGGTACCTGATCTCCAATATGGCGAGCAATACACAATAGTTTGGGATCAGAGGAGCCAGCCAACCCCGAATGGTGAATGAAATTGGTGTAGTAGATAACCTGGGACTGGAAAACCAGTTGACTGAGTTGACAACATTGCTAAGGCAACTTGCTGTTAGACAACACCAACCAAGAATCGCAGCCAGAGTTTTGTACTTCCGTGGAGCACCCTATTGATATGCCCCACATTGCAAGAAACTGAGTCGGACCATCCAGAGAGCGTTGGAGCAATAGGTGGTTACTAGTATGGAAAGCAACCGTATTAGAGTCAGCCATTTGATAATCAGCAGTTTGGAAAGAAACCATTTTGGCTAGGGCCGATTCAATGGCCGTATGCAGCTCAGCGATTTGGATTCGCCCCAAATGCAGCTCAGCAATTTGGATTCGCCCAAATGCACCTCAAGGGCCAACAGGTTATCGACAACCGACTCCACAATATCAGGCACACCCATTCCAACAACAACAATAAAGAATTCCAGCTCGAGGAAATTCACCATCTCTAGAGGACCTAATGAAGAAATTAGTAGCTAGCAACCTGGAGTTCCAGCAAACTATGAGCTCCAACAATATGCAGTTCCAACAAAATATGAATGCAACTATTCAAGACCTCAAGACGCAAATAGGAAAGCTAGCCAATACTATGAGCCATTTATAGTCGGTCGGATCTAGCAACCTACCCTCACAAACAATTCCAAATCTGAGAAGGAATGCGAGTGCAATTACTCTAAGAAGTGGAAAAGCATTGCCATAGCCAGCATCGCAACGGTTGTCAAGATCAATTGATGCCGACTCTGAGCCGGATGCCGACTCACAAGTGCCTCAATAGGAGAAAACTGTCCCATTGCCATTTCCAACTCGAACCATTCCAACAAGAAAGCTTGAATCGGACAAAGAGTTGTTAAGGATGTTTCAGAAGGTGGAAATCAACATTCCACTCCTTGATGCGATAAAGCAGATTCCTAAGTACGCGAAGTTCCTCAAGGAACTGTGTATACACAAGAGGAAGAAGATGAAAGGAAGTGTGGAAGTAGGAGGTATAGTGTCGACATTGACCAAAAACAAAGATTTCACTGCAGGAGCAAAACAAGTACTATTAAAGAAATGCCAAGATCCTAGGATTTTCTCTGTCCCATGCACCATTGGCGACTTTACCTTTGCCGATGCCATGTTGGACCTAGGAGCTTCAATTAATGTCATGCCAACGTCAATCTACAAACCCTTGAATTTTGGTGACCTGAAACCCACTAGGATGACAATACAACTAGCAAATAGAAGTTTTGTTCAACCCTTGGGCGTTCTCGAAGATGTACTTGTCCATGTTGATGAGCTGATTTTCCCAACTGACTTCTATGTGCTGGATATGGAGGACGAGAAATTAGGAAAGGGATCCACCTTAATCTTGGGGCGACCATTCCTTATGACTGCCAAAACAAAGATTGATGTGCATGCAGGAACGCTCTCGATGGAGTTTGGTGATACCTTGGTACAGTTTAATATTTTTGAAGCTATGAAGCACCCCACTGAAGACCATTCACTCTTTGGCATAGATTTGATTGGTGAACTAGTTGAGGATTGTCTTCAACTAGACAGCAATAGTGAAGGTATTGTAGATTTAGCTGAAGATACTGATTCAATTGGTTGCTTAGGGTCCCTCATAGAAGAAGTCGATTGTGATGAAGTATGGGAAGTACACAATCTTTCCGACTCCAAGGATGATGATATTGATCCTGCCGACTTGAGTTGGTGAGTTGAGTTGATTAAATCATTAGACCAAGTATGCAAGTATGAGAACCCAGAGTGTCCAAATAAGGCAGAAGTTCAAGTTATCGACACCAAAAAACCATTCACAGCACAAGTGGAAACAATGTTCATAGTTGAGTACGAGTCGGCCAAAGGAGGCCGAGACCGAGAGAGAATCGAAGTCAACTCGGCCAAAAAAGACAAGTGTCAAGGTTGACCCACATGTGTATAAGAAAGTCGAGACCATCTTAGCCAAAGAAGACTAGAAGCAAGCAAGAGCCGAGTCTATCTCGGACAATCAATGTAAGAACTGTGTTCCATCCGGATCCGACTTTAGTGCAAAACAAAGAGCCGAGTCTGACCCCAATCCGACAAGAGGCAATTCTATCTCGGCCAAAAGGAGTCGGCCACAACAGCCAAAGGCTGAGATCATGTCGGCACACCTGGTGCCGAGTCCAATTCAAGTCGGCCAGACGGATCCGAAAGAATCTAATGACAACTCTTCATCTCCACCACCACCCATGGAATTGAAGCCATTGCCAAGCCATTTGAAATATGCCTATCTGGATGTTGAACAGCAACTTTCAGTCATCATTGCTAGTAATTTTCACCAGGAGCAGGAAGATAAATTGTTGAGCATCCTAAGGCAACATAAGAAGGAAATTAGGTGGAAACTATCTGACCTTCTAGGGATAAACCCCTTCATCTGCATGCATAGAATTTTAATGAAGGAGGAAGCCAAGCCCATAAGGCAACAACAACAAAGAATGAATCTGACCATCCTAGATGTGGTCAAGAAAGAGGTGACAAAATTGCTTGTTGCAAGGATCATCTACCCCATCTCATATTGCCAGTGGGTGAACCCGGTGCAAGTAGTACCTAAAAGGTCTGGGATGACCGTCATGATAAACCAGCATGATGAGTTGGTACCTATGCAGATTCAGAATAGTTGGCAAGTTTGTATTGACTATAGAAGATTAAATCAGGCAACTCATAAGGATCACTTTCCTTTGCCTTTCATTGATCAAGTCTTGGAAAAACTAGCAGGGAAATCCCATTACTATTTTCTGGATGGTTTCTCTGGTTACATGCAAATCCACATCGCACCTGAAGATCAACACAAATGCGTACACTCGCAAATGTGTACACTTGCATGCCATTTGGCTTGTGCAATGCACCGAGTACATTTCAGCATTGCATGACAAGTATCTTCTCGGACCTGCTACAGGATTGCATGGAGGTGTTTATAGATGACTTCACAATATATGTTGATTCATTTGATGCATGTCTAGAAAACCTATCCAAGGTGTTAACAAGATGCATTGATACAAACTTGGTCCTTAACTTGGAAAAGTGCCACTTCATGGTGACAGAGGGAATTGTTTTAGGACATCTGGTGTCCAACAAAGGCATCGAGGTTGATAAATCAAAGATTGACATCATCACCTCTCTTCCAAACCCCACTTCTGTGTGGGAGGTTCGCTCATTTTTAGGACATGTAGGGTTCTACAGAAGATTTATCAAGAATTTCAGCAAGATTGCCTTGCCACTGTCCAAACTACTACAAAAGGATGTGGAATTTAAATTTGACCAGCCCTGTATTGAAGCCTTTCAACAGCTGAAGAACCGACTCACATCCGCTCCTATTTTGCAAGCGCCTAACTGGGAGTTGCCATTCGAACTTATGTGTGATGCATCCAATTCGGCATTGGGAGCCGTCTTAGGCCAAAGAGCTGGAGTCGGCAAACCAGTGCATGTAATTGCCTATGCATCTCGAACAATGGACCCACCCCAGTTAAACTACACAACAACTAAGAAGGAGTTGTTGGCAATTGTATTTGCCTTGGACAAATTTCGTTCATATTTATTAGGCTCCAAAATAGTTGTGTTCTCTGGCCATACTGCACTAAGATTCTTGCTGAAGAAGCCAAATGCAAAGCCGAGACTGATTCAATGGATGCTTCTCCTCTAAGAATTCAACATAGAGATCAGAGATAAGAAAGGTGTTGAGAATTAAGTAGCAGACCATCTGAGCCAGATTGAGAGGGAGAATGACCCGATGCCTATTAGAGACGAGTTCCCAAATGAGCAATTGTTATACATCACCATGCCTACACCATGGTTTGAAGACATCTGCATCTCAGCTATACAAGGAAAGACTGCAAAATGATGCCAAATACTGCATATGGGATGATCCTACCTATAGAGACTTTGTAATGATCAAGTTATTCGCAGGTGCATTCCTGACACCAAGATCAATTCGGTCCTCCAATTTTGTCACGCAGCACCTAGAGGCGGCCATTATGGATCAACTCGAACGGCCAAGAAAGTACTTGATTGCGGGTTCTATTGGCCCACCATTTTCAGGGACACTTACCAATTCGTCTCCACCTGTGAAAAATGCCAAAAAGTTGGAGTGGCCATTAGCAAAAGGCATGAGATGCCCCAACAACCCATCCTGTTATGCGAAGTTTTTGATGTTTGGGGTATCGACTTCATGAGGCCATTCCCAGTCTCCAATGGTTACTCATACATTCTGCTAGTCGTAGACTACATGTCAAGATGGGTAGAGGCTATAGCCACCAAGACCAATGATGCCAAGGTTGTCGTGGATTTCCTAAAGTCTAATATCTTTTACTGGTTTGGTGTACCGAAAGCGCTCATAAATGACCAAGGTAGTCACTTCTACAAGAGAGCCATGTCCTCTTTACTCCACAAGTATGGGGTGGTGCATAGAATTGCCACAGCCTATCACCCCAGACAAATGACCAAGCTGAAGTTTTCAACATGGAAATAAAGAAGACATTGCAAAAGATGACCAATCCTATCCGGAAGGATTGGAGCTGACTCCTTGAGGACGCTCTTTGGGCATATAGAACTGCATACTGAACTCCGTTGGGGATGTCTCCCTATCGGATTGTCTTCAATGAAGCATGTCATCTCTTGGTGGAAATAGAACATAGAGCTTACTGGACATTTAAGCAGTGCAATCTAGCCTATGACCAAGCAGGAAAGCAAAGAAAATTCCAGCTGCTAAAATTGGACAAACTATGCTTGGAAGCCTATATGAACTCTCAGATCTATAAGTAGAAAGTCAAGTGATTTCATGATCAACAGATCCTGAGGAAAGAGTTCCAAGTCGGCCAGAAAGTACTTCTGTACAATTCACGTTTAAAGCTCATCGTAGGTAAGCTTCGTTCTAGATGGGATGGACCTTTTGTTATCACTAATGTTTTTCCGTATGGTGTAGTCGAGCTAAAGGATGAAGACACCAACAACACCTTCCAGGTCAATGGGCATCAGATTAAGCTATTCCATGAAGGTCCAGCACCAATTGCAAGCGACATGGAGACCATCTCATTAATGGAACTAGCTCCACTAGATGACACACCCTGAGCCAGTCTCATGAACCCCTTTTGTATTCATGCCATGCATTGAGGGCAATGCAACATTTAAGTGTGTGTGGGGGGGGGTGATAATGTAGCCATCCAAGGCTTGCTGAATTTTGTGCTTAAAATTTTGTTCTGCTTTTGAAAGTGCAAATTCCCATGCTGACTCAATTTTAACTGCCTATATCTGTCTATTTATATCTATTTCAGTATTGATTTTCTTTTACATCTTAATTTTCATTTTAGTTCAGACCAATTTTTCTTTCTCAAGCAATTTCCCATAGTTTTAAATAAAAAGCTATCCAAGCCGAGTCCATACCAACTCCGACTCCATCTCAGCTGGATCCTGACCAACTTTGGTTTAGCCTAGCCAATTTCAATTTTCGTTTTTCATTCTGATCTTGTCTTTCCTGATTGAATTTTGAACCCTAATTGCTGAGAAAAATGCCCTGAAAAAGAATTTGAAATGATTTCTTTAAGTATTGGATGAAGTATTAAGAAGCAATTCAAAATCCTGGAGGACAGATTTTTCAAGCTTGACAGGGAATGAAATTTTTGCATCCTTAGGCAGTAGGTGATTGAAAAACAGAAAAGATAGACCATTAGTGGTAGAGCAATTAACCGTGTGAGAATTTTTTAGGTTGTATATATAATGGCTTTGCATCTTGCCATTCTCTCTTTCTTGTGTGATTTTTGCATCCATGTTAACTGTGTATTCTAGATTTTACCTTGACTCTCTAGATATATTTGGTTTCACATGCAGGAATGAGATGATCTAGGCCATGTTTCTAATAAGCCTCGAGCCAAATAGACCTACCTTGTAAATCTTATCCCTTGTTAACCTTCTATGAGCTTGAATGACCATTCTTTTCTAACAGATCATTACAATCCAAAGCCGGAAAAACCATGATTAACCTCAACCTTAGGGGACAGAGGAGCGTTGGAATTGTTTTGGGAGTAATTCACGATCAAGTGTGGGGAAGACACCAGGGGACAAAGCAAGAGTAGTGTATTCAAAAAGGTTGAAAAAGGAAAGAAAGAAAGAAATGACTGCAGGAAAGCAAAGAAAGATGAAAGCAGCCAAAAGTCATAAGTTGTAATAAAAACACAACACAAAGCTACAAAATAAGAAGTGAGAAAAAGAAGAAAAGAAAAATAGAAAAAGGGAAAGAAAAGAAGTGAGAAAGAAATGTTTTAGAAAGAATCACAATATCTTGGGGATATCCCCCATACTGGCGAACTCACTCCCCATTGCTCCTCTATTCCCTGTGGTTAGAACACTCACTTTTCCATCCTGTATCCCACCTTTTAACTCAGGCCACGATACAAGCCAAGAATGAAGTCCTTTTGATCATGCCTGCATGTGTTTTTAAAGGTGTGGAAGGAGAGGTCAGTCATGGTTTGGTAATACCAGTTGCATAGGATGTTGAGTGTATATACAAACCTAAACACTTGAGAGGCTGAGAGAATATTATTTCGTGAGAAAGCTCTGTCATTCTCGGTCATCCTTTGATGTTTGCAGGTCACTTAATTTCCTTGGGTGTGGAGAAAGTAATTTTTGCAGATCGCTCGAATATCTCAATTCATGGGGTGAATGAATGTTGACTCTGTTTTATCTAAAGCTTGAGAAATTTATTGAAGATTCTTTTTCTCTTTTAAATCTCCCTTGCTGATCAAAATCTAATTTTGCTTAGGAGTGCAAAATTGTAAGTGTGGGGGTCTGATGAGTCATATTTTATACACCTTATAAGGACTTAAGATAGGTGTTTTTGAGATCATTTGGTGCTTAAGAATTGACTATTAGCTAAGATTCATATGATGGACCTAGAATTAGAGGAAGTATAAATTTGTGTTAATTTTCGAGTCTTAGCTAAAGATTCATTCCATTTTTAGAAGACAAATCTGGATGATCTCGGCCCATCAAGAGAGTCTCGACCTAGGTGAGTCGTTCCGACCAAATTGACTCGTTCTTGGACCGGCCGACTCTGTGGGTCTAGCAACCACTTGGAGCAGCCCAATCATGCAGCCCAATCAGCAAGCCAATCTGGGTGTCCAGCGCATCTCGAAGCCAACTCAACTGCCATGTCACCCTTGGAGAAGTTTGCAACGCAAGAAGAAGATACAAAAGGGTAGTATAGGAAATGCAATTTGTAACTCTGTTAGGAAATCGTTAGGAGTAGCGTGCGTTATATGAAGTCCTAGCACGTGTATATATAGAAAGAGCTGGGCATGTTTAAACATTGTTGAATTCAGACTTAAATTCCATCGCCGCATACTCCATTTTTCTCGCTCACATTATCCATCCCCACGATGGTGCATGATTCTTCAGTGGCGTTTCTCTCGATCGAGGAAGCACAGGTTAAGGATTAAGCGGCTGAAGGTTGTCAAAAGGGTCCGCTTGGCTTGCCATCGGACTCTAGTGGACCTGATCCTCAACGCCTTGGCTAATAGAGATGAACCATCATCGTTCAACCATGGCGATCGTCGTGGAAGACAAATTCATCAAATTCACTCCATGTGTTTGTATTTCGTTCTTAATAATATGAGGAGTTTCTTATTCCAATCTCGTGTTTGTGATTCCAGCATTATAATCTGCTTGCTGTGTTGCGATTGCATATAGTAATATGGATAAATGTTAGACTAGGCTGATCAAAACCGGTTTAACAACTTCAATAGGTAATCGATTAGAGAACCTAAAATCAACTCTAAACTTAATCCCTGCCAACTGATGAGGTAACGATTGTGTAAATCCTCGATATGGCAATGGACGAATGTTTGGTGATTGTCATAAAGAAATCTAAGGTTGATATGGAAAGTAATCTTGAGTGAACAAACCAGAACTGACTTGATTGTTGAGACTTAGCATGAACACAGTAGTAGCATTAAAGGTACTCTAGTTTAGTTGCATTTACATTCTTAGTTTAATTGTTGTTTTACTTAATCTACAACTCAACCCCCCCTGCCCGTTTCTTGCATTTCAGTCCGAGACTGAGTCAATCCAACTATGTTGCGTCTGTCTGCACTCAAGCGAGACCATGTCAGATAAGTCTCTGCCGAAACTATATCGGACCAGTCTTTGTCAAGAGTAACTCAACACCTAGTCGAGAATGATTCTACATTCTACACTTGAGTTTCTGCATTACTTATTTTTCATACAAAGTCATAATTGAGCGCACTGTGTCCTTGAGAGAATTCGACCTAGGGTTGACTATGCTAGAGTTAGCTTTAGTTTATTTGATGTGTCTTAAGATGACTAGAAACGAGCTTATCAATGATCATTATGGATTGCAAATTCCTTATGAAATAGTTTCTTGTAGGAGCACGACTCTTATCCCAATCTCAAGCATCACATTCTAAATCAAAAGAATTTAAAAGTTTGGAAATGCAAGAATTGGAGCTTGGTTGTCTTTCCCTCAACCCTTGGAAATCTCTCTCTTAAGCCTCCTCCCACTTAAACCCTACATTTTTTACAACATCATTTAAAGGAGCTACAAGTGAACTAAAGTCCTTTACAAATATTTTATAAAAACTTGGAAGCCTATTACTTCCCCAATAGTTTTTGGGCATTGGCCATTCCTGGATAGCCTTCACCTTTTTGTTGTCAAGTTTGACTCCATGCGAGCCAACTACAAAACCTAAAAAGACAACCTCATTAGTACAAAATATCCATTTATCAAGATTAGGAAACATGGTTTGCTTTCTCAAGATTTCATGTACATTTCTAACATGCAAGAGATGGTCATTCAATCAAGTAGAGTAAATCAGTATGTCATCAAATTAGACAACCACATACTTGCCTGTCAAGCTTCTTAAGACATGATTCATTAACTCATAAATGTACTAGGTGCGTTACTACAATGTGTGGACTTCTTGGCCTTCTTCTTGGTCCTTGAGGGTGGTCAACATGTGTTGCACGTCCTCTTGGATCCTCCTTAAGCTACCCCTAGTGAAGGACCCTTCAAGTGTAGGGGTTTAATAATGTTGTCGACACACTATCAAATCACTATATTTCCCTTAATTTCTGTAGTGTAGGGACTAACCTAGGTCGATGCTCACAAGGACACAATAATATTATACCTAATCTTGTTGATCAAAATCCAAAATGAATATGAAAAATGGGGGGGTTGGATGATACAGAATTATGTAGAATGGGAATTATGTAGAATAGAATTCATACAAAATAGAATGGATCTAAAATGATTTGTGTAACATAAATTCAACGATTCAATCATGCAATCAATTATCATGGTTCTAAGAAGGATGCAATTTCATATCAACCTAAGTTTCTTTAAATAATCATCTAACATTCGTTCATGCATATTGAGATCACAATCACAGTCCCTAATTAGCATGGATTCAGAATCATAATTGGTTGATTTTAGGCTATCAATCAATTACCTAATAGAACACAATCCAAAACTCAAGTGAGATCACAATCATGAAAACGAATTAAGAATTGGAAAGACAAAATTGTAGAAATTGCATAAGGAAGATAAAGAATTAAGAGCTCAAACCGGTTGCAATCCTGAATATTGAATTGACAAAGAAGCTTAGCCTTCCATGGCCATCATCATAGAAAACCCAGAAAAAATACATAGAATTAAAATATAGAAAATTGCAGAAAAACACAGAAAAAGACTATGGAGAAGAGAGGAAAGCTTCCAATGCAAGAAACCCTTTCAACTTCCCTAAAACTCAAGAGTCTCCAACAAGTTTCTAACTAACTAACTAACTCCTTCACTTACTAACTAAACTTCCTAATGATTAAATGATTGAAAATGTCTAGGAAAATTTTCTTGGACAAAGGTTTTAGCAACCCAACAAGCCCACCAATTAGGGCCCCATAATCTGGGCTAGAATCTACAAGGAAAATCCTAATCAGAGTAGTGTAGAGGCAGTAACTTCACGTCCAAATTTGAAACTTCAAATGGTTGAACTTGGTTACACTGTAAAGATAGAAATTGTAGATACTTGTCTTAGCTTTCCAAGGATACCAAGATTGTTCAATTTGGAGGTCTGTAGCTCCAGATATAGCCTGCACAAGATAGCAACCTCATAATAAAAATTAAGTCCAAAAATAAGCAAAGATTAACAACCATCCTCAATTTAGCTCAATGACCCAAAACTCAAAAAATTTATGATTATTAACCAGAAAATAATGTCAAATATATCCAAAATAAATCACTATTACGTGCCTCAAACATGTTCTATCAGGGTTTCCGTTTCCTTACATGCATCACCTTCCTCAAATACCTTTCCCTTCTTTCCTTTATTAGCAATTTTGGCATATTGCTCACCCTTCCTTTCCATATGTCCACATGATTTCTCATGAACTTAACAAATTGAGCATTAGAGAGGCCATCTTGGTTAACCATAAAAGTGGCATAAGGTAAGGGTAACAAATCCATGGGAGACAAGGGATTGAATCCATATACTAACTCAAATGGTAAGTGGGATGTAATGGTGTTGACTAACCTATTGAATGCAAACTCTAAATGAGGCAGCCACTCTTCCCAAGACTTCAAACTTTTTCCCACAAAGCATCTTAAGAGCTGAGATAAGATCTTATTCACCACTTTAGTTTTCCCATTAGTTTGAGGATGACAAGTATAACAATGTGGTTTTTCATTGCTTTTATTATATAGTATTTTAATTATTTATTTAAATATGTGCATGTTTAAAAGAGGTTATTATCACTTATTAATAAGATATATTGGGGAAAATAAGTGTTGGGATAGAAATGAGGTTTGTTTTGTAAGTAAAAATAACATAAATGACCTTTAAAGCCTAAGTTGCGAGTGGCCCGCACATAATAGTTGTGCATAGTCGTGCATAATAGTGAACATGCCTATGCTCGTATGAGCATCACCGTGCAGACTTCCAAGCCCAAGAGTGAACAATGAAGCCTATTTCACTACTTTATAACGAGGCGACTTGTTGAACCCTTTGTGTCAGAAATCATTTTCTCAAAGGTCGATGGTTTGTTCTATAGAAAATCAAGAAGGGGAAACCCTGGAAAGGACATATGAGGATCAAGAGGAACAACCCTAAGGAGTAGGGACCTTACTTGGGAGTCGACATTCTGAGTAAGGGGGATGAGAAATCTTGCTCAAGGGTATGGGTATAATTGTAGGTAGAGGTCATCCCTATGACCTTTAAAATTGTATGTATTGGGTTATTTGAAGGGGAGATTAAACTCCTTAGATTAAGACTTTTCCTTTTAATTAATTATTGTTGTTAATTATAATTATAAATTATATGTTCTTGGTTGTCTTTGAAAGCGAAGTTGAGCTCTCCTGGTTAGGTTGTTTGTTTATATTTTTATTTGTGAAATTGATTATGTAATTGGTTGTATGTATGCAAAATGTTGAAAATCATAAGTTCCCTTATGGAAATTCAAAATTCTGGGTGAAAATCTGATAAATTCGAGTTGCAAGTTGTCGAGCACGATTGTGCTTATGAAGAATAGCCCATGAAAATTATGCACACCTATAACAGTTATGTACATGATTGTGTAGGATGTGCACACCTGTGCAGATTCTGTGCACACTTGTGTAGAGTCACATTGACTATGCACGTGATGGATCCCTATAATCTCCATGAACCTTGAAATCTTTTTGATAGGAACATAACGCTCTTGTACAAAACAAGAAAATGAGATGCTCTCACAAGTTGCAAAGCAACATACTATTCTTTTATTCAATTAAGATATATTGTTCACAAAGGAAAAAGGGCCTTATATAGGCTTCCTCATGCCTACCCCTTGTTTGGATAGCATAATATCCTATCTTGCTATCCAAACAGGTTACAAGGTTACCCTAAGATAGCTTAATTACAAACAAGTACAAGTATGCTTGAAGCCTTGCAGTGATGCTACTTTCAGACGAGTTTTTGGAACTTAAGAAGTGTGAACTATGACACAATTTGGTTTCCAGAGCTTAGGCTTTTAATTGCACTTGATTGAAATCACACTTGTGGATCATCTTAACTCTACCTAGATCTTGCACTTATAGGAATAATTTTTAGAGTAAGTAATTGTGGAATTTAAGGATAAGATAAAGAGAATCGAAAATAGAAAATGATAGTTTAGAAAGGTCTTGCCACTAATTTCAAGGAAATCAGATAAGAGAATCAAGATTTGCTTGAAGCCTCTTGGAGAACTTGATGAGAATTAAGTGTTCTAATCCAAGAACAAGATGAGACTAACTCCCAATTGCTAAACAGCATATATGATTCAAAATGAACCAAAGTTGATACAAGGAGCCTAAGATAAGCTATATATACATGTAATAGGCTCGTAAAGCATTCAAATAATCCTAATTGGGCATTTAGCCATGTCTCATGAAAGAACTCTCGTAAACCTTCCATCAAAGACACACATAGTGGTCGTCCGTTCATAATGTTGTCGACACGCTATCAAAGTACTAGATTTTTCCCTTGATTTTCATAGTGTAGGGGCTAACCTAGGTCGACTCTCACAAGGACACATTCTTATCACACATAATCATGTATAGTTGAAATCAAATGTTATGTAGAGAGTTACACAAAAATTTGGAAACCATAATAGTAAAGAAAATAGGGGGTTTTGTTTAGCATAAAAATTGCGGTGAAAATTGACAAAACGAAAGGTAGTTTAAATGAAGTAAGAAGCATTAATTTAGGAATTCAGTCATGCAGTCATTATCACGATTCTCCTAAGGAATTATGCAATTTCATATCAACCAACCTAAGAAATCAGGTAATCACCTAACATTTGTTTATGCATATTGAGTTCGCAATTACAGTCCCTAATTAACATAGATTCAAGAGCGTATTGGTTGAATGCAAGTTATCAATCAATTACTTATTGCTAATGTAATCCAAAATGCAACGAGATCATAATCATGAAATTGGAATGAGAATTGGAAAACACAACAACAAAATCGCATAAAGAAAGTGAGGAATTAGGAGCTCAAACCGATTACAATCATGAATCTTGAATTGATAACGAAGTTAGCCTTCCATGTTCATCACCATGGAGGGTCTTTGTAGTGTTCAAAGAAAAGAAGAAAAATATAGAAGATGCAGAAAAGAAAATCACACCAAAGAAAACGCAACAAAGAAAAATCTCTCTCTAAACAGAAGGGGAACAAACGAAAAAACCTATCTGTAAGTAACAACTTTCCACTCCTAACAAAAAGTCTCTAGCCTTTTATAACTAGCAAAACTGACTAACTAACTCTTTAACTTCTTAACTAACTCTTCAACTTCCTAACACCTTCCTAACTGATCACATGGTCAAATTTTCCACAGAGGATGGGCTTGGACTGAAGCTAGAGCAGCCCAATGTCTTGTGCCAAGATACACCTATGCCAGAATGAACTAAGCTGGTCAGGACAACTTCAATTGGTAGGGACAACTTCAGCTGGCCGGGGCGGACTCGGTTGGCAGAGGTGGACTTGGTCTTGGCTGGGCAAGAGGACTCGGTCTCGACTAGGCGAGATGACTCGGTCTCTCTAGATAAGGCCTACATAAGATAGTAATCTCTTAGTGAGCTTTTAAATTTGAGAATAAGGAAGGATATACAATTATCTCCAATTTAGCTCAATAACCCAAAACTCAACCAGTTTGTGATTATTAACCATAAAATAATGCCAATTATGTTCAATCTAAGTCCCTATTAGATGCCTCAAATATGCGTTATCAAATACCCCACACTTGAACTTTTTGCACTCTGGGCAAAATCAAATAAATGACTATAAAGGAAAAGGAAATGGAGTATATGAACTAAGAAGTGAGTAAAAAAATGAAATGCATTTCCAATAAATCCTTAAGTCAATAGAAAGGAATAAGAGTATGAGCATCCTAGGATCAAGGTACCCATCAATCTATGAATTTACTTTTAACATCTAAAGTAAACAAGAGAATAGTAAAAATTAAGGAATAACCACAAGTGATAGAACTCTCTCAAGATATGTACTCCCAATCTCTCAAGTGTTTAGGTTTGTGTTTACACTCAAGCACTCTGTGCTAACTAGCACTACCAAGCTTTGACTAGCCTCTAATTTCTACAACTTGAAACACATGCATAAAATGATCAAAAGGGCTTTTATTAAGGTTGTATGTGCCCAAGGACAAGGTAGGATATGAGAAGTGATTTAAGCTTGTACAACCAAAGGGGGAAGAGGAGTAATGGGGAATAAGCCAATAAGCATGAAGATCATCCCCAAAACAACACAAGTCATTCAAAATTGATGAAAAAAATAATTCAAGATAAGTAAAGTCCACTTTGCTTCCTTTCCTCTTATACTTTTTCCTTTTTTTCTTCTTTCTCACTTTCATTTCTCTTTTTGCACCATTACAACCTTTTATTTCATTTTTTCTTCCAACCTTTTTGTTTCATTTTCTTTCTTTGATTCATCATTTTTTTCATGCACTTTTTTTCTTTTTCTTTTTTTTCAATAGCCATTCATCACACATAATAAGTAGTATCACTTGCACAAGCCAAACTATCAATGTATCACTTGCAACACCTTGGGGTATCACCCCCACACTTATGTAGAACTCATTCCCAAAACAATTCCAAAGCTCCTTTAACCCCTAAGGTTAGGGTGATCATGGTTTTCCACTTTAGGCTTGTAATGAACAATAATATCAAAGAAAGGGTTAGATAGACTCAAAAGGGGTAAGCAAGGGATTTAATGCAAGGTAACTCCACTTGACTAGTGGCTATAAAGAAAGAAGGCCTAAATCATATCACCAATGCATGTGAGACAAGAAGTATAAAAGAGAATCAAGGCAAAACCTAGAGTAACTAGCAACACATGTGCAAATAACATAAGAAAGAAGAGAATGACATGATGCAAGCCATCAACATACAAGGCTCAAAATCTCACAAGGATAAATGCTCTATCACCAATAATTCAAACTTTAATTTCCATGTCACTCATTACACTAAAGATGCAAAAATAGTTCCATATCAAGTTGTGAAACCTCTTAATCAAGGATGATGCAATTATTCACAATTTATGTATGGGGTATTGATTTTATGGGGTTGTTCCCGGTCCCCTAAGGCAACTCTTAAAATTTACTAGTCGTTGATTACGTTTCAGATGGGTAGAGGCTAAGGCCACCAGAGCTAATGACACTAAGACTATTATGGAATTTTTTAAATCTAACATCTTTTACAGGTTTGGTATGCCAAAGGCATTAATCAATGACCAAGGGAGTCACTTCTGCAACCACCCCATGGCCACGCTACTTGAAAAGTATGGAGTGGTGCACCGAGTTGCTGTCGCTTATCATCCTCAAACCAACGGCCAAGTTGAAGTCTTCAATAGGGAAATTAAGAAGTTATTATAGAAGATGGCAAATCCGAGTCGGAATGATTGGAGCCACCTCTTGGAGGATGCTTTATGAGCACATAGAATAGCTTATCGAACTCCATTAGCGATGTCTCCCTATCGGATTGTTTTCGGTAAGGCTTGTCATTTACCAGTCGAGATAGAGCCTCGAGCTTACTGGGCGATCAAGAAGTGCAATATGGCCTATGATCAAGTCGGCCGAGAGTGGAAACTACAATTGTAGGAGCTTGAAGAGTTACTCTTAGAGGCTTATGAGAACTCGTGGATCTATAAGGAAAAGGTAAAACATTTCCATGATAGTACGATTTTAAGGAAGGAGTTCAAGGTCGGTCGAAAGGTACTCTTGTTCCATTCTAGGTTAAGACCCATAGCTGGTAAGCTCTGTTCTAGGTGGGACAGACCATTTGTTGTAAGTAACATTTTTCCCTATGGTGCAGTAGAGGTAAGAGATGAAGCTAACAAGTACATGTCCCTACCATGAAGGTCCAAATCTGAGTCCAAACTAAGGCGAGGTGGAAATTGTCACATTGATAGAACTGGTCATTCTCGAGGAACCACTAGAAGAAATCCATGAATCCCCACATGCACATCTACATTGAGGGCAATGTACAATTTAAATTTTATTTTTCTGTTTAAATTTTTCGTATATAATGTTGTTTGTTGTTTTGTTTTGTTTTGCCATGCACCAACTCCAAGTTTTTTCCGACCGAGTCCGAGTCGACTCTGGTTCCATGTTGAAACCAGGTCTATGCCGACTCCATCTCGGTTTATCGTTTTGTTTTTTTGTTGTGTCGTTTGTCGGGTCTGTTTCGACTCGATTGTGTGTCGTTTTGTTCATTTTTCTACCGGTTTGCTCTCCATTTCCTGTGTTGCGTTGCCTGATTACTGAGAAAAGTTTTTTGAAAACTTAAATGAATCGCTTTAGGTAGAATAAAGTATGAAGAAGTAGTACCTAGTCTTAGGTAACAGAATCTTTCAATTTGGCATGAAAAGAGACCCATTTCATCCTTAAAAAAGTAAGTGATTGAAAAATTTTCTTTGTTAAAACCGGAAGTAATAGAGAAATTTTTACCCAATGAGAATTTAAGCCTAATATAAAAATGGCTTACATCTTGCCATTTCTTTTCTTTTCTTATGTGAATTTGCATCTATGTTATTTGATTACTCTAGGTTTTGGCTTGACTCTTTATATACCATTTGACTTACATGAAATGATGAGATGATTTAGGCCCTCTTTCTTATATAAAACCACTAGCCAAATAAAGCCCACCTTGCAAACATAAATCCCTTATTAAACCTGTTGAGCTTGTAACCTTATTTTGGATTTAATAGCTCATTACAAGCCAATAGCCGGAAAAACCCATGATTCACCCTTACCTTAGGGGGGTCAAAAGAGCATTGGAATTGTTTTGGGAGTAAGATCCACAATAAGTGTGGGGGAGGGACACTGAGGGAACCTGCAAGAAGAAGGTATGAAAAAAAAATGCACCGAAGTGAGGCCCAAAAGGAAGAAAGGAATGGGTTGTGAAAAATAAAATAAAGAGAAAGGTGAAAATTAAAATAGTGGATGAATAATATGCGACAATAAAAGTAAAAATGGTACAAAAGTAAAATCCTAAATGTCATAGAAGTCCAAAGAAAAGGAAAAATCCAAAAATTGAGAAAAAGAAACATAAAGGCTAAAAAGTAAGAGCCGGATGGGTATTGTAAAACAAGACTTATAGTATCTTGGAGTCAATTCTCCATACTTATAAGGCTTACTCCCCATTGCTCCTTTATTCCCTTTAGGTTCTTTTGTAACTCACATATGTTCCTTATATCCAACCTTTTCCCTGACCACGTTACAACCCAAATGAAAGTCCTAATGATTATCAAAGAATGCATGTTTGAACCGATAAAAATAGAGAGGCTAGTCAAAGTCTAGAAGTGCTAGTAACATAGCATGTTGAGTGTAAACACAAGCCCCAAACACTTGAGAGAAAGAGAGAATATCCGATGAGAATTTTATCAGTATTCGATTGAGGCTTGGTAAATTTTGATGTTACTTATTTAAATTGGATGTAAAGAATAGATTTTCATAGTTGGTTGGAGGTCTGGAATAGGGATAAATGTGTGCTTAAACTGCTTTATCTCTTGACGAATTCATTTAAATTTCACAGTTACCTCTTGCAATCTATTGGTTGTTTATTTGTTGTTTTTTTTTCAAGCTTTCCTAACTGAAACCTTGATTTTGCCCAGGAGTGCAAAAAGTAAGTGTGGGGATCTAATAGTATACAATTTATACCCCTTAGTAAGTCTTTAAGATAGGTGAAATAGAATATAAATAATGGTTAAGAATCAGGTGTTGGCTAAGATTTAAAGTTCCAAAGTTTAACTAAGGAATATACAAAATCTGGTTAAGTTTCTCATATTAGCTAACAAAAATATAAAATTTTGTTTTGTAGGTCAAAAGAGAAATTCGGACGAAGTCAAAACAGCTAGAGAATCGTCCAGGCCAAACGAGACCCTCTAAGCCGACTCCGTCCTGGTCAAAATAGACATCCCAGAGAGACTAGATACGTCTCGTTCAGATGAAGCCGACTCTGTGATGCCCACTCTATCATTAGTAGTCAAGATGCCAACTCCTGTAGAGCCGACTCTGAAGGCCGACTCCGAGACCGAAGGTGATATCCACATACCAACTCTAGAACTGGATGCCGACCTCAAGACAAAAGCTGATTCCCCATCCAAGAGTCGGATGTCGACCTCAAAACATGTTCAATACGCTCACACCTCCATTTCCATTCCAACATCTTTGTTCAATGGTGCTTTAGAGACGTTCATTCAAGCTCGAGTGGACGTAGGGCAAAGTTTAAGCTAAGCAGAGTTGCTAGAGGGGAGTGACCAGGAATCTAGCACACTCTAGAGGGAACGACCTCTCGTGTTCGCTGTTTTCCTTTGGTTGAACACTGCAGCTATCATGGCGATCGTCGTGGGAAGTTGATCATCACAATCTTTTTCATTTGAATCCATCTTTGTATTAGTACTTTGTTAATCAATAAATGCATATGTTTCTTTATGCTTGTATGCTTGTAATTCTTGAAAAATCAATTTGTTCTTGATTTGTGTGTTTATGCATATTAAGAATAGATCACACCTAGATTAGGGTCTGGTTGGAAACTACCTGGGTAATAATATAGATAATCTTTAGATAATTTATGTCAACCACGAGCTTAATCCTTACTAACTCGAGGCCAAGAAAAAAGACTAGGGAGAGATTTACTGAGGAATTGCTGCAAAAATTACGACTCAAATTCTGAAAAGATCGGCTACAAACTTATGCGACAACTAGCTCTCTAGATCCCAGGTAAGTTCTTGGCCAAAACTCCAGTCAAGCCACAGACATTCTCCCTAGGCACACTTCAGATGGCGAATACACACGAGTCGGCCTCCCCCTCTCATTAACTTAAATTTCCCTGAGTCCACATGACCCCAATACCCCGAGTCTCTAGCGCACAACCTTTCCAATGGCGAACCGAATCCGTCTCATCTTCACCTCAAGGTCCGTCACACTCCAAATGGCCGACAAGCCGTCCTAGTTTCATTACTGAATCCTTCACTTTTCCCTCCCAACGTCCACTACACTCTAGATGGCAGGCCAACCATCTTGACATCTAACCAACTCGCAAGCACTTCGGATCGCAGGCTCACAGCTCGCTTCAACTTGAAACCGAGTCGATCTCCGTCATCACGACATCACACTCAGTATACTTTATCCGACCCCGGGTCTGTAGATGCATATTCGAGTCAACCTAGCATGCGTACTCACGAACACTCAATCCAGCAACAAGACAGGACACCTAGCGAACAGTCCCGACCTCGCACTTAAACCACGAAAGCCAAGCGCCTAATGGAAAGCTCGATGTCCGCACTCCAGACCCTGGTGTACGCCCAAGGGAAAGTCCAACCATGCCAAAACCCTCACTCCGTAAGCACAGCCCAGTTCACCTCATGAGGGGAGGATGCCAACGAAAAGTCCAACTTTGTTTCTCACCTCACGCATCTCTCTAGAACTACGTCAACTTTGATTCCTCCCAACTAGGAGGTACGTAGGAGCAAGAGACTTGCTCTTGTCAAGTTGATCATCCCACCAAAACTTATCTCTATGTCATCCGCCACTATAGTAAAGGTTACGTAGCATGCAATTCATGGGGTAACTACCAGATGGCAGGCGGATGAGATGATATGTCACTCCCATGTGTAACTAGCTCCTTATCCAGACTCTCTATTTCGAGATCACGCCTTATCCACCCCCGGTTTCTAGTGTACCATCAAAGATTGGTGGCGACTCCAATCCAAGTTATTTTGGTCCGAGCCAGCCCTCTTGGGGGGTGGCTCGACCGTTGCCGACTCATCACGCCGGGTCTCTAGGGATTCCCGACTTCTCCTCTGACCACGATTCCGCACTCATTTCGACCCCCACGTCATCCATCACTAAATCCGCCTGTCGATGCGATTTAGGCTGTGTCATTATATATATATTGCATTTAGATTGTAATTTAGTAGACATGTTTTAATTAAATCTATTAATGTATTGTGTCTAATTCCAACTACATGATAACGACAAGAAGCTTATGTGGTGAACAATGAAGAGGGCAAGGGCAACCCAAGCTTAGTGTTGCCAAGGAAGCAATGCTTGACTGCATTCATATATAGCCTAAGCAATGTGTTTGAGTTTATAACCCCTGTTAGGACAATGAGACTAACAAGGGACAGAAAAAAAGATGGTGACACCATCCAAAGGCTCCTTAGAGAAGGGGATTTGGTGGTGTGTCCTAAAGGAACAACTTGTAAAGAACCATATTTACTAAGGTTTAGCTCATTGTTTGTAAAATTGGCTGATGTGATTGTGCCTATGGCTATCAATACTCATGTGAGCATGTTCTATGACCACTACAAGTGGTTCGAAATGCTTGGACCCAATTTTATTTTTCACAAATCCAAGGCCTAGTTACTGTATTGAGATTCTCTAATGCTTGAGACTTTGTGTTCAAGAAACTTTCAATTTTTTTTATTATTGTGATTCTCCAATGTGATGTTTAATCTTGTAGTTCGGTTGGCCTTTCTAATTATTTTCATTCTATTGTATTTCAGTTATATAACCTTTTTTCCTTTTATTTTTTTATTTAACCTTCTGCCTTGGCTTTTCCTACAACAGATTTGGAATCCTTCCTGTATTCCTTTGAATTTTCTTGTTCCTTCTATTTAGAATTTTCTGTTATTTCATAATCAATGGTAATTTTACTATTTTGACCATAAAAATCTTATGAAACTTAGGTCTTTAACTAAACTAAATGGTGCAGTGTGATCCATAGAATCAGAATGCACTTATTGACAGCTTTTAATCGCCACTGAATATTAAATAATGGAAGAATTAAAAATTCATTTTATGGTGGTTTATAACTATCAAAATATGTTAAATATAAAAAGAATCAGAATGCATTTATTGGTGGTTTTAAACCCCCAATAAATATTTATTATTTTCCAACAAAAAACCAGTGCTTAGACAAAAACCGCCAAAACTGTTTCTGGCGCATGTGATGCCAGCTGTTATTTTAAATCCAGAAATACCATATGTGGCAGTTTTGATTCCTAGAAATTGTACTGTTAACCACCACAAATGACATTTTTTTAGTGGAGAAGCTGAACTACAACATATTTTATCAAGAAAGAAAAAAATATTCTTTTATGCTTTGCACGATTGTCTTGTAAAATTTTTTCTAAAGCAAAGTAAAGTCTATGCTTTGTATTGTAAATGTTCACTATGTGAGTTACTCTTTTCTAAAAACTCTACCGAGTAAGTGTGATAGTCTAAAGAGACTAAGTGTCAAAGAATACTTGGGTTTCTTGTAATCAGGTATATTACAAGGGTTGGAATACCTAGAGAGGTAAAGATGATTATTTGTATGATCGTTTATTGAAGCATACTATGCATAATATATACCTTAGTTACTTTGTCTATAGGTACATTCATGGGTCATTGGTGGAACCTCCGTTCACATCTTTGATCTAGGCAGAACATGGAGTTAGTCTCTTTATGGGTAAGTTTCAGTTCCATTATTCATTATATATGACTCATTCTCGTCTTTCCCTTTTGTAGGCACTCAAGTGCTGAATTTGAAGACGAATTCTTTTCAAGAAAGGGAATCTGATACAAATCGAGGAAGACATGAAAACCATGGAAAGGAAGGTAAGCATACAGAAACCAAAGGCCTTTCAAGTACTCATGATTAATAGAGCTTGAAGAGGCTTGAGGAGGAAGTTCCCCTCTTTAGTAATTTATAGGACCTTTGTCCTACTTTCTTTAGTTTGTTTACTTTGTATTAGTAACCTTGGCTTGTCCCTTTGGATGCATCTGGAGTCTTTGGATAGTAGGCCCTTTGGACGACAAATAGAGTTTTTGGATGGCAGGCCCTTTGGATAGTGTCTAAAGTCTTTAAACAACGAGTTCTTTGGACGGTACCTGTGTCCTTTGAATGACACTTGAGTCCTTTGGACGCACTCACCTTTGGATGGCTATTGGGTTTTTTGGACACCCACTTTAGACACACTCCTGATCAACATGCTCGAAGACTTGTTTTTGTACTACGTTAGTTCCAAGGCCCAAGACTTTTTCATTTAGTTAGTTTTTGTACTTTTTTTTTAAGCAGTATCAATATATATACATGATCCTAAATTGTAACTAACTTTGGTTCATTTTTTATATTTTGTATAGCACACATTTGAGATAATTCTCTCGACTTGTTCTTGTATTAGAATTCTTAATTTTCTTTAAGTTTTCCATGAGGCTTGCAGCGAATGTCGTTTTTTCTTATCTGATTTTCATGAAATCAATGGTGAGCATTTCTGAATCTTATCTGTTTTCTTCTTTTTAATTCCTTTTATCTTAAGTTTTATTCAAATCTACCTTGAAATTAATGATAATCTTGCTCGTATTTTCGTAGTAATGACAATTGTATTAAGTATGAAATATGTGAGAAAATTCTCTCATCTCTTGTCCTTGAACAAAAACCCTAATTCTTATCAAGTTCCCATTATGTTTGTGACAAATCTCTACTTCTCTTATTTAATCCCTAAAGATTAGTGGCTAATTCACTTCTAATCTCATCCATTTTTTACTTCTTTCAATTTTCATTTTCCCTAGCCTTGTATTTTATTGAAATTTCTTTGGGTGTTGATTATGGATCTATGGGTGTATTATACTGAGTGACAATCCCTTAATGAGGTAGTCGTGTGAGTAGAGACTTTGTTTTCTCCTAAAATCCTGTAACGAGTGTTGTTAAGTTAAAGGTAGTTTTAGGTACTCTAGAGTTCCTTAGGGAAAAATAGGATTGGTCTCACTAAGAAATAAAGTGTCATATAGTTAATTCTTAGGATTAACTCAACTTTAGTAGCATCACGGGGAGTAACATTGATATTACCAAACCAATACGATAGAACGGGTCAAAGAACTTCAAGGATAAACATATGAGAAAGTAAGGATGCATGTGACGTTAAATAAATATGATTAGACTGCAAGTGAACACCCGGGATCTCATAGTAGATACGATATCCTTTAGAAAGAAGTGACGACTAATGTAGCTGAAACAAATAATTGATTATACCAAGCTACAAGTAATATTCACCAAATTTCAACTTCAATTTCTGGGGAGACTTCTATCAATGTACTGAGGATTAGGGTGTGTGTTAGTGCAACATAGGAAGATTGTAGCTTATGCTTCAAGATAGTTGAAGAAACACGATAGGAATTTCCCTATGCATGCTTTGAAGTTAGCCATAATGGTGTTTTCTTGGAAGATATGGAGACATTACTTGCTAGATAAATTGTTTCCTTTCTCTAGGAATTCGTTATATTACCATATCTTGTAGAATAGTTAAATATGTATTACTTTCCTATGTATTTGAACCACCCATTCAGGACGAGTTTCAAGATTTGATTTCTATGTATTTTTCACTCTCTGTAGCTATTTTGTTTTATATCCTCATAAAGTCATATGGTCCGTTCCAAAGCTTCTCTTTACATTTAAGGAACCACTACAATGCAAGTGAAAGAAAGACTAGCCAAAGGTGGCCTACTTGAGGAGGACTAAAGCCATGAAACGTGAAGAAATCAAGCTAGAGGAAGAATGATTTGGTTGCATATACGAAAAGATATTGACATGACTGGAAACTAGCAGTAAGGAGAAGGTTGAGTTGGAGAGGGTGTTTACATCCTATTCACGACAAGAAAAATTTCGAGGACAAAAAATTGCCTGTTGGAAAGGATTGTAAGATCTGTTTTTGATAATCGGTGATCAAGTGATTTAAAATAGTTAAAAAAGAAAATTAAATTAAACTTCCTATAAAAAATTTAATTAAAATATATGTTATTTTCTATTTGTATTTAATAAGCTTTGTGGTACATGTCTTTAGCTTGTACCATAAACCACTTATCCCTTTGTTTTCTTTCCATTTGACCATATAACATCTGGCTTGTAGGGGAAGCTTGGTTATTTTTTTACATAAACTTGGAAGTCAAGTTTAGTAAATTGTCAATTACCAATTTACCCCCTTATCCTATTACCTAGTATTCCTAATCTACTAATTTAACAACACAAAACACCCCTAAACCTATCAGCCTAAACGAACCACACACGATCACCTGTCATTTTCTCTTACATTCTCTCAGAACTTAAAAGATATGTTGAAGCTAGAACAAAGTTACCTTGGTGAGTTCATTGTTCTCAATTAATTCTTCCATTTACTTCTTCTTCTAAATTCTATTCCATTTCCCCCATTCTTTCATTCTTAAATTTGTTCATTTCTTTTGAGGAAAAACTCTTTTGTGGTATTGCTTCTTGGAGATTCAAGATTTGGGAACAAGGAGCTCAAGAGCATTCTTTTAATTTTCTCTCAAGATCTTTCTCTTGAGTTTGAAACTGAAAGTGAGTAAGGAAAACTGATCATATTCTTTTTTTTATTGATGAATAAATCTGTGGTGATGATATACTTAGTGTGGAAGCATGTTTTTGATGAGTTATATATGATATATTTGTCAAATATGTTGTCTAGGTAAATTTCTATGAAAAGTAGTGCATGAAAATTGATTATGTTTGTTGGAAACGAAACTAGACTCGCGGGAAGGTAGAATAGACAAAAAAAATTTAAAAGTTTTAAGAAACAAATGAGATATGTGTGTTTAAAGAGGGATGATTCTATTTGGAAAATGTGAATGGCAAATTCCTTATTTTGTAATTATGTATTTATGTAAAATTTCTATGTAAAAACTAGTTGCATGGTTAGAGACTAGATATCTTAAGCTTTTCAATAAAAATATATTTCCCTCTCCAAATCACCGATTTACTACTTTAAAGTTTGCTGAGGTAATCTATTTTTTCGATTTCAACATACCTTAGAACAAATTTTGGTTCTCTTCGGAGAAATTGAACTGGAAAATGTTATAGCTTTGAAGTAAATAGATTTTTTGGGATTCAATATGAGTTTAGGATTTTCTAAAATTTGTTTTGATTTAAATAAAAAAAAAAGTGCTTTGGGAGTTGACTATTTCGCAAAAACGTGATTCTAACCTTTGTATTCAAATATTTTACATAATTTTTGTAGATTGTTTATGAGAATAAAATATGATATCTTATAAACTACATTCAAAAACCTTTAATACGACATATATTTTGAAAATTGTTATTGGCAGTTGAGATTTTCCTTGTTCTTATGTTTTAGAAACAAAACTTAATTAATTCACTTCAAATTGACTTGGAAAATTTTAGGAACATTTCTATTTTTTTTCTAAACTAAAATCTAAGGTTAAGATAATAGTTTATAATTTTAGGATTTTCTAAGATTTAAGGAAAATAAGATAGGTTTAGTACTAATTTCAATGTTTAATTAAATGTGACCAAATTAATAAGTATTTTAGAAAGTTTAATTATCATTCTAAATAATTAAAATATTTTAGATGTTAAATTAAAAATAAACAATTTATTTGTATTTTAAATCATTAAAGATATCAGTAAAACTAACTTAAGGGCCTCGTAATTGTGAAGGAATGTTATCTCTTGATGAAAAGACGTGAAACTTGAAAAAAAAAACATAAAAGTACTAAGGGAGTTTCCCTAAAGCGAAGTGGTTGAATATGATCACCTTATTGATGGTAGCTATGTTAGATGCATTCATGCATAAATTGTGAGCCACATTCTTATAGGTGTTAAGAGGCTAGTGAAGGTAGGTAGAGCTTGGGGAACAATACAAATGTGCGAGTCCATAGGTACCAAGACCTTGCAAACTTGAGTTGTGGTATTAAACACCGAGATACGTATATACCAACTAGATCACAATTACTTTATGACATCATATTAGATGATTATTGATACAACTTTGTTGTGGACTTTTATATACCTCAATTATTTTCAATTTCTTAAGTATGATGATGTGCTGTGCATTATATATTAGAAATGTATGCAATGACTTGATATAACTTTGTATGTTATGCATGGTTATTGTACGATTGACTTTGATGTATATATATATACATAAATCATAAAATAAGTACTTCGTTTCGTTCTATTATAAATAAAAAATATTTAAACAATGAAATAAGTATTTATTCCATTATGTTCTAATCTATTTTATTCTCCTTTATTCCATCTTCTTCTATTGATCCAAATAAGGTTAACCTATACATTATTTGAAACTAAATTCTTAAATGATATAAAGAAACACATTAGACACTAAACCTGTCCAATGAAATTAGCTATAACCCATTCTTTACATCGAATCAAATCTTAAAGCAGGATTATTTCCACTAAATATAAAAAACTACATCATTATATCAACTAAAAATTATTTTTCCAATGAGGATTGAGTTAACTGGATAACTGACTTCCCTTTCCTAATTTTGACACTAAAAATTATTACAATGGCTAATTTTTTGTAATAAAACAATTTTACGTTTCTTTTAATTTTGACACTAATTTATTATAACATAACATTTATATTATATTAATAGTTCAATTAAATCCAAATACTAATCTTATTGTACATTTGTTGTTCTACTCATGTTTTGCTCTTAAAGCACTTGTTTTCTAATTTTTTTTTTTGACAATGGCTATTTTCTAATTATTACAATGGCTAATTTTTTGTAATAAAACAATTTTACGTTTCTTTTAATTTTGACACTAATTCATTATAACATAACATTTATATTATATTAATAGCTCAATTAAATTCAAATACTAATCTTATTGTACATTTGTTGTTCTACTCATGTTTTGCTCTTAAAGCACTTTTTTTCTAATTTTTTTTTTTTTTTCGAGGAAAGACTCAACTTATATATTAGCTCTAGATATAGTTAAGTGACTTGTACAATGTTCGTTGGGTGGGGCAACCTTAGTCCTCAAGCGTGAATCAATCTCACATTCAAAGAGTGTACGAATTCTCATAAGAGGTAAACCAAAATAATTAGAAAATAGAAAAGGACAAACATAGTCGAAACCGTGGGATAGTAAATTATCAAGGGGACCAAACTTGGATAAATGGGGAGAAAAGAAAAGCAAAAAGAGAATGTATGCCCCTACAGAAAATTCACCAGACTATCATTTCTGATTTAAGTCCTCAGTGTAAATATAAACATTTGAGCCAAATATAAGAGAAGAACCAGACTATTTAATACTTTTGGCCGAAGACCTCAAACCTCCAATGGTGCAGCAGATTCAAGTTTTAGGTGGTTTAGTCGGACGGTTCCAAGTAGGTACTCTGGCAGCTCTGTTTCTTCTTTTGCCTGCAAATATGGCATCAATAAATATTTGGATTATATGAGAAGGTTAATGAATCCTAGAGGAGTTTATTCATTCATTATTACTAGCCAACACTTCATTGGCATGCAATAAATGTGGACATACTTTATGCAAGAAATCAAACACACCTAGACTACGTGGTCATTCTTTTGCATTTGACATTTATTTTATGATTGTTATGTAAAATAACTTGAGAAATATGGACACAACAGCTTTCAAATGTTAGTTTCATTATTTAACTTTTTTGATAAAGAGAGATGATTTATATTTAATGCTAATAAAAGAAAATTTTAGATGTTGGAAATACTTTTATTCAAACTCTTGTTCTGTTGGGAGTGAAGTTATTACTTATTAATATATGACATCAGTTCACCACCTCTCTTAGAAACATTCATATTTTTCCATTGTTTTATTTTTCTTTGCTGTCTCTCTGGTTTTTCCCTATATGCCATTAATGATATATGTACTTCATAGAATAATATACTTGTAGACAAAATGGAGGGAAAATATAAGATAGGATTAGAAATCCCACTAAATGCGAGAGCTGAAAAAACCAGAAATATAATTGCTTGTGTTAGATAGCATATTTAACACATGCTAAATATGTAAATAGTTGTTACTAAAATTAGGATGCAGTTACTACAATTTAGAGATTTGATTTATTCTTACGTATTTTTAACTGATTTTTTTTACCGTAATATGCGATTATAAATAAGACTCATGCGTGAACATACAACACAACATTCAGAAGTATAGCTCGAACATGCAACAAAGTTTTATAACTTGCATATATCATTAATGTATATTCCCTTTGAAAAACCAAGAGTATAGGAATAAAGAGAAGCCACACAGTAAACATAATCCTATCTCGTAACAAATGTATGGGTAAACACTCTTGACCCTAGAACATATGAGCATCCCTCTCCCAAGAAAATATACCAAAAAGTCGCATAATTTCACATTTTCCATACAATCACAAGTCTACTTGAAAGGAGCATGGAAAAAAGGGATAGTTTGTCCATAATATTATGACCAAAAGGAACAAACCTCTATCAAAATTGCAAGGTCAACCACTAGGCTTGTGACATATCCCATAACAAGGCCAATGACACTCCTAGCTACCGAAGATGATCCGATATCTACATCTATCTGCATAATACAAAAATTGTTATCAAAATGGAATCCACAAGGTAACTTATGACAATGGCAGAAAAGTTACATGTATATTGAAGTTTAATTCCATGACCAACTAGCATGTTACACTATTAGAAAATATAAAATTTGTTATAAAATAATTAGCTACAAAATTTTAAAATTAATAGTTATTTTGTAACTAGTTTCTAGTCAAAATAATTAGCTACAAAATTATTATAATATTGGTGGTAGCATGAAATAAGTAGCAAATTAACTAAAAAAATAATCTTAGTTAATTTGGAGTAAATTTTTAAATTTTGTAGTTATTTTATAGTTAATTTGTAATAATAAGAAGTATAAATGAATATAACTTAAATTTAGATAGGAAAAATAATATTTTAATTAATTAATAGTTAATTAGTTAGGATTTAGCTACTAATTTAAATAATAGCTAAAATTAGTAACAAAATTAAAAAAATTTATGGTATTATTGCACACAATTTCAACGATGATGAATTGGCAAGCGGCAAATTCAAACTTAAGTCAAAATAAATGTTAAGGTTTCATAAGCAAGAGCCAATAGTTGATGCTAAGTGGGGCTTGAAATTTACAAAGACAATTCTATAAAGTTTGTTACACTAAATCACTATTAAAACTAAGCTGCGATTATCGTGTAGTTTAACACCACTATTGTCAGTTAGTTGCCTAAATAGAGTGGATAGGCTACAGGGCTCCCATATCTATAATTATTCCAAAATGGTAAACTGGCATAGGAATTAGCTTTTAGGAAGAGTTAAAATGGGGAGAGTTGTGTTACTACAACAGCATAATTTAGCCATAAATTGGAATGGAGAAGATATTGTGAAGTGAGTAACTTAATGGTTACAAACATTATTCATGTTCACCTATGCGTCTTATTAATTCAATAAATAAGGATTATGTTGACAACATAATTCTCAAATTAAATGCAATAGATTATTTAAATATGGAGAGATGTGCAGTATAAGTTTCAAGCATAAAATTTCGCAATAACTTGATGGGAAAATACTAACTAAACAATATCATTGAAAAATACAATACTTCGAAACTCTAGCTAATATCATAGAACATACACTACTAAACATAAAGGAATAAACTTCAAATGATGTTACATAATATTTGAGAGCCAACATAAACTAGACTTTTACTTCTTAAACTTGCTATTTTAGCTTTACCTCAAAAAAGTTGTCTTGTTTAAAGTATTTACAAGTTACAGCTTTCCCCAATAGGCAAGCTTTGGTTCCGACAGCTCGCTTGACCATCCAGTATCCCTATATTCATTAGAAACCATTAGCTTCTCAATGCTATCGAGCATAAAAAAGGGCATATCATATTCTTTAATGAGAATCACACACCTCAATTATGCTTGGAATTAGTTTGAATCTTGAGTCTCGAAACGCGTCATCTCCATCCAAAAACTTAGCTAATAGAGAATCTTTATTTATAGGTCTGTCAGATGCATAATATAGAACCAAGCTGTAGTTTGGTTTAGCTGGAACCTGAGATTGATGACCAAAATAAAAATCTGCCTTATCCATCACTATAAGCATAACAAATTTCCTAGTGCATCAATTTTATGTACATTGTATAAAAAGATCACTTCAGCCATTGCAATCTAATATTGTTGAGAAATACTAAAGACTAACTAACTAATAGACAAAGTTGAATATGTTGTACAATATTCATGATTTCAACTGAAAAATTTTAGCTACATTCAAAACCACATTTATGCTTTCTATGATATTCAATATGAAAGTCAGCTAAGATTTTAAGATCCATTCCTTGGTCACAACGGGGGTGGTTTAGCAAGCAGGTAACTGATGATGACTAAATAATAATCAAAACTAAGTATCACTTTTGCTTATTGGTTGCTTTAATGGTGTTTCGTATCTCTTTTCTTTTACTTTTTTAACTTCTCTTTATGAATTCTTCTTTTATTAAAAGAAAGAGCAGAATGAGCAAGAAATAGAGAGTGATCAACCAATTGGCTTCGCTTACATTCTCTCCCTTTATTTGTACCCTACCTCTACTATTGCAGATAGGGTGCTAACTTACCAGCTCTAACAAATTTAACTAACAAGATATAACTAATAGAGGATGGTTCGCTTGCTCTTTGAGACTCATCCTTATTTCTTTTAAAATATACTTCCATAGTTGGTTCCTAATTGGGTTGTTGCCAATAGAGACTAACTAGCTAACCATTTAAATAGAATTGTTGCTTAAATGAGAGAACTATATATACCAATTGGCCAACTATGCTTTGATTCCATCTTAAAGAGCTAGCTGATAATCAAAGACCAAATGATGGTTTTTGTAATACTAACATGTTTATTAAACTTCACTCAACAGTAAAATAACATGTATGATAAACAATAACAATAATATCCTTACCTGTAGATTAAATACAAGAACAAATGGAAGATTTTTCCCAGCTTCTGACTGCAATTCAGAACGAATGATTACGTAGTGTAATGACTTTTGTATAAAACAGTTAAAAATCACAAAATGTCCACTTTAAGGTTTCCAGAATATTAAGGTAACATGCATGCATAATTTCGACCACAAGCCCTAAGCCTACAACATGCACCTGAAGACAAACATAACAAGCTAGAACATTATTTTAACAAATTTGCAGAAAATGTATGACTGGAAAAAAAGACAATCTAGAACATACATATGGCCTCCCACATTGAATATAATGTAGTAAATAATATGAAGGGGGCACAACCATACATGTGGTATATACATAATTGGAAAAAGAAAAAAACTATACTAAAATTAAGCTCACAGAACCTACTGTCAACAAATATTTGACAATGACAATCTGAACAGTGATCTATAAAAGCTCCATTTAAATAAGGATTGGATGAGGGTCCATATCAGAAAGACACTAATGAGGAAATTAATTTCCATGAAGTCTAATGACAAATTTAAAAGCCTGAGTTGATTAATGGTTTAGAGAATCATTTACTTACATCAACATGTCTAAACCGAATTGAGCATAGGTTTTCAAACTTTAATTCATAACAATCTACATGAATATTAAAGATATAAAATCTTATAATATCAATTTTACCTGAACCAGATTTCTAGGGTGCAGTGCAATTCTGTCTACGGCTTTGTCAACTTTTAACCAATCAACTGCTATGAGCTTGAGAAGAGGCTCTCCTCCAACTACCTGCATGATAAATGTCATATATATCCATGACATTTAGCTTTAGATCTTTGAAAAATGGGAGTTTGAATTTCCAATATGCCTAAAATCCCCTAATGTTTATTCATTGGGAAAATTTTTAAGGGGAAAACTGGAAGCGCCCATGTTTACTAATGCTATACTTAAATTTGAGGAAGAAAAAGACTAAGTTTACTACCCTTTTCTTTTATACTAAATTAGTTCATCCACAAATGCTACTCCAAACAATTAGAAACATTCATTGATCTGAATATGGGATAAGTGTTCAAATCTATTGGTATCGTTATCATTTCTCTGGAAAGGAAAACCCCACCCTAATCATGTCTTGTGATGCCAACATATACTTAATGGACTTAAATGGTTAACTCACCTTAGAATTATCTTTCAGATAGTTCTTTCCTCTAATCATAAATCCTTCACCACCAGGAGCAGTCCAACAGTCTGTGTCCTTGTCATTCTCACCTTTGCGCAAAGAACCTTGCATGTCACCCGCATAAATTGTGATAGGACTTGCATGGAGATCTAATTCTTTGCTTAGATCTGGAGCTGAAAGTAGAATGACAAAATATTTTAAACTAAAAGTTTGAATGGCAGAAGGGACAAAATAATTGTGAAATTAAGAAGCTCGAGTGACTTTAATCATCCTTGTCTTTTGTTATTAGCATATCTTAATCTATGATTTTTCTTTTTGTCAAGGGAATAATTAATTACATAGCCATTAATGTTTTTATATGATTAAGGTCTACATGAATAAAAGAATTAAAGAAGAGTATAGTAGCAGTAAGATCCCTTTTTCAATCAGTTATAGTTGAAAAGTACAAACAGAGAAGATGATACGACATCTGCATTAAGGACTCAAGTGATAAATAAAAACAAAAAAGAGAACACAATAAAAAAATAAAGGTGACTCCAACATGTATATGGATTCAATAGCATGTAATAGCTGGTATTAGTGTATGTTTTTCCTCCTATTTAGTTTTAATGTATATAGTCTCATATTGTCAATTTTGTAGGAATCAGATATAGAAATCAACTGTAATTTTGAAGTTAGAATAAAGCAGTTGATGTATTTGAGAATTAGATGGTGTGAATAAATAGAACTAGACATAGAAAGTTATAATGCCTTTAAGCCCTTTAACAAGAAACAAAGGCTGACCTTCAGTTCGCTTCAAAGCAGTGGTTGCGATGGCCCATGAAACACTCTTCAGTTTGTCACTCTCCTCCTGACAAATTGGAAAGGTATTAAATTATATAACTTAATAAAAAGTACATTTTCGTTGTTTCACACTTGTCACATTAATAATATCCATTTCTATTGAAATCTTTCTTATAGGAAACCTGATCTAGTTCCTTATCCTCGTCACTTTCTTCATCTGACGACACTGACTCAGCAGCAATTGCGTCATAAAACTCATCTTGCACTTCTGCATCTACAAATTCAGAATTGGATATAGAAGCATGGGAGATTTGGGAATGAGCACCAGTAGTGGCATATTGTTGGAGGAATGCTGGATTGGCTCCTATATATTCTTTTAGACCTACCATTATTTAACAACAGGTATTGAATGCCACAGTTCAATATGGGCATAGAGGTCATACATCACACTAATAGTACATGCAAGCAAGTAACTTTCTTAATTTCTTTTTTGTCTTTGAAAAGGAAAAGAACAATTTAAAGATGTTGAGATGTGTTCTTTCCATAAATCCCTACTATCATATTTATCAAGATTCGATTATTTGTGAATATTATATTGGTATCCTGTTTTGGAAATTTTCTCTATTTACATTATTTTATCCCAATATCATTGGGATTTATTTGTGTAGTATTCCTATAAAAAGTTCAGAGTTAAGAGCTAATCACTCAATCTATTTTTGCATCATATTCCGATTCTCAACGTAGAATGAGAGAAAAAGTGGTGAAAGATAAAGAGATGTGAGTAAACTGCAATGGGATAAACTATAATGTGTAAAAAAATCATGTGGGTCAAGCCCAAATACATACGACCACCACCTCGACCACGATCACAACCTCCTCTACACCCACCACAAGTAACCACCACGACCTCTAGATTGGACTGCCAAAGCAAAGTGATCAAAGGAACCACTTTCCCCAATCGATCGTGAATCATCAAAGGGGACTGCATAACCTATGAAAACACATATATAAGATTATCTACTTGCTTACTAGACAAAATCTGAGTTTGAGACCAGAAAGCCAACTTAAGGCTACAAGTCTCTTTTGTTGGGTCACCATCTCCTCTACAAATTTCAGTTTGTAGAAGACTGGGATAGAATGATGCATTGTCCTTGAACTTTTTTTTTTTTAAGTTATTTTAGTTTTGATGATTCTCACTTGTTGGTCCCAATTTTATTGTATATATTTTGGGTTATATTTATTATCTTTTTATCGACTAGGATTGTCTTAGGTTTATTCTTTGTGTAGATGAGTTTATTGTTTCTCTATTTTTGAGTGTACATGCATTGGCATTATTTTCCTTCATGTTTTGAGCTTAAAATGTTTTAAATTTTGATTTGCACTTTCTAAGGAAGTATTTAAATGCTTAGAAAAGTATTCTAATACTTGATAGTTGTCTTTGAACTCTCTAAAAGAAGAATTGAAATACTTGACTAAGTCTTTGAATACTCTCATCAAGATGCTCCAAAATGTATTCAATTATTACATAAAGTTCATTTTTTTAAAACCTTTAGAAATTATTCAAATATATGGTTAAGTATTTGAATAGCATAAAAAGCTAGTTATTTCAAAACCTATGGGAAGTATTCAAATACATAAGAGAGTATTTGAATATCATAATTGAAAAGTATGAAATACTTTTCAAAGTATTCGAATACTTCAATTGGAGAGACTATTTTCAAAGGCTTTGTTTTACTTAATATAAAAGCCATTATTTTGGGTTTTTGAGATGAAATTTCTTTTTGCAAAAAAAGATGGAAAATTCTACACAATTTACTACTCATTTACTTTCATTCAATTCTTCAATTGGCAATTGAAGACTGAAAACTTTGATTGTGATTTTGTGATTCTTGCTTTAGGTAAGCAAGTTCTTGTTGGTGAATTTAAGCAACTAAGGTAAGTTTATCCCTTAGAGTTTCTTTTATAGTTCCTGGTGAGGTATCCTATCATATTATGAATTTAGTGAATACACTCAATCATATTGATTGGGGATTAGACGTGGTCTCAAGTGAATGAGACTTAACGAATACAAATTTCTTGTGTACTCCTCCAAACCTTATTTTTCTTTACATTTCCTATTTGAATTGTTTTCAATTGATAATTGATATATATTTAATATTTGGATATTAAATTGTTTAAAATTGTATTTGAATTGAATTGATATTCTTATAATACCTTATTTTTCTTTACATTTCCTATTTGAATTGTTTTCAATTGATAATTGATATATATTTAATATTTGGATATTAAATTGTTTAAAATTGTATTTGAATTGAATTGATATTCTTATAATTGGCAATTCAGTATTGAATTTGTTTTTTAATATTTGGGTATTTGACTACATCTTATTTAGTTTATTAATTGGTTGCATTGTTTTACATCTTAGAGAGACAAACATTTCATTATATCATTAGTTGGGTAATTTGTTGGTTAGATCAGATATAATCATTCATTACTTGCTAATTACCTCAAGAATTGTATCTTGTTAATCCATGAGATTGAGTTTTCATCAAAATGTTTTTATAAGTGTTTAAAAATAAGGCTCTAAAATTTCACTTGTGAAAAATTTGAAGTGTACTCAATTCACCTTATTATTGAGTACATATTGACCCAATATCCCTATAATTGAAATTAAGAGCTTAGACTTGTGTTTTTTTTTGGCTTTATAACTAATAAGTTTTTAAACAATGGGTTCAAGTTCGTGATTATGTCTCTGTTACTAGACCCTCATATTTTTTTATGGTGATAGCTATACCTATTGGAAAACAAAAATGAAAATCTTTATTAAGTTCATTGACATTGACATATGGCAAGTCATAAAAAATAAGAAAAATCCTAAGCCTAATAATTTCTGGACTAATAATGAGAAAATACAAGTATAATTGGACTAAGGCTAAAAACATGATAACTACTGATCTAGACATGGATAAATTCTTTAGAGTGTGCACATGTAAATTGGATAAGAAAATGTGGGATATGTTAAGAGTAACTCATGAAGGAACTAGTGAAGTGAAAGGGCTAGAATGAACATATTAAAATGTGAGTTTGAGCCTAATTCAACCCCATAAAATTAGCTTGTAAGGTAAGGACTGTTTAAGCTTTATAAGCTCTATTTAAATCATATCTCTCGTCTAAGTAAGAGTAAACCAAGACTACAATTAAGGTAGTCCCTAGAGAGGCCACAACTATAACAAGCTAGCTTGACCCTGATTAAGTTAACTTTCCAACATAGCACATTAACCTATGAATATGAACTGTTGAGGATACATCATGATAAGTCTATAATTGACTTGCAAAAAGTTTTCACATACATAATCTCATTACATTAGAACAACACTTTAATAATGAAGACTATAGTGGAATCAAAAGGACATTTTTCAAAATTCCTACTTATTTATTAGAATTTGATTATTTTATTATTATTTAAGGATGTAGGAGGCTAGCTTCTACATTTGGATGTCATGTTGGAGGTAGTTCTCTCTTGCTCAAAGGTTATGATGATAGAGGAATAATGACTTTATATAGATTTAGGTGTAATTCAGAGTGAGCTCTAAGACCATATCGAATTTGGGGTTTAGAATAAATTTCTATTTTCATTCCTTAATCAAATATGAATTCAATAATAGAAATAAATAAATGAAAAATGTCACAAATTTAAGAGCTTATAATGGAAAGGAATTAAGACCTTTTCCTAACAAAGTAATAATCAGAACAAGTTAAAACTAGAAGGGTATATAAATAATCCCTTTATATAAATAAGATTACAGATGACCCAACTAATAGAACCCAAGAAAATGGAACCAGTTAATCACCATTGATACCAGTATCCAAAATCCATATCAAACAATTCTTTATTATTCTATGGTATAGTATGATTCCAAATTTATGATGGTAACATTAAAATGGAATCAAATACCAAATAATTATATGTTTTCCCAAAATGGAAGTGAATCTACACCAAATTATCTTTTTGAGTCCCATCCTAAAAATAGAAAGATTTTTCTCCATTTCCTTTAGTTTCACCAATTTTTTTTATGATATTAGTTCAAACAGTTTCTGCTATATTTATGAATAGTTTATATCTCACACTTTTCATAGTTTGAATTGCCAATGATTCTAAAACTCAAAATAGATACAAGATGAAAACAAAAGTTCAATTACTTGACCTGCAACTTGGCACAACAATGCATAAGGGATGCTCTTCTCAAATTTTGTACACTGTTGGCTGTTCTTCCATCGATACCAGGATGCAGAGTTTATCTCTAAAGTGTGGGTCACTAAACATCTTGGTCTATCTGATCCCATTGGTGTGTTCAAATTTCTTATCTCCCATGTAGATGCTTCAGCCACAAAAAAATACATACGAGGTTAAAATTCGTCAACAGTTATAAAAAAGTCAATAGTAATATTTTCTGTCTCTTTTCTTCCAATGAGTACAGAAAGTTATGGATTTAAAGGAGGATTTAAGATTTTAGACAGTTTCTACCATAAGCATAACAAACCACTTGTTGAAGTATTGGATTCAAGAAAGCACACTTCAAATTTTCAAGGTAGTAACAATATTAATTTATCTGCCTATTTTCTTAAACAATAGAGTCTTTTATTTGGGAAAGAACAAGGCAATTAAATGGATTGTACAATGTTTTAAAGAACACCTAAAAATGTTTATGTAAAACATAAATCATAGGCCAAATTAAAAATTATTCATGATGAATTAAGGTACCAAAAGATTTTAGATTTCCCAAATTTTAATATAGTTGAAGTGTAAGAAAGTGAGCAGACAAATGTATGAATAAGAAGCAGAAATATCTGTTAATACCTTGTAGTTGAAATGATTTCTTTTTGCTTTTTTAATAAAAGAAATTCATTATGACAAAGTTTGAAGGATAAGTGATCCTTCCGAAGAAAGAAAATAGACAAAAGAGAACAAATAAAACATCAGAAATAAGCAAAGCTATACTACTATCCTAAACATTTTGGTAACGCCAAAAAGATCACGTGCTTTGGAAGCCAAATGCACCGAAGTGTAGCACATATTACACAAAATATTTGGCTTCTTTCCTTTTATAAAAAATTTGCATAGCTTGTGAATATAAACTGGTCTAAGGACCTAAGGCACACCCAACACTCTACAAAAATGTCACCGAAAAGAATTTGATAAGGAAACGACTATAGAACAATGTAAAAATAAATAAGATGGGATATTGATTGAGATCACTCCACACTTAACACATAAAAGTAAATAGCCTTATGTTGCTTATGAACTTGCAACATGTCATTGGTACGAATTAAGCATTATTTTCTGAAAGGAGTTAACTTTATAGGAGGATTAGAATTTTCAAATAGGTTAATCAAGAAGAAATTATACTCCATTAAATAAATAAATAAGTTGAGGGTAAAATTTGCATAAAAACACAAAAAGGATCAAGAAAATAAAATCTTTATCTAGGTTAGGGGAACAACCACTACTAGAAAATTGAAAATTTGCTACAAAATAATTTTGTGGCTAATTTTAAAATCAATAATTATTTTGTAGCTAATTCCTAATAAAAATAATTAGCTACAAAATTACTATAATATTGAATGGTAGCATGAAATAAGTAGCAAGTTATCTAAGAAAATAATCTTAGTTAATTAGTAGTAAATTTTTTAAAATTTGTGGTTATTTCCTAGCTAATTTGTAGTAATAAGAAGTATAAATGAATATAACTTTAATTTAGCTAGAAAATAATATTCTAGTTAATTAATAGTTAATTATCTAGGATTTAGCTACTAATTTAAATGGTAGCTAAAATTAGTAGTAAAATCAAAAAATTCTTGTAGTGAACATGTCTTCAATCCATAGGATTCCTTATCATTTAAGTTACACAAAATGTGGAATAAAATAGTATAGTCTTGAGCACTATATCAATTGTCCAAGTTATGGGAGAGTCTAATTATAAGAGTAATGTTCGACCAACTCCCACAAGTAGGTATTCAACCTTCCATGTGAGATCATTTTCCACCAGTTAAAACAACAAATTCGGGTTGCTCTATTAGCATACTATTCATTTTGGTTTAAACCATACTAAGGATAAACTTTAGTGCATTAGGTTAAAGTATAACCCTTGCATCTTCAAGGAGGTTTTGTTGGATCAACAACTAATTCAAAAAAAAATGATTAGGTGTAAATCATGTGACATTATTTGGGAATTTTCTTGGTAAATACGTAGAGATTGGGTAGCTTTTTTCATCGTATATATTTTTTCTTTTGTTCCTTGTCTATTTCTTCTTTTTACACTATAGAGGATCCCTTACAATCCGAAATCTTGTTAAATTTCATATTTTCTAAAGAGAGAAAAGAAAAACATTGTTTTACTGATGGTTTGAATAGCTAAGCAATAGTAATGTTTTAATATTACATAATCATGTAAAGTCCTTATTGCATGACTTTCCTTGTGGTTTGAATTACTTTTTTTGTTCAACTTACTTTCAAGTATGCATGTGATTGAAGGTGGAGAGTTAATTTAAAAAGTTGGGTTGTACTCAAGTCACTTAAGCTTTTAGGATGCCAATAATTCAAAACAAAATCAACATAAAAAATTAAGAAAGCTAGTGCTCTAACAATGAAGATAAATTACTAATGGAAATAAAATATCTTACGATTAATTTTTGTACGTCGATATCCTGATCTTGGAGGCTTTTTCTTATGTATAGATGGAAATTGTAAGATAGCTGCATTAGTTAAACATATAAAATATGTCAGCATAATCAACTAAGTCAAAGTACAACATAATTCCAAATAAACCAACAAACGTGCAAGAATCACTTTTGATCCACCTACGTCAATCAAGACTACAACACCAACAATCACCATAGTAATAATTAATTCTTGCACTAAAGTATTGATAAGATGTTTACATGAAATAAAGTAAAATGGATATTATGCTTAAGTAGAGAAACTTCACTTTTGGGGAGTTATTTCACTTTGACAAGTATTATTTAAAAATCTGGTTTGTTGAAATTTCAACAAAAAAACTAAAGTGAAGAAAATTATTCTTACTATATGTTCCATCTTGTGCCCGAAACCATTGCCTAGAGAAGATAAAATCTCGCTTTGAATGCCACCTAGATAAGATTTTGAGAGGAAATATATGAGTGGACATTTTAAAAGTAAAAAATGGATTAAGTGACAATAGTTTGAGTTAAAACTTGCTACCAATTCACTAATGCAAATATAAATTAATAAAGCAATAAGAGATCGAAAAAGAAAATAATCAATGATATATAACTACTTGGTAACAAAATTTCATCATAAATATTTATACCATGAACAAAGATGAACACAAAAAGAAAACCTATAAAATAATATTGCATCTTTGCTACGAAGAATTTTATAGATGAAGGTCAAAATCAATTTAGTTAAGTTGTTAGAGCATGAAAATCTTTATCAATTATAACAATCTACACTTACAAAATTGAGAAATTCTTGATCTATTTTAAAAGGAATACATAAAGTGTTTTAGAATTATTAATACTGTTGGATGGAGAATCAAGCTTGAAAATCAATCAATTATTTATTGATTGCAGTGCAATTATTTTCATTTATTGAGGCTGGCTAGCTGTAAATATGGTAAACCTGTATTTTAGGGATCAACTATATAAATATATCATGCTAATTATAGCTCTACAAATTTCTCCCTATTATAGGGATAAGATTTTATTTTTATTGTTATTTTTTAGGATCCTAATTAATGTATATATCCATCTATTTGTGTACCCATTTGATTCAAGGAATGAAATCACCGATCTCCCAAATATTTCACATATTAATAAAGTAATTTTAATCTAGGTGAAATTCATCACTTCTCTATGGCCAAAGAAATCACCTCGTTTACAAATTCAAACCCTAAGACAATAACTAGATTGCTCAACATTACCAGTTTGACGAAAACACCTATTAAAGTATTTAATGAATGTTGTATGAGATACCTACACATATGCTCTTTATTTATAACTAAGAGAAAAGATAATTAAGGATACAAAGAAGACATTAAATCCTTAATTTTTACCGATGTAATTTTTCCATATTTACATATAATAAAGGCATGTATTTAACAATTCTCTTAAAGCTAGAGCACATATATCATATGAACCAAATTTATTATAAATGTGTCAACATGAGAGCCTTTGAGAGATCTTGTGAACAAGTCTACCAGTTGGTCATTAGAGCTAATAAAGTCAATGACTATTTCTCTTAAGAGCACTTGAGCTCTTAGAAAGTGACAATTTATGTATATGTTTAGTTCGTTTAGGGAAAATTGAATTTGATGCAATATAAAGAATAACTTAATTGTTATAGATAAGTTTAGAATCTTGAGCCAAATTTTAGTTGTTAGAGAAGTTGCCTAAGCCATGTAATCTCGCACATAGTTGTTGTCATAGCAAGGTATTCAACTTTAGCACTAGATCTGGCAACTATGTTATGCTTCTTGCTTCTCCATGATATCATATTTCCTCTAATAAGAACATAGTATCCAAAAGTGGATCTCTTATCTAATGGTGGTCTTGCCCAATTAGCATTAAAGTAACCAATTATTTTGGTATTGCCTTTATCATGTAATAGTCTACGACTTGGTGCATTTTCTTGTATCGAAGAATGTGTATAACAACATCCCAATGATTGTCACATTTTCTTGTATCGAAGAATGTGTATAACAACATCCCAATGATTGTCACATAGGGTATTCATGAATTGACTTACCAAGCTAACTGCATATGTGATGTTCGGTTTGGTAATAGTAAGCAAATTAAATCTTCTATTAGATGAAGATCTTGCCCAATCAACATCAAAGTAGCTTACAACTTTAGTATCACCTTTAGATGCATTTTTAACATTTGTGAAGAGGCAAACCCTTGCATCCCAATGACATTCACAGGATTTTTCAAAATTGACTTACTACGCTTACATCAAAGGTAACATCATGTCTAATTATTTTAAGTTAGTTAAGTTTTCCGGTAAGAGTATCTATCTAGGTCTTCAAATATTGCCCCATGACGTGAGAGTCATAAGAGTATCACAAGGTTTACTATCAATCATGCTAGTTTCCACAAGAATGTCCAAAGCATATTGTGTGGACAATGCCAAAAGGAAACTAGGCAACTTCAATGACTAAAAAGTATTTGACAAGACTTAAATCCTTGGTTTAAAACTAATGTGTCAAATACTATTTGAGATGGAGATTACTGACATGGTCATTTCAAAAGATGGCATTACCGTCAATGTAAAACACAAATGTAAATGGTAGGAGATGAATGGAGCAAGAATACATATTGATCAATATCATACCTAGTCATGTCAAACTATAACAAGGATGAATAGAATCGCCTAAACCAAGCTTAATGGTATTACTTCAAGCCATAAATGGAATAGTAAAGGTGACATACATAATTAAGAGTGTATTTAGCAATAAATCCAAGAGGATGATCCAATAAATTCAATATCTAGTATTGTGTGAGATAGATATATTAATATTTTGACATTTAGATATATTAATTTTCAACCAAATGTCCATACATGTCCTTATCCATTATTGCATTATCATTCGCATTACCCAATTGAAGGTTTGAATCCATCGGAGTACCTATAGGTTTATAAATCTATCTCCTTGAGTAAATCTATGACATATTGTTGAGATATGAAAATTCATTTCTTGGAATGTTTCACTTTAATTTTCATAAAATATTTAAACCTCTCGAGTTTTTATCTCAAACTTCTTAGCTAGATGTTCACTCGAGATTTGTTTCTCCTTCCAATCATCATTGGTAACAAAAATATCATCCATATATACTAATAATATAGTCACTCTCCTTTATGTCAAGTGTTTGATGAATAAAGTGTGGCCTCTTTTGCTTTGTATCCTAATGTTGTCATAACCTTGGTAAATCTCCTAAACCATGTTTTAGGAGATTGTTTCAACCCATATAAAACCTTTTTCAACCTACAAACAAAATTGGCAACAACTTCATATCTTGAGGGACCTCTATATAGATTTCTTCCTTAAGCTCCTAATATAGAAAAGCATTCATCATATCAAATTGTTTTAATTCCTAGCTATAATTTCCAACGAAAGATAATAATATTACTTGAACTATATTCATTTTTGCAACTAGAGTAACAGTCTTTGAGTAATCTATCCCAAAGGTTTAAGTGAAATCCTTAACAACCAACCTTACTTTATACCTCTCAATCGACTCATTTTCCTTATATTTGACTATATAAACTCATTTACAACCAATTGACTTCTTTTCTTCTAGTAAAGAAACCAAATTCCATATTTTGTTATTGTTCAATGCCTCAATTTCTATATCCATGGCTTGCTTCTAATTTTTATTAGATAATGTCTAAAAAATATTAGTAGAAATTGAGATTAAGTCTAGGTTTGCAAGAAAGGTTTTATAGGTTGGAAATTTTTTTGAAATGAGAGATAAATTGAGAGAGGATAAAGTGGTTTTTCGATGCATTTTTCTAGTTCCTTTTCTAAAAGCAATTGGAAGATAAAAATTATAATCAAGGTTTGAGATTTCTATTTCATTTGGGGAAGCTGAAAGATTATCTTGTAAAATAAAAAAAGTAGAATTTGTTACTTGATTTGAAGGAGTTAGATTGGTATCTTAGGAATGATCTATTCAAGAATGACCTTTAATTTTGTGTAAACCAAATTCCTTCCACATCTTGTATGATTTTTAGGTTTGGTAGGAGCATCCTTCTCATATCCATTTTGAGTCGGTGCATCTTGTTTAGGATTCTGTGTAAGATCATGAGAATTTAAGTCAAGATAAGGAAGGATAAGTGTTTAAGAATGAATCTCCATATCTCCTTTGAGACTCTCTCCATGAAGCTAAGGTTGAGTGAAATAATTATGTTCATTGTGAAAGTTGACATCCCGAGACAAAGAATTTCTTGGATGGAGGATGTTAACACTTTCACCCTTTTTGAATATAGGAGTATCCAATAAAAACATAGTTTAGCTTCTTAAGATCAAGTTTACCCCTATCTTGACCATGCAAATGGACAAAAGATATACCCTTAAAGACTTTAGGTGGAAGTTTACTAGAAGTGGATAAGTTATGATAAAAAGAGAAAAGTATATCCATGTGACTCTTAAGTCCCAAGATTCTAAAGGGTAGTTGACTAATAGGACATGTCAAAACAACATTCCCACAAAAACCATTTTGGAACATTTTCTTGAAATAATAGTGTTTGGGTTTAGTCTAAGAGGTTTTTGTTCTTTATTTCTCCAATTTTATTATGTAGTGGTGCTTGGAAGAAGACTCGTGAATCATTCCCTATTCTAAGCAAAAAGAGTAATGACTTGATTAAAATACTTCTTTTCATTGTCTGACCTAAGCTTCTTTATCGACACTCAAAATTGATTTTTAACATTGAAAAGAAATTTTGAAGGGGCATTACTTACTTTTGATTTTGTTTAAGTAGAAAAACCCATGTGACTCAAGTAAAATCATCAAAAGTCATAAACCAAGGAGCCCTTAACACATTTGGAATATGAGATTCCCTCTAAAGATCAATATAAACAAGGTAAAAAGAAAAAGTAATTTTCTGGTTACTTGATAGAAAAAGGACACGTTTGTGTTTTGCAATTTCATACATCACATTTAAAACATTCAATTTTTATTCCAGAAAAAAAATGGAAACATAACTTTAATGATTTCAAAAGAAGGATGTCCTAATCAATAATGAAAGAGTAAAATCTTTTCCTTTTTGACACCACTTTAACATGAATAAGACTGATTTTTTTTTTTTTGTAACAAGCACACAAGCTTCTTCAAGAATATAAAGGTCATTGAGAAATAACAATTGTCGTTCTCGATTCCTTATTTAGGAATACATGACCATTATTATGAAAAATAACAATGAAAGATTTGTCAACTATAAGATATTATACATAGACAAGATTTGTAGAAAACTTTGAGGTATGAAGGACATTTTTAAGGTCGGTTATGAAGGATTTACTTGAATGTTTCTTATAGTAGTTATAGTTACAAGAATATCATCTACGATTGCTATTTTTATATTGCTCAAACATGGATAATAGGTGGAAAAGTATTTAGAGAATAGGGTCATATGATCTGTGGCTTTAGAGTCTAGAACCTAGTGGGGTAGGAGTGTTTTTGAGACATTAAAGTTCTGAATGAAAGAGGAAGCATACTTGAATATGATAAAATACAAGTACCTAAGATTTTTTTAGTAAATGGGATGGATGCACAACCTCTCCTTCAATATTAGACAAAGACTAAGAGAAGAGAGACAATTGGTTGTTTGGATGAAAAAATTGATATTATTCATGTAGAATAATAACTAACACCACACAATTGGAGCAAAATTAATTATGGGACATGTTAATGGTTGCTGGAAAAGATATAACAATCACTGAAAAGGTTGTTGGGAAAGTTTGTTGGTAATTGGAATAGTCGTTCGAAAATATGACAATCATATGAAAGGTTGCCAAAAAAACATGACAGTTGCTAAAAAGTAATTAGGAAATATGATAATTGCTGGAAAATGTTGCTAGAAAATTCCACCTATATTTTTTAATGCTTGACAGCTCCAAGAGCCTAGTCAAACTTCAGAGATGTTTTTTTGGTAAAAGTAAAACCCTCCTTAGATAAAATGCTCTGATATTATGTTAGAAAAGAAAGACAAATATTTTTTTAATATGCTTGAGTCATTATTCCACCTAGCAGAATGGATTTAGTTATATTCAAGAGTACTACAAAGATAATTAATAGTAAAATAATTTACATGAGAAATATTAAGATATCATTACTTCCTATGATGCACTGAACCTAATTATACCAAGTATCTAGGCAACTTGGAAAAATAAATACTACAAAACTTCTTATCTCCTAAATTATTCCTATCTTCAATAGGGTCGGCTAAATTAAACCCTAAACTATAGATACCATATAAGGTTTTGTAATTGTATGTTTAATATAAACATTTATATTTACATGAGTGAGGTACAATTAGAATTTGGGTTTAGGACCTAACTCAACCCTATAAAATTATCTTGTAAGGTAAGGGTTACCCCTCTCTAACATACTCTAATTTTGTCATATCTCTAGTTGATGTGAGACTAAACTACCACCCTTGAGGTTACAATTAAGGCAACCCCCAAAGAGGTCACAACTAAGGCAAACTAGAGGTGACTGCAATTAAGGTAGCTTTCCAACACTCCCTTTCACACCTAGTGCTACCAACTTGGAGCGTGGGAAAGTAATTGTCCTAACAATTGATTTAGGATAGATTCTAATATCATCTTAGAATTTGAGTTATGACCCAACTCAACCTCATAAAACTAGCTTGTAAGGTGAGGGTTACTTTCCATTTATATACTATAATTTGGCCATATCTCTAGTTATGTGGGATTGAATCACCATCCTTGAGGTTGCAATTAAGACAACTCCTAAAGAGGTTGCAACAAAGCTGGGGTAGGGGTAATTGCAATGAAGGTAACTTTCCAACAATAATAAATACTAATCAAATCCCAATGACATATACACATGCTTAAACTAATTTAAGCATTGGCTACATGTGTTAAATGTGCTACATCTAACAAATTGTACATAAGAAGACATTGGTGTGGCACCTATCGAGAAAAAATGACAAAAGTCAATTAAGGTTGTTTAAAGGTTTGCAAAAAAGGCATTTGGAGGTACTAATCGGTGAGAAGAGTAAATCATATGTTTTTTGGCTCTATGAAAAAGGGTAGAGGGAGACCAAAATAAACATTAGAGAAAATTATTAAAATGGGTCTCATGGTGAATAATATATGAGAATTTGGTTTTGATCAAGTTCAATCACATTATATAATCCACATGGCCGACCTCATTTAGTGAGATAGTGCTAATGTGTATTAATTTTTGGCTAAGGGTGATTCTAATTAAGGAAATTTTTCAATACTTATCCTATACATTCTTATCCCATCCTTCCCCAACAAATTCTCCTTACAAATTTTCAAAATATCAACATCTATTGATTACCGGGTTTGATACTTAGGATCGTACGTTCCATAAACAACATCATAATGGCCATCATAAGACTCTACCAACTCCAAGTCACCCATTAGCATATCCCACCTGAAAAAGTAATTATAAGAAAGAATAAGTTCTCCAATATGTTATCAAGAGTCTCAAGCACTTTCTATAGGCAACTTACTCATATCTTTTCTGTCGTTCAGTGTTTAAAAACACTTCAAAAGCACTATCTACAGCTGCATCAATAACACCAACTGACTTAACGAGGACACCTTTACCATTCTACAAAGCATAAAATGAATGTCAAAGTAGTTTCAAAGATAGAAAAAATAGGACAACAAAAGTAAGCACTTATTCAATTTTCATGTGATATAGCCAAGTATTGTACTTTTATAACTTCTATTAGAATAGATACATGAATTCAAAGCTAATTAGTTTTCAATATATAGTGAGAATTATTTCAACAATGAGTCATTGAGTCCCAAAATTTTATGTACATACATACCTTGTAATTGGAAACATCCTCAAAAATTCTAATGCCTGAAACCACAAACAAAAAGCAACTAGAAGGATAAGGATAGAACCAACTATAAGTTTTTCAATTATAACCAATGAAAGCAAGAATTACAAGTAGAAAACATATGAGTACAAGGATCACAATTTTGTCTTGAATAATCTTAAAATAGATGAGGCACTATGGAAAAAGAAATGAAAACCATTACTCAAATTTCCTTATCCTAAACAGTTGAAACAAGTACAATTTATTATTTGCTTAGACTTTCTTTCAGAGACTTTCCATCCAAAATCCTTTCCATGAAAGAAATAGAAAATCCTCCAAGTCCAAACATGAGAGCCAAGCCCAATATCCTCGTATAATTAGATCCACAAACAAAAAGTTCATGTTTAGAAAATAAGTAACCAAGTTTAGGTCACTTGAACTAAATATTCAAAATGCCAACCTTAAGCCTTCTTTAAAACCTTCACACATAATATTTATGTATGAAAAGACCACCATATAAGGACCAATTCAAAATTAACAAATTTTTGAGATAAACTGATTGGTCAAAACATCCAAATAATTAGCAAAAGAGTCATGAGGTTCTAGCCCAAGAAAACTTCATTAATACAAAATAATTAAAACTATATTTGTTGCACATTAATAACAAAACAATCATTATGAAATTTTATAGAAATACTTAATGTGATTAATTCAAATTATTTGTTGTAGATTTGTGGACCTTATATTGCTCTTTTTTCTAATATCTATGTTGAGTGTAATCTAGCTCATACATTGTGCCACTTATTGATGCACATAAAGTGACTAGTTTACTTTGGATTTGGAACACTTTTTTTAGGATTATCAGAGAGAACTAGGTGTATTCCTATACTCCAAATAAGGCTGAAAATTTTTTTTCTATAAACAAGAAGGTTCAGATTTTAAGGTTTTGTTGTTGTACAAATTTTGTTGTCCTTTGACATGTGGTTAAAGAGTAACTCTAGTACTCTTAAAAGATGATTTGTTTGTAGTTTTCTACTCATGATCACTTCAAAGGTGTTGCTTTCTCAGATTTTTTGTGTGTGCTTTATGATGTATCTTGTCTTTCTGTTTTAAAGGATTTCTTATCCTTTCCCTAGTTGTATTTCTCTACTTCTCTTTTCTCTACAATAAACAAGAAGGTTCAGATTTTAAGGTTTTGTTGTTGTACAAATTTTATTGTCCTTTGACATGTGGTTAAAGAGTAACTCTAGTACTCTTAAAAGGTGATTTGTTTGTAGTTTTCTACTCATGATCACTTCAAAGGTGTTGCTTTCTCAGATTTTTTGTGTGCTTTATGATGTATCTTGTCTTTCTGTTTTAAAGGATTTCTTATCCTTTCCCTAGTTGTATTTCTCTACTTCTCTTTTCTCTACAATAATTATCTTCTATAGAAAAGAATTACAACCTTTACATGAATTTGGTACAAATAGGCATGTTATGTTTAATAAATACTATCTCCTTCCTAAATATAAGACTTTTTTTTAATTAATTCATACAAGTTAGTTAATTTAGTTAGTAACATTAAATTTGTTAATAATTTATATTATTATTTTTAAAATTACCTTTAAAATTATTAGACTCATTATCTCATTCTCTCCACTTAATTATTTTTTACCTAATTAATTAATATATAGTAATCATCTTCTCTAATTCTCGTAAGATAAATAAATGAATTTATGTGATTAATTTATAATATTTAGTGTAAAATAATTAAAAATATTTTAGTCAAAAACTAATTAATACAAAGCATCATTTGAAAATATTTTTATAAAAAGGACAATAACAATTTAAAAAGCATCAAACATTGATTTGCATTGTTTGCAAAATTTTGTATGGTAGAAGAGAAGTACCAGACATGGTACGAACACATTTCCATTGATGTGCATCAAATGCATCTCCAGTGTCCCCTTCAAACCCATCTGAACTACCAAAAGCCTTTGATGATGATACACGTCCCAGTGTCTCTGGACCTTTAGAATGAAAGAGCAAGAGTAATGCTAATTAGTATATAAAGCGAGACGTATACTAGGTCACCCCACCAACAAGCATAGAATTTAGAAACAGACATGAGATTCCTTGAAAAAACACCAATTATAATTCAGAACCACACTTACACAATTATCTCCCCATACATTTTTTGTGCATATCAAGAGTTTAAATCTATCTCTCTTTAAAATAAGAAACAAAATGCACACCATCACACTGCTAAAATACATAAATAGATTATGTAACTCAATCCATAACATAAATTAATGATGTCAAAGTAATGTCTACAAGTTACAAATCTATTAAGCATGTTAAACATCCAAGACAGATATTATTGACTGAAAAATATGTATCATTTTACCTTGGCCAATTTTTATAAGCTTCTTGAACCCAGAGGCGTATCGTCTCACTTTATGTCGATTTCCTAACAGATTGATCCTTCAACAACAAAAAGAGAAGTGATATGTCAATTTATGATAAGTTATCTAATAAAAGCATTTTAATATCCTGCTAATACATATGACAATAAAACTTCATCAATCATTACAAAATAGGATTGCTGATAAGACTGTTCAATTGATGTTAATCTAGATATTTGCATAAGCGTAAGTTAGGTGGAGTAAAAAAAGAAAGACTTACTCCATTTCTTGGATTAGTTTATCTCTAGCACTACTTTCTGTAGACAACTCATGCTCAGCCTACAAAGAGGTTATATATTAAATAAATTCAAAAAAGCATATGATGGTAAATATGGATATAGTTCCATGACATGCCAATTCTTCTAGTTAGGCAAAACAAATACTCTCGTATTCATTACATACAATGAAACCTATACTTTTTAAAAATTTCGGTTAGATAACCAACATATAACCCACAACTATGTTGGGAAGTCCCACATCGTGACTTAATTCTTGGGGTGTAATTTATATATTTATTAGGAAACTTTAATTATTGTCAATTAGTTTTTAGATAAAATCTAATAATATAGTATCAAAGCCTATTGCCCATCTTAGTGAAATTCCTATTCTAGTATACATCACAACCATTGCTTATTCTAGCAAGCAACTGTGGAGGGGGTATTGGGAAGTTCCAAAGTGCCTACTTCAATTCTTATGGTACAACTTATATACCTGTTAAGAAATTTCACTTATCGTCAATTGGTTGAGTTGAAATCTAACATGATATTATAGCCTATAACCTATCTTAGTTAAAGCCTATTCTGGTAGGCATCATAGTCGTCTCTTGTTCTGGAAAGCATATATAAAGGGGGTGTTGGGAAACCCCACATCACCTTAGGATCTAACTTATATATATGTTGGGCAATTTCATTTATCGAAAATTGGTTTTAAGTCATCACCTATTCTAGCAAGCATTTGCGGAAGGGGTGCTAGGAATTCCATATCGCTTGCTTCAATTCTTGAGGTGCAACTTATACACCTATTGGATGACTTCACTTATCGCCAATTAGTTTTAAGTTGAAATTTGACATGGTATCAAAACTTATAACCCATCTTAGTGAAATGCCTATTATGGTAGACATTGTATCCATTTCTTCTTCTAGCAAGCATTTGTAGAGTAAGGTGTTGGGAAGTCACTTGCTTCAATATTTGGGATGTAGCTTATATACATGTTGGACAACTTCACTTATTGTCAATTCGCTAAGTTGAAAGTTAACAAGCTAGTGAAATAATTAGTTAGTTATAAGATAATTAGAGTATATTTGTATTTATTAGCATAATTTTCTTTTCTTTCCTATTTTTCCTATTTCTCTTTAACATGTATAGTTTTCCTATTTCCTTTGATAAGTTTAGCCTATAAAAAAGGATTAGAGTTTGTATTTCAAACACACAAAAATATATTTAGTTCTTCCCATTTTAAGATCTTTTCTTTTCAAGTTGGTATTAAAGCTCTCGATTTCAGGGGTTTTGTTTCCCTTGCCACCACATAATTGCCTCCTGTTGCTTCTTGGTTCCATCTATTAGGCTAGTGTCTACACCAGAAGGAGCACCAACCACTGGCTAGCACATCCCCAAAGAAGCATAGCCATTATTGCCTCACGCATCACCCTTTGGCAGTGCCCACTCATTAGCACCACCTCAAAGATGATTGCCAACAACTCCTTTCCCAATTTTCGAGGTTAGTTTCTCTATACCTTGTCTTAATTGGTGACTCTTTGCAAACCCTATTTTTCCTTTAAAAGAAATGCCTTTGTTGTCCCATTCTGGTCGTGACCGAAGAGAAGAGTTCATTCTTCTTGTCATCAGGTCCCAATGATCTCCCAACCTTGAAATCCATTATTATGTCCTAGTTATGGTATTGTATGACTTCGAAAATTAGCTAGAATTGTACTTCTTCTCCTCTACCCAAGAAATTTGGGAGAATATTGCTTAGACATACTCTATGAAGAATGATATTGTTTCCTACTATGAGGTTAAAAGCAAGATCTTTATAATACTAAGCAAAGAAGTCTTTCAATGACAAACTACTATGAGACCTTAAATGGGTTGTGAATTGAGTTGGACCACTATTAGAGTTTAAGATGATATGCAGTACCAACTCTACTACATAGATTGAGTTCATTGAGCTTAGGAGAATCTTTTAAGTTTCTCTTTGGCCTAAACTATTAGGCAAATAGAAACTTCCTTCATTATCAAAAGTGTTATATACCGTGCAAGGTGAAGAAACTTAAAGATCAATCATGCTAGATGGAGGCAGTTCTAGTAGGGGATCAACCTTGGCATGGGAAAATGGTTCCACTAGAGGGTTATCTTCCCCTAAGAAGCCTTCCAAAAAATATAACTGATATTACTAAACTTACTTTAAATGGTTTGGTCATATTAAGAATACATGTTATAAACTTCATGGAGGAAAGAAGTCTTTAAACGTATGGAAGATTGTGGAAGAAGACACACAAGTCCCTTAATCTAACAAAGAAGTGTCAACACTCAATAAGGAAGAGCTAGAACATTTGCAGGCTCTTATAGATTCTCGTAGTAAGCTTGTTGCCACGTGTTCCTTGATCATGAAGGTTAAGAGTTCTTTCAATGTCTTTGGTACTGTTCCTTAAGATATTTGGATCCTTGACTTTCAAGAAACTGATTGTGTGACTTCTTTTTCTTCATATTTCTTATCATACTTCACATTGTCCAGAAAGCAATGCATTAGTGGTGCTAATGGAGCTCGTTCTCCTATTGTTGGATTTGGCAATAGTTAACTCCAACCATCTCTATCCTTATGTAATGTCTTTTAAGTTCCCAAACTAGCTAATAATCTTATTTCTATACATAACTTAGGATTTGTAATGTATAGTTACTTTCTTTTGTTCTCATTGTGTCTTTTGGGATCTTGTGATAAGGAGGATGGTTGGGATTGTTAAGGAACATGGTGAATTATATTTCTTACAATATATGGTGACTAATGGTGCATGGTACTAGTAAAAAGTGTTGCCTTCCTATATCGAAGCAAACTAAAAAACTTGGGCAGCTTCTCAGAATTGACTTCAACATAAGTGTCTTCGATATTTACCTTTTAGTATACTTAGGGTATTTATTTCCTTACTTGTTTACAAAAGAGTCAGTTAAGTCTTTTCATTATGACACTTATCAATTTGTAAAGAACTATCATGCAATATTTCTTCCTAGTAATAATTAGAGTCTTAAATCTTTTGATCTTATTCAAGTAGTATCACCCTCAAAATCATCATGTCCCTATTGATGTCATCTTTCATGAAAGTGAGCCTATATGTTAGCAACAAGTGAAATGGGTCTACAACCGATTAGGCCAATTAAGGGTTTGTTTATATGCGAACCAGGAGTTTCCTATAAATAGAATAATGATTAACAGTTTAGGAAACTTATAGGAGAAAGCAGGGTAAGGAGTGGATTCAAACCTCTCGAAATATCTGGAGTAGTGTATTTGATTCCAAGGAAAATTCTCCCAGTTTCATTCAATAAAAAACCTGTTGTTTCTCACTCGTATGATACCAGTTGTATCGCATTCTCATAGGGAGATTTTTCCCTAATATTGTCTCAATAAAATTTGATCTTCTCACTGTTATTTTATGATACCAGATCTATCAATTTCATACCATGAACTTTGATCCAAATCCCTTGCCCCATAAACAAAGTTTCCATAACAACCAGGATTGGGTTGCGTAATTATTAAAACTAATAACATATTAAAGGTTCACATCATAAAAGCAACCTTACAGTTATTTTCTAATACCTGTTGCTTGGCATGATCAAACGCTTCCATCCATCTCTGAGCTTCCCCAGGCGTGGCACAAGCAATCTTGAAGAAAAAATATGCAAAAAACTCATTTCAAATAAATAAGCTCTTCAATACAGACATATATTCAAGTATTTGTTGGATAAAGACTATCACTCCACCTTTTAATCAAAATTTTCTGTTGTTAGTTTCTACTATAGAAAAATAGTTTGAACGTGCCATCCCCAACAAGAATGGTAAAAAAATAAGGAAAATATTACTAGATAATCTGAATTTTTGTCAGAGGTTGTCATTGTTATTGATTATTGAATAAATGTGTGATCGCTATTGTGATCTTATCCAATAGTCATCCTTAAATATTGTCAAATTTAGGCTAAGTTCTGCTAAAACTTTTATTGTGTAAAATAACTCCAAATAGTATATGATAATAAATTCAATTGTGCATTCTTGTAATTAAAACACTAGCACTTAACCTGCATATAGCAGTGAGACGAAAGTAATTTACAACAATATAAAGGAAAATTAATTTATGATGCATGAGTTGTGGATTTTATAAAATTTATAAGCAAATAAAATACTGTGTAGTGGCTAAGCATGCAACTTTCCTGGACAACACTCAGATCTAATGTTTTTTTGATCTATACAAGATCTCCTAATGTTGTACCCAATAGAAAATATCAAGAAAATATTTATCTACCAGTCACGTTAGTACCATTACTCTTTTTCTAGAATTTTTACTTTATTGCACTATTCCTAATTTATAGCTATGTTCTACTTAATAATACAAATTATTTTATGGATAGTTAGTATTACTTCTAAATGTCAATGTTACCACTACCGTGAAGCAATACAAAAGCGCTTGATAATTTGGTTTGGACTTTTGCTTAAAAGGTACATGCTAATTTACTAACAAAAAATAGTGACAGTCAAATGGTCTTCTGGATCCTAGATATGAAAATTCTAAATGCTGAAAAGCATAAAATAGATAATAAATTTATTAATGTTAAAAAACAAAACAACTAATAAAGTTCTGTATTGGATGCACCAATATAGTATTAAAAGACAAATAGTTGCAAACAAGAAAAATCCAAATTATGAACAATTCAAATATATGTAAATTAATGGGATGTCAAGCTAAAAGGAGCATGATCCGTCTGATCATAATCGAATTCTACTTTTGGTGAATTAATAGGAATATTTGTTTATATGATCAGACGGATCTCAAGTTTTATGTGCCTTTAATATACTAGGTGGGTTGGACAAAAAGAGCTATGAAATTGGATATTTTGGAATTTAAACGTTGGTTTAAATTTAAAGCTAGAGCCAAAAATAAGGCGCGCATTATTGTGAACAAAACTTGGAAGATAATGTGATCAAGGTTAAAAGCTATGGAGATAGAATTGTAGCTTTAGAATTTGTTGAACAGAAATATCAATGTTTTATGTGTATGAACCTGAGGTAGGACTAGAGGAACAACAAATTAAAATCTCCAATTTTGGGAAAGATATAGAAGGATAGTTCAACAAAATTAATCCACAGGTAGAGAAGATTTTCTGAAGGGATCCAATTGTTCATGTTTGAAGAGAGGCGACAGGCAATGAAGATGGAAAAGTTTTGGTTATTGAACAATCCACTTTTATAAAATAAAAAATAAAAAAAGGTCCAAATAGTTTTAATGAAAATTTAGTTTTTCATGGAGTCCAATGGTATCAATTGATCAATGTAGCTAACTCCACAAACTGAGATAAGACTTCGTTCTTATCAATCATTACGTACTATACATTTTAATAGCACCCTTAAGCTGAATTCCCCTAAAATAAATGTTAATTAATCAAGAAATTAGGATCACCAAAAAAGAAAATTGAATAATAGAATTCCATATCTAACCAAGCTGTAAAATATTTGAAGTTATTTTACATTTAAAAACGGACAATAACAACTTCAAAATAATTGGAATCTTAAATTGTAGACAATCGACAACTGAAAAGATTAGTTCTTTTTATGCCATATGTCAAAAGTTGAAACTTGTGCTTCTGTTTTAAATTTTGGGGTGTGTAGGAACAAGTAGTAAGAGCTACCTCGAATTATTTATGAACTGTTAGACCTAAAAACATGCTATATGAGTAAATAAAAAAAAATGCTATATGACAAGCAGCTTTCTATCAACAGCTATTAGAACAAACAATTCAGAACTATAACTTACTTCTCCCTTTCTGCTCTCATCTAATCGACTGTAGAATCGAATTACATAAAGATCCTGGGGAAGGAAATGAAACATATTTAGCTACCATTAAATGTACAAGGAAATGAAACATATCTATATTAAAATCACAAAACAGAAGCCAGTTATAACTTATATGTTGTCCTAGAAGAGTACATATTTACCCCATTGTTGACCTTCCGACGTCCAACATCCTCCACCACTAGTGTGGCACCTATAACTCCCTGTCTAATGGGTTTCTGAACGAAGGATAAAGTATTAACGTGATATATCTAAGCATTATAAAAACTAAAACTGAAACATTAATGAAGAAAAGAAAAACAGTAAACTTTTATATCGACAAAAGGTTTCAAGACTAAATTAATACAAATAACATATTTCATAGACCAAATTACACATTTACTCAAGAAATATAGAATATTTCAAACATACTACTACATATACGACATTTTGTAATGTTTAAAAAATATTAAAATAATATAAAAAATTGTTACATATTAATTTTAGTAATATTTTAATAAATGTTATTTGATTTGTACTACAAAATATTATTAGTGATATTTAAATATTATTAAATATATAAAATTATTATTAAGAAAAGTATTGATAATATTTTTATAATAAAATATTAATAAAAGTGATATATGGAATATATATATATATATATTTACCACGTCAGAATTTATATATATTTTGATGTACAGTAAGATATTGAATTTTGTAATCAGTAGATGAAGTTCTAATTAAATAACATTGTAATTAATCAGTAATATTTAAATAAAGATTAAAGTGTAAAATGTAATGGAGAATGGCAGAAAAAAGAAAAGAATGAATGAGAAAAGAAGAGAGATACAATGTCCGGGTTCTGGTGAGGGTCACGCTTGTACATGGCAACGCACTTGCCCCTGACAAAAAGGAAACGGAGGTGACAATACTCGCGACCAACGGAGTTGATGCCAAGGTGATAAACCCAACCAAAGAATTCGAACATCCCTTTCTCTTCGCTGCGCTCAGGTCCATTAGACACTTCTTCCATCCTCTTCCTCCTACGTTACGCTAGATTGAAACGAATCGACTTGAATAGATCACAATGCAATGCACTCACCCTCTTTGCCTTAATTTCTCCCAAACGTTTGGTCCTTGTCCAGCCTTCTCTAATATACGTTCCCTGTTTGCACACGTAGATCTATCAGATGGGTCCCATTTTCTTTTTATTTTCACCTCATCAGATTTACCTGCTGTCGCTTCATTTTTTTTTAGTTATTATTTATTTTTTCTCATTACTATTTTTTCTTGTCGTGAAATGTGAAGGGATAGGATCTAGGATGCTGTACTTTTTTTGGTAAAATGGAATAATTGGTCAGTAGCACTTAAATTATAAAAATAAAATAGACTTTATTGCACATGGTTCATTCTTTATATAATAAAAAATTACTCTCCATGTACTTAATTAATATAGATTTTAACAAATAATTGTTGTAATAAATATATACTATTGAAAGTCAAATTTAACCAATCTTAATGAATTTATTTTTGTCACCTTCTTCGTGTTTTACCCTTGAGTATAGTTGCTATATATTGGAGCGGTTAAAATTAGTCAAATGGTGCTTCTGGTTATTCGAGTTAAAAGGTGAAAAGTGACTCCGATTAAATTTTGTATGGATTTTTTTTTCTTTTTATTAATATAGTGACTCGCTGAGCTGGATCTATTTTTTTTAATGTATGTAAATTTTAAAAAAATGTCAAAGTTAAATATATCTTATCATTTTTAGTCTGCCTTTTTAAAAGTTGGGTCAAATCGAATTATTCTGATGCTATTTAGAATATGTTTTTGGAGTTCAGTCTTACAACTCGATCTATTATATATAAGTTAAATAAAATTTAAATATTTTATTTTATTTTATGTTAAAAGTTTTCAGAAAATTAAATGAAATATATAATTATATAAGTTCTTTTCAAATTTATATATAACTTTTATCAAATTTGCTTAAAATAATTTAAATTAATAAAAATAAATAAAAATATTTTTCTCAACTCTGAAATATACAAGAAAAAAATATAATTTCATTTAAAATCCACTTCAACTATATGTAAATTAAATAATGTCAATTTTCCTTGAAATTAATTTGAAATATACAAAAAAAAAATAATATGACTTTTATCCAAAACTAGTTTTATAACCGTGCAACGAGATTAACTATGAAAGGTGTAAAAATAAATATTTATAAAAGCATTCATGACTTTTTGCTTAAAAAATATAGATTAAAATATAATTTCATTTAAATATAGAATTTAATTTTGATGTGTAAATTTATTTTAAAAAAAAAACACCTTAAATATAATTTTTAAAATAAATACCATTAAAAGTAGTGATTTTTAATAGTTTGGTCATTTATGATAAATTTATAGCGAAAAACACTGCAAATATATTTAAACAAATACTTAAAATATATAGATAAAATAGTTCAAGTCTATTATTTAAGTACATTATTTAGTATAATAAAGATAAATAATATAATATATTACTTAAGAACATTATTTAGCAATTATTTAGTACATTATTTAGGTACGATATTTAGTACATTATAGATACATTAAATACATTATTTTATTTACATATGTAGAGGAGCTAAGCTCCTACCAATTATACCTACTAAAAATTTATTTTTAGTATTTAAATATATATTTAAGTATTTATTTAGATGTATATACGGTGTAATTTTACGTTATAAATTAATCATACATTATCATACTACTAAAAATCACTACTTTATGGTATTTATTTTTAAAATTATATTTAAGGTACTTTTTAAAAGACTTTTACACATATCAAAATAAAATTATATATTTAAAAGAAACTTACTTTTAAGCAAAGCTTCATAAATGCATTTATAAATTTTTTTTATACGTTTCATAGTTAATCTCGTTGCACGGGTTTAAAACTAGTTTTAAACGGTAGTAATATTATTTTATTTACATATTTCAAACGAATTGCATGTAAAATTAACATTATTTAGTTGACATATTTCAAATGAATTTTAAATGGAATTATAAAAATATTTCTTTTATATTTCAAATCGAGTTATGGGAAATATTTTTTATTATATTTGTTATACATGAACCTGAAACGGAATTATATAACTATATATTTCACTTTTCTAAAAATTTTGACATAAAATAAAATAATTTATTTAATTTATATTTTACTAATATATGAGAATAAAATAAGACAAAATGATAAGAATAAGTTCATATTTTGTTTTTGAGGGAATAAAAATAAGTTCATTACGCTATGTTAAATTTGACTTTAATAGTATTTACCCTAAATAAAATTATATAAATAAGTTCATTTTCCTAAATAACTGTATTAAAGAACATGAAGAGTTTTCTATTCTTTTAATAAAAAATGAATCAAGTATAATAAGGTCTATGATTTAAGTGTTATATAACTTATATTTGACAAATCATTTTATTATTTTATTAAATACTGCATTGTTATACTTTAAAGAATATAATCTCGAAATGTGAACCAAATCTAGATAAACACGCGAGCCTAACGTGTCTGAATCGCATATGGGGGTTATATAAGACAAAATTTAATTTAAATGCGTAAAAAATTATATTATTATTTAATTATAAATTATTATATACAGTGTTGTTTTTTATTTTTAAAATTATTTTAAAAATTATATCTATAGTAATTTTTCACTAGTTGATAGTTACACTATTTAATTGATAGTATATTATAAAATAATTTTGATAAATTAACTTGGCACTAAAACATTGTAGCAACATTTATGAGATTACAGATATTAAAGCTTAAATATTTTTTAAGTTTTTATAAATATAATTTTGTTTGATTTTAATGTTTATAATTTTTTTAAAATTTTTAAAATTTTTTTTATTAATTCTAATTAATTTAATATTAACATAAATAATAAAATAATAAATATTAATTAAGATAAATAAGATAATATAAAATATTTTAAATTAAGATAATTATATAATATTAGGTGGATAATTCAATTAAGTAATGTTTTTAGTATTTTGTATAAATAAAGTAATTACATATAATTTATTTTTAATATATTATGAGTAGTGGTTACATTATTTTTAATATTATTATTACTTTTAAATTAACTATTTCATTTTAAATTTTTTACTTTTAAAAAATATAATTTAATTGTGTATTTATAATTTAATTTTAATATAATGAATCAATGTTAGAGTGTCATTGGCATATTTTTCTTTATAATTAACATGTCACTTGTTCACTTACTTTTTTTTTTAAACCTTGCCACACCATTTGTAATAAATTGTTTTTACCATCTATGGCAAGAAAATCAAGAGGTTTCCCATAAAATGGCAAAAAAATAAAAGTCAAAAAAACCATAAGATCCTTTATTTTTATCTTAAATCAATTAGCACTTTTGGTATCTCTTGAACTCCCTTTCTTAAACATGATTTAAGCATGATTTACTTTGCTTTAAAAGCCTTAAGCCAGCTGGAAACAAGAGCTTTTCCACCCTTTAACTATTGAAAATTTTTGGAGCTTGGAACACTCCTCCATTGTTTAACCATTTTCATACCATCACCAATTAAAGGAATTGACTCTTTTCTATGTTTTCTTGTTTAAAGTTGTTCTATCTTCCTCCTATGATGTTGGTGATCATGATAAATTGTAAGTTCTTGCTTCAGATTCCATAAATAATTGAGTTTTAAAGTTGTTTTTGGAGCTTTATGAACAATGCATATTCACCATAATTCTTTATTTGTTGGTGTTTTATTGCATGAAAGAGTTCTCATAGGTTGTATAATGATGTTCTGGTTTATTCTAGTTGGTTCATATGTTAAAATGGTGGTCATGAAAATTGCATTTTCTAGTTGTTGTTTTCAAATGTTCATGCCAAGTATGGATCAAAATCTAGGTTTTCATTGAAGGTGTGCAAAGCGTGATGATTTCACATTAAGCACAATTCATAGAACTAAGAATTCATTGAAGGCTAGCGAAGTGCAATGAGTCTCACATTTAGTATGACCAATTCTAAGCACATTGAACGTACAATATGCACAAATAATGAAACTTACACTACAATATTTATCACTTTTAGTAACATTTATTGTAAAATTATTACCAATATTTCTTTTAGTAACATTTTTATATCTTTAGTAACATTTATTTAATATAAAATAATAATGATATTTTGCAACATAACTTAGATACAACATTTGCTAATGTTACCAAAACTAATAGGTAACATTTTTTTATATTTTCACAATATTTTTTAAATGTTGCTAAAATTTATATATGTTGCAATATTAGAATCCTATGAATGTATTGAAGGCACACTGAGCATGGGAATTACATGTTAAGTGTCATAACTTAGATTTTAATAGAACAATATTCTTGCTTAAGTGATGACACAATCTTAACAATGAATCATCTTGAAAATAGGTGAAGGGGGAACTTGACCCTAACCGCGACATGTCGGTAGAACCAAAATTATCAAAAACATGACCCTAATTATGACCTGCCGGTAAAACCAACACTATAAAAGTTCTTTAACCTATGAATAGAGGAAAAGTTCTCACAAAGAAAACACAAATTTTATTCAAATTATAAATTTCGTCTTACTAGTTGTTAGAAGACTTTATTTATAAACTTAGCTAGGCAGCCCTGAAATTAATGCCCATTAATATTTTAATATGCATAAAATTTCGTGGACTTAATGCTCGTTAATATTTTAATTGGCATAAAATCTCATGGATTTAATGTCCATTAATATTTTAATTGGCATAAAATCTCATCCGCTATAACTCTCCTACCATTTTATTTCCACCATAAATGACCTTCCTATTTTTCCACCAACTATCAAACTTTCCCTTTTTCCACCAACTATCAAAAAATGATTTATGTGAAAGTACATGTAAATGGATCCTAATTAACTACTAAGCCCAAATTACATGACAAAGACTTTGAGTTTTATATGTATTCTTCAAGATAGGCTCAAATCATCATCAACTTGTAATAAAGTGATCAATTTTGGTGCAGTCTCTAATTCACTTTGCTCTAAAGTTTCCTTAATTCTCAAACTCAGGTCTGGCAAAGATTGCTTCATCATTTTGGTTTTGGGCCTAGTCATGGGACCTCTAGTGTCACACAAATTATCTTTGCCTTTGTTGGTTGGGTCTCTATCATTCCCTCCCTCTTCAAAAGGATTCGTCCTCGAATCAAATTTCTCACCTACAACAAATAAAGATAAATTAGCAACATTTAAAGTAGAACTTACATTACCATATGCAGTTGGTAAATCTAGCTTGTAGGCATTGTCATTGATCCTTTCTAACACTTGAAAAGTTCCATCTCCTCTTGGCTGCAACTTGTATTTTCTTTGATTAGGAAACCTTTTTTTTCGCGTATGAACCCAAATGCAATCTCCAAGCTCAAAAGTCATAACACGCCCTTTATTTGCTTGCCTTGCATATTATTCATTACTCTTCTCAATGTTAGCTCAAACTTTGACATGCAACTCTTTAACAAATTCTATCCAAATTAGTATGCTCATTAGTTGCCAAAATTAAGATATTCAAAGGAGTCAATGGATTAAAATCATACACAACTTCAAAAAGAGAATAAGAAGTAGAATGCATAGTTCTATTATATGCAAATTCAACATGGGGCAAACATTTTTCCCAATTTTTCAAGTTTTTTTGAATGATTGCACGTAACAAGGTAGCAAGTGTTCTATTCACAACTTTAGTTTGCCCATCTTTTTGTGGATGTGCAATAGTGGAAAACAAGAGCTTAGTTCCTAACTTATTCCACAAAGTCCTCCAAAAATGACCTAGGAACCTCACATCTTTATCACTTATTATTGTTGTTGGCAACCTATGCAAGCGCGCAACTTCTTTAAAGAACAAATCAACAACATGTGTTGCATCATTGGTTTTAGAACATGCAATGAAATATGCCATTTTACTAAATCTACCCACACTTATTCCTTTTGAGCTTACAACAAAACCTAAAAACACAATAGATTCACAGCAAAATGAACACTTTTTGAGATTTCCATACAATTTATTTTCTCTCAAGACATTAAGAACAGAATGCAAATGTTCAGCATGTTCATCTAAAGTCTTTCTATAAATCAAAATATCATCAAAATAGACTACTACAAATTTCTCAATGAAAGAACCCAAAACATGATTCATTAACCTCATGAAGGTGTTGGGAGCATTAGTTAAGCCAAATGGCATCACTAACCACTCATATAAACCATATTTTGTTTTGAACGCAATTTTCCATTCATCACCTTCTTTCATACGAATTTGATTGTATTCACTCTTCAAATCAATTTTAATAAACACATAAGAACCAAACAATTCATCAAGCATATCATCTAACCTAGGAATAAGATATCTATACTTTACAATGATTTTATTGATGACCCGATTGTCAACGCATATGCACCATGTTCTATCTTTCTTTGGAACCAAGATAATAAGAACAGAACATGGACTAAGACTTTCCCTTACAAAGCCCTTTTGCAGCAACTCATTCACATGTTTTTGAATTTCCTTTGTTTCCTCGGGATTTGTTCTATAGGTTGGTCTATTTGGAATTGGACAACTAGGAATGAGGTCAATTTGATACTCAATACCTCTTAAAAGAGGTAATCCATGAGGCACTTCATCTGGAAAAACATCAGTGAATTTCTGTAACAAAGAATCAACTTCACAAGGAAAAGAAGGATGAAATTCGTTAGTTAAATAAACATCCTTATACAGGAGTACAAGTAGTTTGTCTTTTGCTAATAACTCACCCACAACCTCTTTTTTCTTTGCAAGTGCACTCATTTTCTTACTTTTCTCTTCACTGCACTCAATTTTATGTTTTTATTTCTTCTCCTTATTTTCACTCATATTTTATTTTCTTTCCTTTTCTTGAATGCTCAATTGCTCTTCTCTCAACTTACACTCTCCACTTTCTTCATTTTTATTTGGTCTTCACATACTTGCTTTGGAGACAATGGAGTAAGAGTAATTTTCAGCTCATTGTAAATAAAAGACAAACAATTGGTATACCCCTTGTGGGTCACCTTGCGGTTGAACTGCCATGGGCGGCCCAAAAGTATATGCCCTGCCTCCACAAGAACCACATCACACAATACTTCATCTTTGTAATTCTTAATAGCAAAAGGCATTGAAACTTACTTGTCAACCTTTACTTCTCCAATATTACTAAGTCATTGCAGCTTATAAGGCCTAGAGTGTGTGGTAGTTTGCAAATTTATTTTCTCCACTAGGATAGTACTAGCCACATTTGTGCAACTCCCTCCATCTAGAATCATGCTGCACACTTTTCCTTGAACAAAGCATCTAGTATGAGAAATATGTTCACGTGGCTCCACATCACCATCTTCCTTAGGTTGTATGCTAAGAGCATGCCTAGTATCAAGTATAAGTCCATCTATAGGTTCAGCAACTTCCACGTCACTACAATCCTTCAATGGTGGCATTTCATCATCACTTGAGCTCTCACTCTCTACTTCTCCATTATCCATCATAATCTTACTCTTTTATTTGGACATTGAGAAGCAATATGTTCAACTCCTTGACACCTGAAACACTTGATATCATGTGATCTATAGGATGTATCAGTGTCAACTTTACCTTTAGGAGGAACATTTGAATATTTGACAATGACATCTTCTTTAGGATTTGTAACAACTGTACTGTTCTTCCAATTTGATCTCCATGAAGAACTAGAAGATGAAACAAATTTGGAAGAGCTTTTAGAATTCAATTGCCACTCCACTTGAATTGCTTTGGGCAACAAGTTCTCTATCTCCATATAATGTTGCAACTCCACCACATCAGCAATCTCTTTCTTTAAACCTCTAATAAATCTAGTCATAGTTACCTCACGGTTTTCCTTCACATTGGCTCTAGTCATGGCTATTTCCATCTCCTTGCAGTAATCATATACACTCATAGAACCTTGTGTTAAACTTTACAATTTTCTGTGCAAGTCCCTATGATAATGGTTTGATACAAATCTTCTTCTCATGACAGACTTTATATCTTCCCATGTATGAATGGATCTTTCACCATTTCTACGCCTATTAATCAAAAATTGTTCCCACCAAATACTAGCATAGTCAGTAAATTTAACAATTGCTAATTTTACCTTTTTCTCTTTCGAGTAGTTGTGATAATCAAACACATGTTCAACTTTTCTCTTCCACTCCAAGTACAATTCAAGATCATTCTTCCCTTGGAATGCAGGGATTGTCATCTTAATATTACCCAAGTAATTGTCACGTCTTGGTTCACCTTTTCTTCTTCATTCATTTTTATTATATCTTCCATCTAAATGTTCCTCTTCTTCTTCCTCATCATTGTGTCAACTAGTAAGGCTCCTTACTTGGGTATATGTTGTAAATCATCCAACTTGGTATTTCGAGCTTTGAATTGTTCTTGAAAATCCTAGATGAATAGTTCTCATTCTTCTCTACTCATGATTAAAATACTGTAAAAATCAAGTTAGAAAGAAATAAAAAATCCTCACACAAACACTCTCTCACGTGTTTACGCTTGAATTATGTTGTAGTCACTCGTGTATCACTCAATTTGGCTATTTTTTGTCTCACTACTCTTGCATTTTACTACTCAACTTTTTCTTATGAGCTCTTAAGTAAGAACCTTTAAGAATGATGCTACCCAGCAAGAAACAATAAGGATTTGGTAATTTGATAACTTTAGAGAACAAGAATTAGCAAGAAGCAAGGAATTTTGGATTTTTTAACACGTACAATGAAGGTATTGTAGATGCAAAAGGGAAAATTATGACAAAAATTCAAACTTTTCTATTTAGATTTTTTTGTTGCAATATGTAAGGAGAAATAACAGATTGGCTATTACCCAATTTTCTTTTTTTTCACCTTTCTCTTTCGTTCTTTTTTTTGTACGATTGTTTTTTTTATATATGATAGAAAAAGGAAACAAAACACAATTAGGCAATAAGGAGAGATGACAAACTCAATGAAGTAAACAAAGAGAGATGAATAGACACGAACAAAGAGAATAAACCAGGATGACAAAGTAGGAAAAATAATAAAAGAAAGAACAATTTTTTTCTTTCTTTATAGAAAATTGGAAAAGATAAAGACGCAAAGGATAGAGAACACCTAATTTTAAGAACCTGGTTCTTATACCAAATGACACGATCTTAAAATGGACCATCTTGAAAATAGGTGAAGGGGAAACTTGACCCTAACCATGACCTGCCGGTAGAACCAAAGTTATCAAAAGCGTAACCCTAACCGCAACCTGCCGGTAGAACCAACCCTATAAAAGTTATTTAACCTAAGAACAAAGGAAAAGCTCTCACAATAGAGAAAACATAAATATTATTAAACATCAAAATTCTGTCCTGTTGGTTGCTTACAAAAGTTTATTTATAGGCTTAGCTAGGTAGTCTTGAAATTAATGCCCATTAATATGTTAATATGCATAAAATCTCATGGATTTAATGCTCATTGATATTTTAATTGGCATAAAATCCCATCTGCTATAACTCCCCACTAACCTTTTATTTCCAACATAAATGACCTTCCTATTTTTCCATTAGCTATCAAAAAATGATTTATGCGAAAATACATGTAAATGAATCCTAATTAACTACTCAGCCCAAATTGCATGACAATGATTTTGGATGTTATATGTATTCTTCAAGATAGGCTTCAACCATCATGAACTTGTTAAAGTGATTCATTTTGGTGCAACCTTTGATTCACTTTACACTAAACTTTCCTTAATTCTCAAACTCAAGTCTGACAAAGATTGCTTCATCATTTTGGTTTTGGGTCTAGTCATGGGACCTCCAGCGTCACGCAAATTATCTTTGGTTTTATTGGTTGGGTCTCTATCAGGTGCACTAAGCATGGAAACCCATGCTTAGAGCCATTGGGTATTCAAATATGTTAACTTTTTGTAGTTAGTATGCTAAGTGGCATTAAGGTCATGCTAAGCATCAATTGTCTTCTCTTGTTGTAGCTATCTAGAAGTAACATGCTAAGCTGAAATACATATGGTTAAGTATTGAATCCTTTAAACTTAGAATGATTAATCTAAGAAACTTAAAACTTCTCCATAGTTGGTATAGATTTTTTTCTACTAAGCATCTTAAGTGGTTTATTAATCTAGATAATTATCCTATTAGACAATTCTAAAATTGTTGGAAGAAATAATTTTTAGAAAACTTAGTACAATTGAAAGCAAATCCTAATTACCTATTCATAAGATGTAAAACGTGTTATCTGTCAATCTACAAATGATGAAAATTACTCATTAATTGTAGGGATTGCTTAATGGGATCCTTACTTAGTAATAGTTATTTGGATAAAACATTTGCCTATTCTTATAAAGGTTCCTTGGATAAAACCTTTACAAGAAAATGTTTCGACTTGGTCAATAATCTAAATACTCATTGTGATGAGTTAATATTGTTGATGTTGATGGAATGTACATGCATACACACATGAGTCCATAGATTATGATTGTGTAGTAAGTAGGCATGTTAGTTAGGAATTGTTAATAGGCTTCCAACCTACTATTGGAAGGAAGTGTAAGGTCACAACTTTTGGGCTTAAGGATAGGTAGATAGACAAATTCCATATTGAGGTTAAGATCATTACAAACCTTATGTCGTAGTAAGCTATTACCCATGCATGACTATCCTAACAAATTAGTATCCGCTTCTTTAGAACAATTCATGACATCCCCTAATGACTAAGATGTACAATACTATGTTAAGGGGTAGATCTATACTAATCACTTGAACTATTGAAAAGTTTCCATGGAGTTGAGTTTGCATGCATTGCATGACTAATGTTGTGTGTTTCATGAGTAAATTATCTATTCCATCATATGATATTATATTATTATGTGAATATATATCGTATATTAATAATTATACTTGTCTTAGCTAATTGTTGTAAACTCACCCTTGCATTACTTGTATCCTATGTTATAACTATGATGATCATGATGTATTCACAAGAACAGATGTTGAGGTTGTCAAGAGTGTTGAGACTAATAAGGATGCTTGGAAGTCATGTGCATATAGGCCTAAATTGCATTGACTTTCAAGATACCGTCGTAGGATACAACAAATTGTGGAGGATATATTAAGAGCTTTAAAGGTTTTGGTATAGGAGAGAGAGCTTACTATTTCTTATGCTCCCAATGAAATCATAGTCTTTTCTTTAATGGTACATACTTCATTGCAGTTCTGGCTACCCATCCAAAAGATATGGAGATTGCCTACTTGTACTTCTTGAATACTCATGCATACTTCTATGTGGTGACATCTGGATGACATCCTTGTGGGGATTCTAATCAAGTTGTAGAACCATTTAGCAATATTTCTCCTGCCACTCCTTCCTAGACGTAGCTTGTACAACCAACTAGAATGCATGTGATGTAATTAATCTCCTCATTCCTTTTTTATGTGTTTTATTTATGATGGGTATATTGTTGTATGCACAAATCTCACCTTTTGAGTTACATTGATATTATTGTTGTTGTAATGTCATAAGGTGTTGATGATGCATGGTTTATTCAACATGTTTTATACCTTGTGTTATATCTCTAAGTATAAATCTTAATTGGTGATTAATGTAACAAAAGGGAAACTTTTTTATAATAGATTTTTATAATTATATTAATATAAGAGTTTATTAAAATTGAGCCCTTCAGCATAATATTAGTTGCATGGTGTCATGTAGAGACAATAAATTATTTCATTTGTGGTATCAAAGCTGGTTTTATTGTTTGGGAGCAAACTTATGGAAAATAGTTCCATTATGTATTTTGTTATGCTTTGCTCCTATTTATAGTTGCTTAGGGAGCCTCATTCATCTTGGTAATTTCACTCCCATATGCTCTGGTTTCATCTTCAACAGGAACCTCAAAGTGGAATGCTTGATAGGGTGCTCAAAGAAATCTCCCAGGTTCTTCAAGTCCTACAACAGCCTCTCCTTTTGCTTAGTTTAGATTTTGTTACCTGTGATAATTGGGGGCGACAATGGTTGCACCATGGATGGCAATGGAGGTTGCACTGATACAACGTCTAAAATGTCTATAACTCCTACACCTACGCCTACACCTACATTAATAGCATTACTAATTCCTACACAAATAAGGCACTCAATTAATTCAATACAAGTGCAATCACAGTCTTTAAAATCATCAAAATCAGGGAATTCAAAATGCAAGTTCATGTAATCATCACCCAATCGGTCAATCACATCAAGATAGAAAAATGAATGGTTCTCTACAGGATGTTTCATGGCCTCAAAGATGGTATACTCCACCATGTTATCACCAAGCTCCATAGATGGGTTCTAGTATGTACATCAATCTTGGTCTTGGTTGTCTTTAAGAATGGTCTGCCTAAGATTAATGTAGGTCCTTTGCTAGACAATTCATTCTTCATGTCTAACACATAGAAGTTTGCTAGAAAAATCATATCACTCACTTGCACCAGCACGTCTTCCATAATGCCAAGCGGATATGCAATGCTCCTATTTGCTTGTTGGATCACATACCAGTCGGTTCTAAGGCACCAAGTCTCAAGGATTTGTATACTGATGAAGGCATGACATTGATCGTTGTGCCTAAATCCAGCATAGCATCAAAACTGCACTTCCCTATAATGCATGGAATAGAAAAAGTGTCAGGATCACTACACTTCTTTGGCATAACTAGCTACATCAGAGCAAAAACTTGCTCACTCTTGATCAATGCCAAAACATTTCTTCCTACCTCCACGTCGCCCTTCAACTTCTTCCTCTTATTTATGCATAACTCCTTAAGGAACTTTGCATATTTTGGAATCTGTTTAATGACATCAAGGAGAGGGATATTAATTTCTACCTTGTTGAATGTTTGTAGCAGCTCATCATCTATCTCAAATTTTCTTGCTTGAGCTGCTCTGCTTGGAAAGGGTAATGGAATGATTCTGGTTGGATTTTGTTGCTACATAACTACATATGCATCAGGATTATTTATAACTGATTGTGCAACCTTTCCTTTAGCTGTTTTGGACATTGCCTACTTTTGTGGTAACTCCTTGTCACTCCTCAAGGTTATGATGCTCACGTTTACTGGTGAACTAAGAATGGTCTGAGAAGGAATTTGTCTATAACCCTTGGACTGCAACTGATTCACCATGGTGACCAATTGGCCAATCTGTGTTTGCAAATCCTGAATTGTTGTAGACATATTTTGCTGGAATTGCATGTTACTCGTAGCCATTTGCTTGACCAAATCCTTTAGGGAATTCTACTATACAAGTTATATAGGATGTTGTTGTCTAAATGGAGGTGGTGGTTGGAATCTCTATGGTACATTTTAAGCAAGGTGAGAACCATATCTCATGTTTGAGTACTAATCATGGGGTTGTCTATACTATTTTGAGTAAGGTGAAAACCATATCTCATGTTTGATTACTGATCATGGGGTTGTCTATACTATTGTCCACCATATTGTTGCCCACTGATTAGTCCAAAAGCTTCAACATTATTTTGTTCAATTTCTTGCAATGTAGGGCATGCATCAGTTGGATGCTTAGTAGAAGTACAAATGCCACATACTTTGGCTGGTAGACTAGTGTGGTGTTGTCTAATGGCTAGATATTTAACAAGAGAGGTCAGTTTAGTTATCTTATTCTCCAATCTCTGGTTATTAGTAGCAACTACCTCATTTACTATTCTAGATGTAGCAGGCCCTCTAACACCAAATTATTAAGTGTTACATGCCATATTGGAAATCAAATATCTTGCAGCAACTAAGATCTTGTCCATCAAAGCTCCACCACAAGCAGCATCTATCATACTTGTGTCCATCAGTATCAGCCCCTCAATAAAGTATTTGATCAAAAACTGCTCACTAATTTGGTGATGAGGATAAATTACACACAACTTGTTGAACCTCTCCCAATACTCATATAATGTCTTACCAGTGTGTTGCCTTATGCCACATATTTCTTTCCTAATTGATGTTGTTCTGGGTTCAGGGAAGAATTTTTTCAAGAACATCCTCTTCATGTCTCTCATGTATTAAATAGCATTCGATGCAGGTACAACCAGTCCTTGGAAACTCCATCCAAGGAGAAAGGGAATGCCTTCATCATGATGTAGTCTTCATGGATTCCTTGTGGCCGCATGGTGGAACACACAACATGGAACTCCTTAAGATGCTTGTGAGGATCTTCACCTGGAAGACCATGAAACTTAGGCAACAAATGTATTAGTCCAGACCTAAGCTTATATGATTGAGCTTGCTCCAATTCAGGATATCAAATACGCCAAGGTTAATATATAGCATCAGGTGTAGCCAACTCCTTCAAGGTCCTATCATTGTTAGCCATATTATCCATACTAAATAGGGATATACCAATACCAAAATCAAAATAGGAACCATAGCCAAAATTACCAAGATCAGAATTAGCAATATCAGAATCACAATCAATTTCTAGATTAGATGCAATATTAGAAGGATCAAAGTTATAATTAGCACAACTATTAAGACTACTACCATTAACTACTTCATTACTCCTAGGACTTCTTAACAACCTATGGAATGTCTTATCTATTTTTGGGTCATAAGCATGCAAGTTACTAGGATTACTCCTAGTCCTACACAGTAAAAATAGATTGACATGAAACCGCAGAAACAGTGGAAAAAATATCAAATAAATGGCAAAAATAGCCCTACAATAGTAAATACTTGTCAATAAGGGTATAGGAGGGATAAAATGATACCAAACAATTTTTTTAAAAAATTCTAACATGGTAGTACCATTATATGATATTTTATGATTTTCTAGAATTTTTTGGCGATTTTTAAAAATCATGAAAATAAAAAAATTGAAAAAGTGGTCTAAACGATTGAATTTGGCAAAAACAGGCCCACACCATGTTTGTCCCTTATATGTGGCCTTGATGTATGAATTGTTCTATCATGTTTCTAAGTTTCAGTCTATTCTAAGTTACTCGATTTTTCAACCTCTAGGATTTCCACTAGTGCTACAAAGATTTCTACTAGTACTCTACCCCTAACAGTGCTACAACACAAAAGAAAGTAAAGATTACTCAAACAATCTATATACACTATACCACTCAAAATATCACAAGATTAGGACACAATATCATGTGTCCCCAGCAACGGTGCGAGTTTGATAATGTTGTCAACACACTATCAAATCACTAGATCTCCTTTAATTTTTGTAATGTAAAGACTAACCTAGGTTAATTCTCATAAGGACACAATCATATTATGCCTAATCTTGTTGATCAAAAACCAAAAAAATGTGAAAAATGGGGGTTTGGATGATACAGAATTATGCAGAACAAGAATTATGTAGAACAAAGTTTATGAAAAACAAAATGGATCTAAAATGATTTGTGTAACATCAATTCAAAGATTCAATCATGCAATAAGTTATCATGGTTCTAAGAAGGATGGAATTTCATATCAACCTAAGTTTCTTTAGATAATCATCTAACATTCGTCTATGCATATTGAGATCATAATCGCAGCTCCTAATAAGCATGGATTCAGGATCATAACTAGTTGATTTTAGGTTATTAATCGATTACCTAATAGAACACAATCCAAAACCCAAACAAGATCACAATCATGAAAATGGATTAAGAATTAAAAAGACAAACAATAGAAATTACACAAGGAAGAAAAATAATCAAGAACTCAAACCGATTTGCATTCTTGAACCTTGAATTGACATAGAAACTTAGCCTTCCATGGCCATCGTCATAGAAAACTCAACAAAATACAGAGAAGGAAAAACTAGAGAAAATTGCAAAATAACACAGCAAAAAATTATGGAGAAGAGAGGAAAGCTTCTTATGCAAGAAACCCTTTCCACTTCCCAAAACCCAAGAGTCTCCAAAAAGTTTCTAACTAACTCCTCAACTTCCTAATGATTTCATGCTTGAAAATTTCAAGGAAAATGGGCTTCGACAAAAGATTTAGCAGCCCAAAAGCCCACCAACCAGGGCATCATAATTTGGGCCATAATCTACAAGGAAAAGCCCAATCAAAGTGTAGAAGCAGTAACTTCACATTCATATTTGACACTACATATGGTCGAACTGGATTGAATATAGAGAGAAGTTATAGATCTTTGTCTTATCTTTCCAGGGCTACCAAGATTATCCAATTTGAAGGTCTGTAGATCTAGATATGGTCTACACAAGATAGCAACCTCATAATGAAAATTAAGTCCGAAAATAAGCAAAGATTAGCAACTAACCCCAATTAAGTTCAATGGCCCAAGTCTTAATCAATGTGTCAAAATTAATCAGAAAATAATGTCAAATATGTCTAGTATAAGTCATTATTAGGTGCCTCAAAAATGCTCTATCACATAGCCTAAGAACAAAACCTCAAATGTACAAAAAGTGCATTTTTCAAGACTTATATACAAGCATTCTTGTCTAAGCAATAATAACACACTCTTAATATGCAAGATATGGTCATGAATACAGCTAGAATAAACAAGTATATTATCAAAGTATACAACCATGCATTTATGAATGAAAGATCTAAGAACATGGTTCATCAATCTCATGAAAGTACTTAGGGTGTTAGTCAAACCAAAAGGTATAACCAACCATTCATATTGTCCAAGTTTAGTTTTAAAAGCAGTTTTCCATTCATCCCCCTCTTTTATACCTATTTGATGATACCCATTTCACAAATCTATTTTTGGAAACACACATGCACCATATAATTCATCAAAAAAATCATCTAGGCACGGGATTGGGTGTCTATATCTAATTGTAATAGAGTTTATAGGCCAACAATTCATACACATTCACCAAGTACCATCCTTTTTAAGTACTAGAGTTATAGGCACAACACACAAACTTTAACTTTCCCTTACCAAACCTTTGTCAAGAAATTGTGTCACCTATCTTTGTATTTCTTTAGATTCCTCACAATTGGCTCTATAGGTAGGACGATTAGGCAAAGAAGAACCTGACACAAAATTAATTTGGAACTCTATCCCTGGAATACATGGAAATCTTTTAGGCATTTATATTTGGAAAGGTGTCCTTGAACTTCTCAAGTCTTCTTTCAAAAGCTATAGGCAAACTTTCTAAAGAAAAATTCAACACTAGACACATATTAGTAGGCCAAAACAATAAGCATTGTTTTTTACTTAAAAAGATTTTTTTTTTGACAGATTTTCTACTGACTAAGATATTTTCACTTTTATCTTTCTTATCTTTTTTCTTTAGTTTTTTCACTTTTTATTTTTTTTCTCTTAATTTATTTTTTCTCTGTCTATTTTTTTTTCATTATAAGTTTATCTTCTATAACTTCCCTAGGTGTCAAAGATTTGAGAATTACCTTATTACCTTTGTAGATAAAGGAGATTTTGTCGATTACACTATCATGTGTAACTTTTCTGTCAAATTGTCATAGTCTTGCCAACAAGATGTGGATGGCTTCCATAGGTACAATGTCATAAAGAATTTCATCCTTATACTTACTCAAGGTTAGTTCAATATTCACTTGCTTATCGACAACCATCTCTCCTTTTTCATTGAGCCATTGAAGCTTATAGATTTTAGGATGGGGAATAATAAGCAAACCAAGCTTTTCCACTAGTCTTAAACTAGCTACATTTATGCTGCTACCTCCATCTATTATGAGAGAACAACATTTTCCTTTAACCATACATCTCGAATGAAAGATATTCTCCCTTTGTGATTGATCATCCCTTATAAATGCACTCATTAGTCTCTTTACCATTAGAAAATCTCCTTCATATAGTACTTCTTCAATAAAGTATCCTTCACTTCCTGAAGTTTATGCTTCTTCTTGGGAGCTTTCATTGTCAATGTCATTAATCTCTAATGATCATTGTCCTTTGTTTGTACATTGAGAGATAATGTGTCCTTTTCCTAAACACTTGAAGCATTTAATGTTATTAGATTTATAAGTATTAGGGTTAGAAATATTTACCTTACTTACCTTGCCTTGATGGCCTTTGAAGGGTGCACTCCCATTCTTAGGACTTTTGTCCTTTTTAAGGAGTTTATCTTCTCTCCTTTCCTTACCCTTCCAATTGGTGCTTGTGGTAGGGTAGGATTTTTTTTTCCATGCCTCCTAAGTTACGATTTAACCTTAGAGGCTTGATGTACATGAGTAGATAAAGAATATAATCATGTAACTACACAATGACTTCAATGTCTCTATTCAAACCATGCAAAAATATTACCATTGTGGCTTCTTAAGACTCAAAAATTTGAGCTCTAATTATAGTCACTTCCATCTCCTTAAAGTACTCTTCGAAACTTCTAGAACATTGATACATTTTTTGTAGTTTTACAAACAAATCTCTCTTATAGTACAAAGGCACAAATCTCTCCCTTATCTCTCGCTTTAACTCCTTTCATGATTCAATGGATGTTCTCCTGATGCCCCTAATCTACAAGGCAATCTCATTCCATCAAATCAAGGCATAACCCTCAAAAGATAAGTTTATAAGCTTGACCTTTGTTAGATCTTCACAATTTAAACAATCAAGATTCTGTTTAACTTTCAATTCTTATTCATAGTAATCATCAACACTATCATAACTAGAGAATGTTGGGATTTTACCTGTAATGAAATCCCAAGGACTCTTTTGGGCTCATTGTAAGTCCTTTCATGTTTTTCTACAACTCTTTCACTTGTAAGAGATCTACTACACTTACTATTACAACTTTCATTATTATTATCACTACTACTACTAACTCTTTTGGATTTTTTTGCTTCTTCTTTCAACTTGCTCCACGATCTTATTTTTTCATTTACATTGTGAGAATAAATTCTCATAGATTCCAAGCCTCCTCCAAGCTTTTCAATCTTCTCTTTAAGTTTATTCATGTACTTCATCATTAACTTGGACTTAGGAGAAAGATCTTCCATATTGAAACTCGAACTTGCCATCCTTTTGTCTCACTTTTTTCTCCCTTACTTCACACTACCTAAGCCTCCACAAACCTCCAAGCAACCTGAAATTTTGAAAAATAAAGATACAAGAAAGAAAGACAAGCCTCACCACTTAACTAAGTGTTCACACTCACACTCCTGTTTGCACACTTTAGAGGCTTTTTCTCTAATGTATTCTTTTTCCTTTTACCACTCTTCTTTTATCTTTGGTTTGTAAAAAAAAATCTTAATTCTTTATGAAGCTTTTAGATGCAAGTGAAATACATTAAATCTCATAGGACTCTTAATAATTCCAAAGGAGAGAAAACTCAAATGTCAAAACTAAAAGAGGCCTACGGAAATGACAAACAAAAAAGTATAGAAAAAAATAGCTAAAATCAAAGTGAAATTTAATAGACAAGATGAAGACTCAAGAATGGATTTAGAAACTAGAGCATGTAGGGGTTTTAGCATATAACATCTAACAAGTCTAGCCAATACAACCACTTTATACAATTTCCAAGACTACAACATACAACAACATAATTGTTACTACTCTAGAATACTATCATGCCATCATACTAGTAGCATTATTTTTTCAAGAAACTTTACTCAATCTTTTTGCAAACTTTCTTTCACTTTTTATGCCACAATAACAAATTTTTTTCCAACAATATACATTTCTTTCTTGGTGCACAAGTAACACAAACCACATGCAACACCACTTGTTTTTCAACACAAATTTTCCAACACTCTTTAATGGCTTTCATATGAACTTCCTTCGCTCTCAAGATAGAAATTCAATTTTTTTAAACACTATAGTACTTTCACTCAAGTATGAACAATATTCGGCCACGAGAATATGCTAAAGAACTCAAGAAAATGAACACATAAACAAATAACAAGTTATGGTTCAAGAACTTCAATAAGACAACAATGGTGGATTTGTGTTTTATTTCTTGGCAAACCCTTATGCAAGAACTATCAAAAGACTCAAGAACAACATGGAAACATCACAATCATGCACGAAATGCTTAGGTGAACAAAACCGATGGAAAAAGAATGAAAAGGGACCAAGGAAGAAGGAAACTCAAGCATCCAAAAAGCTAGGACTTATCAAGGCCATTGCTATGAGCTTTTGGGGGAAGATGATGCTTGGACATGGTGTTTTCCTTCCAAGAAGATGACAAGAAAATGCATATTTCAAGTGCTCTTTATACTACTTGATAGGAACGACCTTAGGAACTATTGAAGTCTTGGATCTCACAAGCCTCCTTAGTGCAAGGAGCCTCATGAAATGGAAGAATAAAAGGAAGAAGAAACATAAAATGTGGGTAAAAAAGGAATGGAATTAGTGAACTCACCACTCACCTAAATATTGAGGAATATAAGAGCAAATGAGATTCACCACAAGCCTCTTGAAAACTTGATAAGAATTGAAGGATCTTGTCCAAAACAAGATAGAGATTTGTGTCTCAAAGTTGCATAACAACATACTATTCTTTCATTTAACAAAAGGTATATTACAGCGGGGTGGAGATGGCTTTATATAGCCTCCTACACACCTAGCCTTTATTTGGATAGAATGATATTCTATCTTGCTATCAAAACAAGTTACAAGGCTATCCAAGCATAGGCTTATCCTAATCATATTTTACAAAGCCAAACAAACATGCCTTTAATGTACTTTGAGTGTTAAAGCTAAGACTTTACAAATGTTTTTCAAATGAGATCCTCATGCTTCTAAGAAATTAAGGAGCAAGCCCATACAGAGTATATGGTTGGGCTTGAGGTTGGGCTTAGACTTAGGCCTAAGTCCTCCAAGCTTCTAAGAAATCCTAGTTTTTGAAACACTTCTTCTTGTAGTCTTCTTAGTCTCCCTCTAGTCATACGGACTTTTAGAGTTTGACTATCTCTTGCCTCATGCTCCTCTTCTATATCTTTTTAAGTGCTACCCAAATCCTTATCAAGTAATAATAAAAAGTTCATCATTGTCATAACATGTGCATTTGTGGAGTGTTCTTGTGGTTGATATAGTATTGTGTGTTTTATGTTTATACACAACTTTATGCTCATACCACGAGCTTGTAGTGAGATATATTCTCACTCTCTCTTTGTGTTTGGACTGATCAAGATTTGCAGGTAATGTAAAATGGGAGCATGAAGAGTGAGTTGAGACTCTTTTATTATTATTCACTTTTATTTGTTTTTTCAAACTTATATGATTTAATAGGATGTGACATCAAGTTGAGTTTGTAATAAAGATTTATAGATTTTGTGTTTCCAAAGATTTGTTATGTCATTTATTTTAATTGAATTTTTGGAGTGTTATTAAGATGTTTATTTTCAATATAATTAATAAATAAATGTGAACCTTTTACCTTGAAGATGAATGATTTAAATTCCTAATTTTTCTCATATTATATTATTTATTAATAAATAGGATATAGAGTAAAGGGTATCACAAATGTATTTGAATGTAAATATATAAGAGGTAGAATAAAAAAAAAATTCAATTTAAAAAACGAAAAATATTGATGCTGGTTCAACAACTATTTATGCAATAATTCCTTTAAAAAAGTAAAAAATAAAACCTACAACAACAATTAATTCTTTATAGATTTGCTATTATAGATTAAGGTAATCATAAACGTATAATCTATTATAGATTAAGATTCAATTCTGTCAAATAATTTTTATAGTAATTTTTCAACATGTTTTTTTTTTTTTTTTTAAATTGTCACTCTTGACTCTGACTGACTACGTCTGCAAGATTATGGTAAAACTTGAGATGATAAGTAATTAAAATTGATAAGTGTAAACACATAAAAGTTTTGACAAATAAATTTTCACCATAATTACACATGCTTATTTTCTTCTTCTTTTGCCTTCAAACGACGAACTAATTACAGTCCAAGAAGTACGAAGTAAATTATTGATATGGGCAACGAAATAACCGTTCCCAAGATAACCCTGCAAATTTTGAGAAATCTATTTTAGAATTTAAATATAAACATGTTATAAATTCTTACAAACATGATAATGCATGATATTAGTTTTGTAAATTTTTTTGTTACTTTATATTTTTAATATTTGTTAATATTAGTATTTTTAATTTTAATCCTTAATTCTAATTAATTTAGTACTAACATAACAAATAAAATAAAAAATATTAATTAAGATAATAAAGACAATATAAAATATTTAAATTAAAATAATTAAATTATTTTTAGGTGCATAATTCAATTAAGTAATATATATTATTTAAAATAAATAAATAATTACATATAACTTATTTTATAATTATCTTATTTATGTAAAAAAAATAAATATATTAATTAATTGTATTATGCACCTAAAATTAATCAAATTATCTTAATTAAATTTTTTTATTAACTTAATTATTTCAATTAATATTTTTATTTTATTAATCATATCAATAATAAGTTAAAGAAAGTTAATGGATGTAAAAATGATAATAATAAAGATTAAAAAAACTAAAAAAAAATGTTAGAAACTTAAAAATAATAAAAATTTACAAAAATAATTTATAAAATATTAAAACATATTTAAACCTATGTTGATCGGGTATATTCGCAAATCACAAATACATTTTTAATAAATGTTAATTTAAAAAACATACGCACTTACGCCGTGCTTAGTATTTCTGCGTGGAGATTGTATTCCTTGGCGTATACAAAAGAGATGACAGCTTGAGGAAGAGCAGCCTGCAAAATTAAACATGAATGATGAAATAAATAATTATATATGGCATTATGATTTAAGGGTAAATAACAGTCATCTCCGTTTCAAAATAACAGTGAACCATGTACTTGTGAAAAAATTACCCAATCATTTAAATTCAGTAAACTTGAGAATTTGTTTTGTTGGGAAAGTTTCCCACCCTACCTCAATTCTTAATATATAACTTATATATTTGTTGAATAATATCACCTATTATCAATTTTTTTAAACTAAAATCTGACATAGAACCTAAATTCATCTTAATTAAACGTTTATCGTCACCATATCCTTCTTATCACAAAATTAAGGTGGAGTGTAATTTTTGGGCAAGAAACAAGGCTCGCTGTTATTTTTCAAAACCTGTAGGTGGGGAGTGAATTAAATTTACTCTAATTAATTTGAGAAATTCGTAAGTGGGTTAATTTCGTTTACTTGAACAATTGCAACACGTAAAAGAACTCCTCGGATTCCGATGACTATGGCGGTTACACTAATCACTGCTGGAGCAATCAAGATCCGCAAAGCCAAAGAAATTGCTGCCCAAGTTTTTCCACAAGCTATGATCTTGGGTTGTAATGCCATGAATAGACCTATTTAAGTAAGTTCCATTAGGGGTGAGAGAGTGAATGACAAAACAAAGGCATCAAAACATAAATATAGATACATGACTACACCAAATTATAAAATATATATATATAGATATAGTACTTGTGAAATGCAAAAGAAACTCTAACTGAAATTTTCTTTTTAAACTTCCTATTTATTATTTGAAATTTATTAAAAATTATATTTTTTTATAAAAAAATTAGTTCTTATCAAAACTTGTTATTTCTAATAAATTTTAACTAGTAGTAGAGAAAGTTTAAAAAAATAGTTTCAAATTTTGTTAGTACTCCTCTTAGGATATGTTCGAACAAACTTATTCATAAACATTTATAGGAGAAAAAAAAAAGAAATAAAATAAAATAAATTTTTCTCTAAGTCAAAATTAGTTTATGTATAAGCTATTTTGTAGAAGTCCTCTCCTATTAGCTTCTCTAAAAATTGATTTTTAATTTGTGCATAAGATAATTTTGCCTTATAAAAAACTTATTTTATTTTTCTTTTATATTTTCTCTTCTTACAAATATTTATAGATAAGTTTATCAAAACAAACTCTTAGTAATGTACAATTAGATATTATTTAGGAAGAATATTTTAGAAAATTATAATTTTGATTTTTCTTAAAATACACTTAAAGTATAATTTACTAAAATACTCAATAAGTATAAACTAGAAATTTTTTATTAATGTACACACAATTGATTTTTAAAAATATTAACTTTTAGATTTAAAAATTTTAAGCAAGTTAGGATCGAAAGCTCATCAAGGTCAGGACCTTCAAGCTTATCCTTGTGTTTAAATAAGTATTTACAAATTACTCATTGTCATATTGACAACAAGATTCAAGGTCAGGACCTTCAAGCTTATCCTTGTGTTTAAATAAGTATTTACAAATTACTCATTGTCATATTGACAACAAGATCCAAATTCACATTCTTGTAGGATATAAGTCTAATTCTTACCAACTAGACCCACCTTGATTGGTTAAAAAATATATTAACAAATTTTATATAATTTCAAATTTCTAAAAATATGTCTAAATGTATAGTTTTCCATATATATATTTCTTTTAATCTTAATCATTTAATTATATATAATCTAATGATATATATATATAAATATATTAACAAATTTTATATAACTTCAATTTCCTAAAAATATATCCAAATGTATAACTTTTCATGTATATATTTCTTTTAATCTTAATCATTTAATTATATATAATCTAATGATTTATATATATATATATATATATATATATATATATATATATATATATATATATATATATTTCATTTCTCACAATAAAATATACGTTTTATATAATAACTTTTAAAAACAAGTATTGTTCCAATAACACATTGTACATAATAAATTTTATTGATCTAACAATTAAATCAAAAGTTGTAAAATAGATCAACTATACAATTTTTGTAAAAGTTTAACGTTATTTGATTAAACAAATTTCATTTGATGTATAATATAGTTTTTAAAAGTATCAATAAATACTGTGAGGTTATATAAGGATACATATCTTGTTTATCTAAACTTTTGCCTGCATGATTAAATAACGAGTCAATATCAAAATATTTAGTGGTTAAATAAATAAAAATTCAATATATATATGAAGTTATTAAAGGGAGTAGTTTTATTAATAATTACGTACTTCTAAAATAATTTGATTTCTCTATCTATATATATAACATAATAAATTCTTAGAGATGATAAACTAAATCTATATTTTTATTTTTAATTTGAGTATTAAATTGATCGATATAAAAATATAAAGATTTTGGCCATATTTTAAAATATATATATATAGAAACTAAAAATATTTTTTTATCATTAAAATTGGCTTAAACAAATCTGTCATTTTTTAGAAAACAAAATATTTGTGTCCATGCAGCACGTGTGTCGGAATGAAAGTAAAAATGGATTCTTTGTAGTTTTAAAATCAGGAATAGTCTGACGATAAATCGGTCTGGTGATTGGTTTGTTAATTCTAGAAAATCAAGAGTATTGTAAAACTGGTGAAAACTAGTTAATTAGTTTAAAATCGGTGAAAATTGGTTCACAATAATTGAAAATTAATAAAAAAAAAATAAGTGAAAACTAATAAAAATAGGTGCAGAGAATTGTGGATTTTTTAAAAAATGATATATCTTTTTCAATTTTTTAAATGTAATCTACAACATTTAGATGATAAATAAAAATACATATATAATAAGAATTACAAATAAGAATAAACTATTTTATCAATCATTATTAATTTCTTTCTTATAAAAAAAAATTTAGTCCTTTATATTAATTATAATTTTTCATATTTTGATTCTTATATTTTTATATTATATTAATTTATATTTTTTTATTCTAAATGTAAACTTGTTATTATTAATAGACTTTGTTGTATTTTTATTATAATGTAAATCTAAAGTACTATACTATATTTGATTTAGACTTTTATGTATGAATGTTAACAGTTTATAAAATAATATTATATTTTAATTTTTAGTGTTTTAAGATTATTGATATTATATTTATTTTAATTATTATTTTTTTATTAATACTGATTTGATCATAATTAACTATAATTGAATTATTGAACTAGATTCAGTTTCTTGACTGTTTTTTATTCTAAAAGTATTATTTTTTTATATTCAAAGGGGTAAAAAAAAATGTTATAAACTAGTACCTAGACTGAACATGGCCATTCCCGTCGTGGTTTTTGAAATAATTAAAATGGAATCAACTACAATTGAAGGCAATTTGATGTTCCACCTGCCAATGCACACAACCAGAGATTGATGAAGGGAAATACATCTTCAATAATAATAATAATAATAATAATAATAATAATAATAATAATAATAATAATAATAATAATAATAATAATAATAATAGTAATAAAAAAGAGAAAATTTAGTATCTACATTTTTTTATGCATTTTATCCTCTTGTCTAACTGCATACTTTTTTTAAGAATTTCTCTGAAATTTTTTTGTGCCCACTTTGAAGTAAAGAGAGCCCACCGCTAAACCTTCTTTCCGATATTTACGGTCTATGACAATTATTTGATAAATTTGGATGAAAAAGTATCATACTTAAATAAAATAATTATACATATGAAACGATATATTAAGAAAAAAAAGTAAAACTAACAGGCATTAATATATAATAAAAAAATATCACCTAATCACAAATTATTATTTATATAATAAATTTATTTATATTTATAATAATTATGTTAAAAATACCACTGATTTAATTGAAGGTGATTATAAAAGTGGTTACCACTACTACTCCATGAACGTTAAAGTCAATAAAAAAAAAATTATAAGAAAGTCAAATTTTATTAAGAAACTAAGGACAGATAGACGTGTAGTCACGGTCTTTCCACTCATAATAATACTAATAATAATAATAATAAAAGAGAAACATGTTTTGGTCGCCCTAATTTTTTATTTATTTTACCTCTCATTTATTATGACAAATTTGGATTAAAAAATTGTTAAAAATTATTATGATAAAATAAAATACTATTGTAAAAAACATAAAGTGATATATATTAAAAAAATCAAATTTAAATTAACACTTGTCAATATATAATAAAATTATTTCATATAATATCAAATTTACGTTTATCTAAAAAATAAAAAATGCAGATAGACAGACACACAGTGCAATTATCTTTCCACTATAATAATAATAGTAATAATAATAAAAGATTTTTTTCCTCGATTCATGGGAGCATCGACGTAGAAAGACAAAATAGACTATAGAGGCAAAGGGTGCTTGAAAAATACCTAAACGATATGAGAGACCATGTGAAGCCCAGAACACTCGCGTAGATATTAGGATTTCTGATGAGATTCCTCCCAACCATGGTTAAAATGAGCCTTGTCATAACACTAGGACGTGGCATTTGTTGCTTTTTGTTTGCATCTCCTTCAATTTTTACCTCGCTTAAAGGATATTGGATCCCATCCACCATCCCAACCTCCCTGCCTCGGATTGCTTTAGGAATGCTCATGTCAATCGATTTGTGTTTCACTGCATGCCAAATGAGATAGTCTGAAGTAGTCTGCAATGCCCATAATCCTTCGGTGTATGTTTAAATTTGTGTTGGATCATTACGCGAAAAAAAGTACTGCGTAGAAAATCCAACATAATTTAGATAAATAATGTTCATTTAGTTAATGTTTATGTTAGAGATTTGTTTTGGGTTTAAAAATTAAATTTGAGTTAAAATAGTTTTAGATAGTATCAATAAAAATTAATTGGGGTCAAAAATTAATTTGAGTTAAAATAATCGATTTCCATACGGTATGAGTTAATTTTTAAAACTAACATTACTTATTTTGCACTATTGCTCACCTTAAAATACAACTATTGATTTAAGAGAGAGTGAAGAAAGCAAACCTCGATTAAAAGCGTCCCTCCTCCAAATTCTTTTCTCATGGATTTTGGACCTCTCCTCTTCAAAATCAAAACTGTTACTTAGGAGATCACGTGTTGTATTAAAACTTGAAGCTCTTTGCATGGATGAATGGACCCAACAGGTTGAACGGTTACAGGAGTTGTTTAGTGAAGAACTCCTGATCACCACGTGAAGTTCCCCATTTTCTCTCCGTGCATCAGCTTGCAACGTCTCCTTACCGTTGAGAGAGCTAACATCAGAATGAACCGTGAGTGAGTTGATGGAAGCTCCATTCTCAGGGAAGTGCTTACAAATGAGGCGCTTAGCCCCTCTGTATTCGTATAAGAAGAGCAATAGAGTGATCCACAAGATACCCTGCATAAACACAATTTGGCTCATGAGAGTGGCTGATGAGTCTCCATACATGGCCGTTAGAAGAGGGACACCCAAGACGAGTGTGTTTGGCAGAGAGGTAAGTGAGAAGAGGGTGAGGGTCCAGTCAAGGCTGCCACTCTTTGTGAAGGCGGTCCACAGAAAAAGAGCACCCAGAATCATTACTTTTTGAAGAGTGTCTGCCGCTATGAACCTCAAGTTCATAGCGTAAGGGTTGTTGGAGGATAGGAATTCGAAAATAAGGAAAGGAGATGCAAACATTGCCACAAAGCGGTTTATGCCAGAGCACTGTTCCGGGCTGAAGATCTTCCACCACTTGACTGAACCATAGGCCAATATCACTGGGATATATAGGGGCACAAGAGCTGCCACAACATTGTATACTTCTTTGCCGTTGATCATGGTTATATCAAGACGAGAGTAATAAGGAGAGTTGGGCAATGAGACTTAAAGAGATGCGAAATGTTGAAGGTGACGGAAAGGATCGAACTCTCATGAGAACGATGCCAAAGAGGTTGAAATTTGTAGTGACTTGCACATTAATCAGCAATATATATAAACTTCTTAAAATCTGTTAGACTACAATTATTATCTTCATAATATATAATAAAAAATTAATTATATAATATTTATCTTCCGGCTAACGTTTTAAACAACTCCCAGCATATCAACTTTTAACAAATTCTGATGCTTTTAACAACTTCCAGCATAAACATCCACTGCACCCATCCCAAACATATCAACTTTTACCTCCAGAACCCAATTGCTCACCCATTTTACCACATTTGACCCTACATGCATTATTGATATCTGTAACAGCAATTGGTATTGTTTGGCATCAATGTGGCAGCACAATGACATCAAAAGTAAATGCATAATTGTAACCATACAACGTAATAGTTAATAAAGTCAGGTTTCCCCTAGTCTCTAATTCCCACCACCACGGAGTGCATATGGCATAATAAAAATGACAGTTGCTAGCTATCCCCCTTTTGATGCTCCTACCGTTTATGTGTAAGCACGTGATTCCTTTGCAGAACATGTCTTTGTTACAAATTTACATCAAAATAAGCTAGGTTTAAATATAATTATCAGGGTGTGACTGTTTGGTGTTATACATCATTAACAGGGAAATTTATCAAAACTTAACTAGGACCGTATGTCTCTCCATAATCAATTCAAAAGATCAAATTTATTGAAAAACTTCAATGGGAACTAATAACTACTTTCTGGTTGTGTTGCTATTTTTATTGTTTCAGGGAAGATGCTTGGGCGATACTAATTACCAAACAAAGTGGTCCTCATAGAAAATTAGTTAGCAAGATGCTTCCTTCATGTAAAAAAGAACAAAAAAAAAACCTCCTTTCTAAACTTATAGTAGGTCTTGTTTGTTACATATTAGATAAAACGTGTGTATGAACTTTTGGGAGAATAGATTGGTTCTTCAGGTTACTGGAATTAGATTTGACCAAACTCATTATGTCCCATTACTAAATATTGATTTATGTATATGAACGACTGTCACCTCAGAGTTGAGCTGGTGAACAAGACATTTTTTTTTTTAACAACTTTTCTATCAATTGTTACATCTTATAATTCACTTTTACTATTTGGTATTTAGGTATTATACATACATAAAAATGCAAAAAAAAAAGTCGCAATTTCTGATAGTAAAAAATATATTTCTTGCAGCTTGAAAATGTTAAAAATGTCCTTTTTAGAAGTTATAATGAGCTGCCAGTTCCTTGTGCGCCACAAACAACTACAGGAATTTAAACTAACTAGTAGTAATTTTGCCAGAAGTGGGTGGGGATTTATGGCGGTTAAAAATCACCAAAACTTGCTAGAAAATGCAATATTTCTGTCATTTTTAGTATCTGTAGCGATTTTCAACGGCTAGAAAATGTACACTTCTGTAATTTTTAATCAATTTTTTGTATTGGTTGAAGGCCCCAATAAATTGTCTGTAAATTATTTTTTGGTAATCTTTTTCACTCAATATTATATATTTTTATTACTTTTCATCTATATTATGTTACAAAGTCAACAGTATTATAATTAATTATAATTTTGGTTACTATAAAAAATTAATATTAGTAAAAAATACAGAGACTTGAGAATTTTAAATATTCTATTTTTCCTTTTGGTTTCTCTCAGGTTTCAACAACTTCAATATTGTGCTAGTTATTGTTTTTACTATAAATATTTTGCTCGTCTAACTAAAAATCCCTTCGAAAAAAACTACACAATTAATGTGTTACATGAACAATTTCAAATTCTCTTATATTAATTATCAATATCAATTCATCAAAACAATACGCCCTAGGATTTCGTGCAGTAAAAAAAAAGTTTGCACATTTTTTACCACACTAAATAGTAAACTTTTTAATAAGTCTCTTGTAAGTAACCGATAACAATGTTCTTGGGTTTACTACATTCTTCTTAATCAATCTAATCAAGAATAGCCTATAATAAAAACTCTAATCAAGAATAGACTATAGAGTAACCAAAATGTACTTGGGCTTACACTATATTCAGCTTAATCAATCTAATAAAAAATGGACCAGAAGCATTACTAGAAAGGCCCTATCAGTAAAGTGTGGATAGGTAAGAGTCATTTTGAGGAGGTTGGTAAGAGTCGAAGTGTAGATAAGAAGGTAGGTTAATAATTTCATACTCATGTGGAGACAAGGTAGATTGGTCTTAGAACTATTGGTTCGGGTTCATGATGTTGTAAGAAAAGAACAAAACATTTTTTTTCTCAGACACAAGGACCCTCAACATCTAACCTTAAGAGAGCATCTTTCACAACAGAAATGCTACCATAGTCCTTCTCCCATCCAAATTTGTACTTTCCTAATTCTTTCACACCATGTGACAATTACAATGGACGCAATGTCTATTCTCACATCAATTCCAAGAACCTTCCAAGAACCTTCCAAGAACCTTCCGAGTAATGAAGGTTTCTTCAATGCCATAGTTTGTCTAGAATTCTTTGATTAGCTTTGCACGAAGTGCTTGTTCATTGTCAAAGAAAGATAGGATGTCACATGCTTTGAGATCAACAGTTAAATCATGACTCATCTTCGCAAGAGCAAGTATATTAAAGAAGTAGTTTGTGTATACCACAAGTTTTTCAAGATTCTCAGGTCTGTTTTCAAAAGATGTTTCGAGCAAGTTAAGGTTTTGGGCCATGGTGATGTGTTTAGGTTTAGGGTTCAGAGAGTTGAAAGAAAATAAATTTTCACAAGAATTTCACAAAGAGTTCCGCAAGAATTCTTGATGAAAAGTTTTAAAAACGAAACTTATTATATAAAAGACATTTGGAAAAAATGACAAAATCATTTATAGTAAAAACATAGTCATTGGAAACCTACAATGGTTAAAAGAAAGTTTTTATTGAAAAGAAAAAACATTTGACTCAATAATAAAGAAAAGAGATGAACTTATATAATAAAACATGTAACGCAAGATGTATATGCTTTGGACGTTGTAAGCTTTATGGATGCATAATGCTTTGAACGCATAAATCACTTAAACTTTAAACCTCATGAATTTCATATCCATAAGATCTTTGATATGAATGAGTTTATCTTTAAGAATGAGTTTGGTAAAGATGTCATCCAATTGTTCATCTATGTTGATAAATTTTATCTCCAAGATCCATTTCTAAATATAACTCCTTATAAAATGATATTTAATTTCTCTATGCTTAGCTCTAGAATGCAATATGAGGATTTTTGGAAAGATTTATAGTAGGAATATTATCACAAAGTAAAGGAATGTAACTCACATATAAGTTGTAGTTCTTAAGTTGATTCTTAATCTAGAGAAGTTATGAGCAACAACTAGCAGTAGATATGTATTCTGCTTTTGTAGTGGACAAGGCAATGATGCCTTATCTCTTGCTTGCCCAAGAGCTTAGGTTGGCTCCAATGAAGTGACAACCATCATTAGTGTTTTTTTTTCTATTTTGTCTCCAACATAATCAACATCACACTAGTCTTTTAACCTATACTTATCAGATTTCTTAAACCACAAACCAAGATTAGTAGTACCTTTAAGATATTTGAAAATACACTTAACTACTATTAGATGTGATTCTCTAGAACCAGCTTGAAAACATGTGCATAAATATACACTAAACATGATATTTAGTCTAGATGTAGTTAGATATAAATAGAATCAATCATACCTTTGTATGCAATTTGGTCTACGTTTTAATCAAAATCATATAAAGTCAAGATAGATGTTGGATGCATGGGTGTAGACATAATCTTACAATCATCAAGCTTGAAGTTTTTGAGTAACTCTTTTACATACTTTGTTTGATAGATGTATATGCCATCATTTGTTTGCTTGATCTGAAGTCCCAGAAAGAACTTTAATTCTCCCTTCATGCTCATTTCAAATTCCTCCTACATCATCTTATAAAACTCTTCACAAAGAGATTTATTAGTAGCTCCAAAGATAATGTCATCAACATAAATTTGCACTATAATAAAGTATGAGTCATAGTTTTTGCATGTGTCAACTTTTCCTCTTTCAAAACCATTTTCAATAAGAAAGGAGTTCAATATGACATACCAAACATGAGGTGCTTGCTTCAATGCATAAAAGGTTTTCTTTAAATTAAGAACATGATTTAGAAAAACATCACTCTCAACCCCAAAGGGTTGTTTGGCATAAACTTCCTCATTTATTATATCATTCTAACAAGCACACTTAATATTCATTTGATGCAGTCTCATATGATTATGAGCTACAAAGGATAATAAGATATGAATGGGTTTTAATCTAGCCATAGGAGCATAGGTTTTAGTAAGGTCTATTCCATCCTGTTGAGAATAATCTTGAGCTATTGACCTAGTCTTGTTTCTAAAAATCCACTTTGTGCCAATGATGAACTTATCTATAGGTAGAGATAGTAGTTTCCAAACATCATTCTTTTGAAACTAGTCTAGTTCTTCCTGCGTAGGTTTTGTCCAACCTTCTTCTAAAAGGGCATCATCTATGCTCTTGGGTTCTAACTCAAAAATTAAAGCAATTTGAGCTTGATCTTTGAAGGTAGATCTTGTTCTTAATTTATCTTGGACATCTCCAAGAATCTATTGCTTTGGATGGTAAGTCTTCATTTGCCAGTTCCTTAAGGTAGGCTTAATCTTGTCATCTTTTGGCTTTTCAACCAAACTAGGTTCATTGGATAGTGTTTGTGAATCTTCAAGATTCATATATGTGCAAGATTCATTTAGCTCTGATAATTCCTTATCAAGCTTAGAGTTATTAAATTTTACAAGAATGGATTTCTCTACTGTCAAAGTCCTAGAATTATAAACTCTATAGGCTTTGGACATATCAGAATATTCCAAGAATTTTCGTTTATCTGACTTAGGATCAAACTTTCCTAGATTTTCCTTAGAATTAATAATGAAATATTTACTTCCAATAGGATGGAAATAAGATATGTTGGGTTGTTTACCCTTCAGTAGTTCATATGGAGTCTTTCTCAAGATAAGTCTAATATATATTTTGTATTGTAAATAATAGATTGTACTGATAGCTTCTTCCCAAAAGAACTAAGAGAGTTGTTATCATTTAAGATAGTTCTGGTCATCTCTTGAAGAGATCTATTTTTCCATTCCACAACTCCATTCTATTGAGGTATTCTTGGATAGGAAAAATTATGAACAATGTCATGTTCTTCACAAAACCTTTGAAAGTTTTTATTTTCATATCCTCCCCCATGGTCACTTTTGATAGAGAAAATGTTAATACCTTTTTTATTTTGAACTCTTTTACAAAATATAATGAAGACTTTAAAGGACTATTTCTTTTAGGTGAGAAATATAACTCATGTCCATCTAGAATAGTCATCAATTATAACACCCTAGTTTTTATTTTATTTTATTATTGGTTGTAAATATTGTATTTTATTAATTATTATTAATTAATGGTTTAATTATTTTATAATTTAATAAATAATATTTTGGGAGAAATATATGTTGGGTTTTAAATTTGGTTTTAATTAATTAAATTAAAATTAGGCTATTTAAATATGGTAAAAGCTCAAGCCCACATTAGACAACATAAGCTCATGCATCACCTCTTTCTCCTATATAGGAAGTAGAATAGCTCAAGTCTTACATCAGACAATATGAGCTCATGCATTGTCTCTTCCTCCTATATAAGGACTAGGATACTAATCAATATGGAAGGTAAGAGAACCTCCAAACAAGTTAGGTTTGGTGCAAAGCATTGAGCCCATGATAATTTAATTTTTTTTCATCTCTTAGAGTTTCCTCAAGAGATGTAGGGACCGTTTAGTCATTTCCCCACCTCAAGAGTTTGTTTGGGATTTACGTGGGAGCACACCATGCTCATCATGGGATGTGAGGACCGTTTAGTCATTTCCCCGCTTAATGTTTGTGTTTGATTGCCTATGTTAATTGATAGAGTGTTTAGCAGTTTTTCCACTTAGTGGTTGTGTTTGTCCACCTTTATCAACCGAGAGAGTGTTTAGTTGTTTTTCTACTTAGTGTTTGTGTTTGACTACCTTTATCAATTGATAGAGTGTTTATTCATTTTTCTACTTGGTACTTGTGTTTGACTGCCTTTGTCAATTGAAAAAGTGTTTATTTGTTTTCTTTTTGGTTGTTTATGTTTGATTGTCCTATGATTGACAAGGTGTATAGTTTTTTTTTTTCGGTTGTTTTTATTTGAACTGTCCTATGATTAATAAAGTATTTGATTGTTTACTTGTTGATTGCTTGTTTTTTATCGCCTCTATGATTGGTAGAGTGTTTGGTTGTTTGATTGTAGTTTCTTGCCTCTATCAATTTTTGTATGCCTTGGTTCCTTGAAGGGAGAATCAAGTTAATGACTTTTACCTATTATTAAAGATTGTATGTCTTGGTTTTCCAAAATTGAAACCCAATTAAGTGCTTATATTTGAAATTGTATGAAACTATGGGATATGTTTGTATATATTGTGATATGTTGAATTCAAGACATGATGAGTCATGATATGCATTATAATAATAATTGAAAATAATGATATGTGACATGAAAATGAGTAATAAGGATAAATGTCCTCGAAGGGTGACTTTGTCTGTGAGAGACAAGAATAGGCTTGGGGGACATTTATCTAATGATTGACCTAGCTTGTAAGAGGTAATAATGGTACTCACTAATCTGTGATGGGTTGGGAGATGAGGTGCCTAGCCTGTAAGAGGCAAGAATAGTCCTCATCGGCTTAATGTTGAAAGTGGAATAATGATTAAATTGAACTACATTTTATGCATCATTTTATGAAACAGACATGTAAGGAAGTAAACACACAAATTTCAATGGGTGTGATTGATCCCACGACCCGAGAATGATGATACAAGTCGAGTAGTATCTGAAGTGTTATGAAAGGGCATCATGCTAGTGTGGGTTAGCCAATAGAAAGGTTGAATTGCGTGCCTCTAGCCTATTTTCCTGGATTAGAGTTGGCATATGGAGTAGTATTAGGAGTGCATTACTATCATTCATGTGCATATATGGATTGTTTATTTTATATCTTGTAATTAATTGTGTGAGTGTGTGCTACTTATGTTGTGTTCATACCATGAACTTGAGTGAGGTATATTTCTCACTCCCTTCTGTAATACCGTTTGTGTTTGGGTTGGATGCAACCTTGCAAGCAACGATAAGTAGGAGCACGAGGATTGAGCTAGGCTCTTTATTTTATTGCTTTTCTTCTAGTTTCATGTATTTTGGGATTTGATGCTCTAATAGGACATGTGATATTCGCGCAATTGTAATTTCTTTATGATAGTATGATTTAGTTTATATTTTGACTCTTATAACATTAAAAATTGGTCGTTTGGAGTGACAATAGAGATACATGTTTGTCTTTAAATTACAATATGTGAAAAGGTAATGTGAAATCCTTTACCAATTGATGTATGTTGAAAGTTTAAATTTCTTTTAAGTTTATTTATTATAATTATATAGCATTCGGGGGTAAAGGCTTTCACATCAACCACTATAAGTTCATAATGTTTTCTACTCATAGAGGTAGTTTTGGTTGGACCAAACAAATCAATATGTAGAAATTCTAAAGGTCTAGAAGCTGAAACAATGTTTTTAGACTAAAATGATCATCTAACTTGTTTCCTTTTCTAACATATATCATATAAAATATCTACCTTGTAAACAAGACTTGGAAGACCTTTTATGAGGTTATGCTTTTTCAGCTTTGAGATAAGTCTCAAGCTTCATGTCCAAGATTTTTATACCAAGTTCATTGATCATTATTTATGGACACCAGACAAGCTACACTTTGATTTGTCAGGTCTGTTAGATTAATCTTATACATATTATTCTGTCACTTAACAAAAAACAGTAATGAACCATCTAGATTTTGAATTATGCATTCTCCTTTGTTAAAGGAAACATCATATCCACTATCACATAATTGACTTATGCTAAGTATGTGGTGTTTCAAATCTTCAACAAATAACACATTATCAATATAAGGGAAGGAATGCTTACCAATCCTTCCAATTCCAGCTATTTTACATTTTTTGTTACCTCCAAAAGTAACTCATCCTCCTGACTTGGGCTTAAGGTCTTGGAACATAGACCTTTCTTCCTATTATGTAAGCAACCACTATCTAGGTACAATGATTAGTGTCTTCTTCCTGTTGTCAAGCAAATCTACAATAAAAATAATCATGTTCTTAGGTACCCAAATTCTCTTGGGTCCTTTCTTGCCAATCCTGGATAGTTTGGACAATCCTTTTGGACGGTCTCTATAGTCATAAGACAAATGTCTAAACTTTCCACAATTTAAGCAATGTGAAGTGGATATATCTTTTTTCAAGTCCTTTTTCTTATCATGACCAATATCATATTTGTCATATGGATGTCTCTTACACATAAGGATCATTTTCAAGTGTTTAGACCCATTGAAAACCTTGGCTAGACTTTGTGTAAGGTCAATGATTTCCTTTTGAAGTTGTTCATTAACTTATAGAGTATTGACTTTGATTTCTTTCAAACTTTCATTTTCTTTCTTTATCCCATCATTTTCTTTCTACAAAGAGTCAAACTCTTTGGATATTTTGAAAACTTATTTTTCAAATCTTTATATCCTATTGAAAAATTGAAGAGTTTGAAAGGAGTTCTTGATAAGCTTTTCGAAGATGATTTAAATTATTAAATATTACCTATTTATCTTCGTCATCATCTTTTGAAGCTTTTTAAGCTTTAAGGGATATGGATTACCCTTCCTTTAGCCTTCATCTTCATTTAGTTAAATCTCATGAACCTTAAGGGTGCTAAGAAGTTCCTCTATGAGAAACTTCTTTAGGTCTTTGGATGCCATAAGAGTAGTTACTTGTGGTCTCCACTGTCTATGAAAACTTTGCAAAATTTTGGTTATATGATCATAGTTATCATATGTTTTGCCTAAAGACCTTAGATTATTTACAATTGTGTGGAATCTTCCAAACATTTGATCAATGCTCTTATGGTCCTCCATTTTAAATAACCCATACTAATGTACAAGCATGCTTATCTTTGACTCCTTTACCTATGATGTCCCCTTATAGGTTTGAGCCAGTGTGTCCCATATCTCTTTCGAGAATTGCAACTATGAACTTTTTTATATTCTGCTTCTGTTAAAGAATACATTAGAAATTTTATAGCTTTAGAGTTTAAAAGATACCTTGTCTTTTTTTATCTTCACTCCATGATGATCTAATGATCTCTATTTCATCTTTCTTTGTTGGAATGTAATTTCCATTTTCTACAATGTTCCACGTGTCAATATGATAAGCATCAAAGAATGCAATTATCCTTTGTTTCCAATACTCATAGTTTTGTCCCTTGAATAAATAAGGTATGTTGACAGCATGTCCTTGGTTCTCCATAGTGCTATGTGATAGAGTGTTTTTGAGGCACTCAATGATGACTTATGTTGGACATATTTGACATCTTTGACATCTTTTTATGGTTAATATTAACAAATTTATTGAGTCTTGGGTTATTGGACCTAATTGGGCTTAGTTGCTAATCTTTGCTTATTTTCGTATTTACTTTCATTATGATGTTCCTATACTGTACAGGTCATATATGGAGCCACACACCTTCAAATTATACAATATTGGTAGCTTTGGAAGGCTAAGGCTAAGATCTATAACTTTTCTCTTTTAGGAACAACTTTTCACTATCAAAAGTCCGCTTGAAGTTGCAGTCTCTGTACCTACTTTGTAGGCCTTCTCTTAGAAATTCTGGCCCAATTTTGGAACTCTTGTTGATGGGTCTTTGGTCCATGAATGTCTCTAATCCATAGAACCTTCCTTAGCATTCAGAGTATGTATTAGTTAGTTAGACAGTGGTTAGACACTTTACACTTTTCTTTTTGGAAATTATTGGATTATAAGCTTTCCCCTTTTTTCTCTCTTTTTTCTCTTGCAATTTTCTACTCATTTTTATTCTACACTTTTATGGTGATTTCCATGGAAGGCTAAACACACTTATCAATTCAAGGTTCCATTATTGTGATTAGGCTTGAGTTCATAATTCTCTCTTTTGCGAATTCTATTGTATGCCTCATTTTTTTTTTCAATTCTTGATCCATTTTCATGATTATAATTTCACTTGAGGTTTTGGATTGTGTTAGATTAGAATTGGTTAATCCAATCTAGTCAAGGTTAGGTAATTGATTGATTGTCTAAATCAATCAATTACTTGCGCTCAAATTCATGTTAATTACGGACTATGACTGTGATCTCAATTTGTATGGACAAATATTAGATTATTGTCTATTAAATTTTGAGTTCATATGAATTTTCACCTTTATTAGAATTGCGATAATTTACCTTCATGATTAGATCCTTGGATTGGTTCTTCACAATTCTTTTCATTCTCAATTTTGTTTTGCAACTTTGCTAAACTTGTTATGTAATTATGCATTTTACATTTCTGTTTCCAATTACAAAATCCCCTTACATTCAATTTTGTTTTGATTTTTGTTCAATAGGATTATAAATTATAAGATTGTATCCGTGAGAGATTCGACCTAAGTTAATTCCTACAATACAAATCTAAGGAAAATCTAGTGGTTTTGGTCGTGCCTCAACAATATTATCACTTGTGTGTTATTTTTAAACACTTTTTGAAAAACACAAGATAGATATAAGTTCACAAACAGTGTCTAAATGGATCGTCCAAAGGGTGCAGAACTAAAAACAAAGTTAAGCAAGAGAAAAGCAACACATAGGTTTTATCTTGGTTCACTCTTCCACAAAAGCTAGTCTAGTTCCTTCAACACAAAGAATTTATCCACTAAGTCAAACAAACTTTACAACCAAGTATTCTCAAAACCTCTTTAAATTATACAAAACTTGTAATCACCCTAATTATAAGGAACCTAAATATTCTTTAGCACAAAGATAACTAATTAAGTGAACATATAGAAGCTACAAACAAAGCTTTAACTTTTCTTAATATAGCAAATACAAAGATAAGATCAAAGTTTTTTAGAAAGAAAACTTTTACAAGATTTTCTAAAGCATCGTCCAAAGATGTAATTGCACTTGCTTTTCATTTTAGATAAGACCTTTTTCTCATATGTTCACTTCTTACTTTTCTTCTTCTTGAAGGATGATATATAGAGGTGAAGAAGAGAGTTGTTGTTCTACATGAAGAAAGAGGATTATCTTTGCATTAAATTCCAATGATAAACTTTTTCACAGTTGTAGCATAAACTTTGTATTCTTCTGAGGACAGAGAAAAAGTACAGTAGAAAAGTTGTTTTCTCTTTCCTTAAACATGTTTCCTTTGAGTGATAATAAAGGGATCATTCTACTTGTTCATTTGTTTGTAGAATCTTGATTCAAACACTATTCTATCAAGGTTGACTTATTTCTTTAGAGCTTGATAAGAAAACATTTTCTTCTTTGAAAAATAGAGCATAATAGAGCATAGCATATAGATAGAAGTAAACATTTAACGTCCATAAGCACAACAATCTAAGTTAAAAACAAGTTTCAGGATAGATTAAGCATTAAAAATGAAATGTCTTTTTACGTGAATAAGACTAAATCCTTCTTTAGACTAAGTCCTTCTATTACGACGATGAGCTCGTTTAGACAATGTTTGTTAACTTGTTCAAAGATATGTTCTTTGTATGGACATAAATTCTTATCTTTTATGTTGTGATGACTTGTATTCTTGAAATACTGAATAGTCACATAAACCATTAGTCATCCCTCTTTAGTCATAATGTTTGTTATCATCAAAACATATGGGTCTTTTGGATACATATTAAGAATGCTCCATCAATAGGGATTAATCCAAATGTTTCAACCAAAGAAAAATGGCTACCACGGTTCCTCATTTATAATTTGTTTGCCCTAACAGTCGAAAAACAAGATTGATACACGTATATAGTTGCCTAGGGTCGACTACTTAAGATGTTATTTGTCTTCATCTACGTGTCTTTGATAATTGCTTGAAATTGCCTATCAGAGTGACATGTCGTTTCTCCACTTACCGTTGACTTCAATTCTTTGACATCTTTAAAGTGTCTCACCACTAAATTTCTCTTCTACTTTCTTGGACATTTGAATTTTACCTATGTTTTGAAAAAAATTCAAACACACTCTTTTGATGATTAGTTAATTGAAATCACTTTTGATATTTCCTTCTGTTCAATTTGCTCGATATATAATCACCAACAAAATTATCCCCTTCTCTTGGTCATCATAATTGAATAATCCTAACTTCCAAAAAAAAAATTCTAAGTGACACCAATACTTACCTTTTGATGAAGTAGGCCGGTTAGAATCATTTGACTTTGTTAAGGTGTATCAGTGAGGCTTCTCTAATATGTTTCTAAGCTTATAAAGATCTTTTACCCATTTTGTCATGTAAAAGATAGTAAAACGATTCATACAAGTATATGTGTAGGATAATTGAGGGACAAACGTCACCTTGTGAATCATTTGTCTTTCTAAAACGATTGGTTCGTATGTTTATCTAAAAGTGTTTAATCTCTTCCAAGTTAAAAACTTATATTTTTCTTTGTTTCATCAAAATTTATAAGAGATATCCAACGTTCTTTGCTCTAATAATGATTTTGTGATTTATGATAGTAGAAGACAATCATCTCGTTTTTGTAGATGAACCTAAATCTATAACCTAAATTTGTAAATAAAAGATATATTAAATATTAATCTTTATAAGGAACAAAGTACATCAATTAGATGAGAGACAATCACTCTATTTAACAAATAGTACAAAATTTAATCTATATAAAAAAAAATTGAATTTTAAGTTTTGAGCAAAGAATTTACTCCTAATTCAATTCCTTATTTTTGACATTTTGCCAACATCAGAGTTTCCCATCTCTTGTTGAGATATGCAATATCTTGCTTCCTCACCGTAATATTGTCTTGCCTCCACTCTTTTGTTCTTTTGAGAAGATTTCCATCACATAGTAGTCCAAATTTGCCAGTAACGCTTATTCTTTGATGGATATTAGATAGACGCATTCTAATAATATAGAATATGCTAATATAAAGATACGTTGATTCATATATTGCTTAGAGTTCTACTTTTGAATATTGTTGCAAGTTATCTAAACATTATTCTATGTTTTGAGTGTTGTATTTGGATGTAAATATATAAGAGGTAGAATAAAAATATATATTTAATTTAAAAAATAGGGAATTGTGGATATCTTGTTTCGTCCGAGCATTTACTCGGTCAGCTCAGCAAGGATGGTCAAAGGTAGTCAAGAAGGAAAAGGAAATAGACAGAAAAAAACGAGGTAAAAAGAGCAGACCCACTACAGTAGCCAAAAGAAGAAAGACGTCGGTATTGGAACCTAGGAAAAGACAAGAAAGAAATCTGAGCATTACATTTCTCGAGCTCCTGAATAAGGTGATAGTAACAGCATCAAGGAAATCCTAGGAACACCACCTACCAAAAAAGAGCAACGTGTATCATCCCTAGAAATAAACTAAACTTTTCAAATTGGACTAGGTTTGGTTAGCAGGTGGGATAGGGCATGTTAGCTCCAACAGGAAAGACAAAAGGAATGCTGCGGAGGATCTTGGACTAACTATTATAGGTAGAAAAAGGAAAGGAAGACCAGGGGAATAGACTAAAGGCAAGCCAGCTTGTCTTGTGTTAAGCTTCAACAAAAAGAATGTACGTTGGCATATTGGTATGTCAGGACTATCACTTCGTCGTATGGCAGGGAGCTCCATCGTAAGGTCAATTTAGAGGAAAAGAAGCAGTCATTATCACATATAAAACAAGCAAGGGAAGTAAACACATGGGAACACCGTGTCATTAAAAATACTAAAAAGAAGAGTCCTTGGGAGGAAGAGAGAAATCTCTACTGAGATCATGGTAATGATGATTCTAGAATAGTTGCGCCTATAAAAGGCACAAAACAAGAAGAGAAGGGGGACTATAGATAAAGGAGAAGAAGGGCATCCAAGCTACTAGCTGGGAAGGCAAAATAGTATCATCCCTGGATACCAGGTTGGTTGAATAATCTGAGTTTATAACTATAGTCAATGAAATGTAGAGTCGTTAGTCATGTGGTGGGCAAATATCCATCCAAGCTAAGGTTTAAATTAGACCCTGCCGACCCAAATGGAATTATAGATGATTTCTAGCCATGGTCTCAACCAAAAATAATTAATGATAGCTTATGAGACGTTTATTATCTTGCATGAAGAATTACGTGAGTTTGAGTTCTTTGTATTCTGGGAAAGGAGTAAAGACAAGAGATAGCCCTTGCCAAATTTTGCATCTTGATTTCTTTGTTTTTTTTTTCTTTTTTTGCCTACGCGTTTGTGGTTTCAAATATATATATTCTCAATGCATGCAAATCACATGATATAAAAATTCATTCATACTATGCATCTAATAGGGTAACTACTTTAAATGTAGACATATTAGAGATTTCATGTCTCTTATACGTAACTAATTCCCGGGCTTGGACTCTGATTTTCAGGCTTGCCTTACCCTACATCATGGTTTTCTAGTGTTCCCGATAAAATACTGGTGGCAGCTCCTTTTTGTCTTTCATCCTTCTTTGAAATAAGAATGGAAACGAAAAACCTTTCTTTTCGCCAGAACCGTCGCACCGCAGGTTGCAACAGATGGCGACTCCACTGGGGACTTTTTTTAAGGAGAATCAAGCCCATAATTAGATGCATCGTGTGAATGGATTTCAAGTAAAACTTGTATATTATGGTAGGATATCTAGCAAAAAATGAATGTTATGTATGTTAAATTGAACCCTAGGTTAGGCCACATGCAAATATGTTTGGTGTCTTACAGGGTCAAAAAGCAGGGAAAGGAATTCTCCTAGGATAAAGCACTATGCACACCACACGAACCCTAAGTGAGACTTTATACCTGGGTCCATGAGTGAAACCTAAAGAGTAAGGATAGGTAATGATAGTCATTTGGGGCTTCCTCTCATTTGAACATCATGATAATCCCATCCAGAACTATATCCTACCACGAAATGTCTGTATTCGGGATAAACTTCTCATTTACAGAGGTATTGCGTCAAGGGTGATGAGTTCTAGAGGCCAAGTGAGCAAATAGATCTTCCCCTACCTAAGGCAAGGAACCCGCATACACTTAGAGACAATGAACTAGGGTAATGTCATACGGACATTCATGGGAAACCAACCTCATAACATTCATGTCATATTTAGATGAGAGCTAGGACATATGCATAACCTCATCATTGCCATCCATCCTCATGCACTATGATATTTTGTTTTAATCGTAAATGGTCTTTTCCTAAGAAACATGGGAGCTGAGTCCAAGTAGGAGACAATTCCTATCAAGGTAAAAGCACCGAGAGCCGTTGTTCTAAGGCGATATGTGGAGATGTTTAAAGGAAGTAACAAACGCACGTTTGAAGGAAAGTTTGGTAAGATTTTAGACTTAGTGGAAATCGAAGTACAACCAGAAGCCATCTTAGCCTTAGCTTAGTTCTATGATCCGCCCATGAGAAGCTTTTTATTCTTGGATTTCCAGATAGCCCCAACTCTGGAGGAGTACGAGCGCATTATCGGTGGTCCCCGAGTGGATGGGCCACCCTATCTATATCAAGGAAATTGGTCGTCATTAGAAAAGATTGTTAGATTACTGAAGGTTTCGTAAACCGAGATCCTTACAGAAGACAACAATGCAGTGGAGTTGAGGGCATCCCACTCTCCTATCTAGAGGAAAAAATGTGCATGTTGGCTGAAATCGGAGATTGGGACACTCTAGCGGACACGTTGGGGTTAGCGGCGATCATCATATTACCACACCTTAATGATTAAATTGACCTGGCAGCAATGAACATTTTTCTGGCTGTCAAAGAAAGAGGCCTGAGTCCTAGAATGGTAGTGTTGGCCAATACTTACTATAGCTTACAACGTTGTCACAACAACAGAGGTGGGTGCTTGGTTTGTTGTATGCTGGCGTTATACATATGGGTAATTTCGCATATGTTTACCAATAAATGCCCTACCATGTGTCCGATAAAAGATCACAAATGGTGTTTGGTTCCTAACAGAAATGGATCAGAGTGGGCTAGTTTTTTTGGTTCCCTTACAGATAAAAATATTCGATGGTACCCTAAGTGGAATGAGAGGGATGAAGTCCTCTACCTATGTGGAAGATTCACAAACGTTCCGTTAATGGGCACTCAAGGTTGTATAAACTATAACCCTTCGCTCTTGCTTTGGCAGTACGGTTACCCCATCATGTTCCCTCCCATAGACGAGTCCATTTCACCCCAGCTCGTACATGGGCTAGAAGTACATCATGCAGACATTTTGAGAAGGTTCAAGACAGCCTGGGGGTACCAAATTAGGAAGGGGAGAGATTTAGGATCGCGGAGTCACGAAACTTCTACCGCATACCGTCGTTGGCTCCAGCATAGAGTAAGGATGGTCCGAATTCCTTTTTCCAAGGTTAAGCCATTAGCCCATGAGCTAGAAGATGAAGTGTAGAATGACAAAGGGGTGCTAAATCAAGGAACCAACTTGAAGAGAAAGTTAGAAGAAGCACGCGCAAAAAAAAGAGTTGTAGATGAAGAGGCAGATCACTACAAGAAGAACATCAAGCTTTTGGCGAGAAGAATCAGGATAGAAGAAGATGCTAGATTCAAGACAAGGGAGTGCCTAAGGGCCGCAAACATCGAGATGTGCCTCAGGAAGGAAGAGAGGAATAAGGCTGTGGCCAATAAGGATGAACTCTTGGAGGTGTTGATGGAATTAAAGCAAGCAAAGAAAGAGTGTCAGTGTCAAATTGGACAGTTACAATGGCAAATAACCCAGATGGAGAGTAAGCTCCGCCTTGGACAAAACAAGTTAAAGTTGGAACAAGAAAAGAATCATCAGCTAGAAAATCTGTCATATGGTAAAATAATGACCTTGGAAGCAGAGATTACAGCCTAGAAGGAGAAATGCCGACTTTCAGAGAGGGAGAAGATGTTCTGGGAAGACCGTTGTGAGAAGGTCGTTTGGCTGATGAATCAAACCTTGAAGGGTATCCTAGAAACCTTGAGAAGAGCCACCTAGAGAATAGATCCTTTCAAAACACCAACAGAGATCTCATTCTTTATAGAAATGTGTAATGATGTATTGGAAAAATTGATGTCATTAAAGAATCGCCAAAATTAATGGAAGTTCTTGGACTCAATAGGTCCCGTGTTTCAAAAAGAATCTATCATTTGCGAAAAAAAAACAATAGGATCAAAAATAATAAAAGAAAAACATCGCATACATACAAAAACATGCATACATCATAATCATACCACATTTTAATATAATTTTTTTTACCAGAAAAATCCAAAGAAATAAAGCCACGCTAAGTCACCCTTACAACACGCGAGGAAAGTCGAGAGCCATGGATGTAGTGGTTGAAGACATAGGGCAATAGCAGGAAAAGATTAACGCGCTGAAAAACCAAATGGGAAAAATCTTAGAGGTCCTCCAAAGCCTAGAAGTTAAGGTGAGCAAAATCAATACCCCTCAAAGCACCTCAGATCACCCCCAGGGTACACACCTAGGCCAAATCCGGAACCATACCCTTACAAAATGCCTTATATGGGAGAAGAAGAAATTCCCTATAATTCGTAGAAGGATGCCCACACAGAAGGAGTTAATCCTCCTAGGAATACCACTAGGATGCTCCAAGAGCAAGAGCCGGCAGCAAAAGGAATACAAGTTAGAAACGCTACAACTACTAATACCCCAGTCAACGGTTAGACTCTAGTAACCATTGCACATAGTGAACAGCCGGAGACCCAAGAAAGATGGCAATATTTGGAAGAGCGATTACGAGCCATCGAAGGTGCAAGCAAATATCATTTTAAGGTTGTTGATTTCTGCCTCATACCTTATATTGTGATTCCCCATAAATTCAAAGTACCAGATTTCGATAAGTATAAAGGGAGTTCTTGTCTCAAGAACCACTTGATTTCATACTGTCGCAAGATGGAAGCTCATACTCAAGACAACAAGTTGTTGGTCCACTTTTTTTAGGAAAGCCTCACAAGAGCTGCCTATAGCTAGTATTTGAATCTAGAAAAAGGATGAATCCGAACATGGGGGGATCTGGCTAAAGCTTTTTTGAAACAGTATCGTTATAATGAAGAACTGGCCCTAGACCGAACTCAGCTTCAAAGAATGGTCAAGAAGGACACCAAAATTTTCAAGGAATATGCTCAACGATGGCGAGAGACTGCGGCACATGTACAACCACCTCTCTCCGAGAAGGAGATGGTCATAATGTACATAGACACTCTGTAGCCCCCATTTTATGAAAAATTGGTCGGCAATGTATCTTCCAATTTCTCAAACTTGGTAGCCATTGGAGAAAGGATAGAGGCCGGACTGAGGAGTGGAAAAATTGTCGTCACCGTGAATGGGAATTCCATGGCAATGAAGGTAGCCCCTGAAAAGAAAAAAGGAGAGACCAATTCCATTATGACAACTATGTTTGGAAGTTCGCAACAATCTACATACCACCCAGTGTTCCAGGCAAGCTAGTACTCGCCCAATTTCTCACCAGCAACCACTATTGGATCCAATTTCACACCCCCGTTAACTTCAACAACCATGACGACAGACGCACAAGCTACTCGATCTAACAATTCCCAATGTAGGAACAATCCTAGGGTCTTTACACCAATACCAATGTCATATACAGAACTCCTCCATTACCTGATACAACAATCCCTCATTGTTGTGGTGCCAATCAAGCCTTTAGTTCCCCCTTACCCAAAAAATTATGATCCCAATGTCAAATGTGAATATCATGCTAGAGCACCCGGACATCCCACGGAAAAGTGTTGGGAATTAAAGCATAAGGTCCAGGACCTTATCGACATAGGATGGCTTAATTTTAAGGAAAACAGTCCCAACATCAACAACAACCCCCTCCCAGAGCATGGCAAGCTAGATGTTAATGCCATAATTGAAGAGGAAGATATGGTAGAAAGGGTAGAGGAGGTCCGAACTCCCATAAGGTTCATTTTTGAAAAACTTGTACAACAGAAGGTGATAATGGAAAGAGTAAGTATGGACATGTACCCTGGGGATTGCAAGGTCTAGGAAGTACTACATCAATTGATGGACGCAAGAGCAGTCCAAATAAGCAAGAAAAACAAAAAAGCCTGAATCACTATGATTAGGGCTGAAAAAGAGCCCAAAAATGGGCCAAGACCCATTGTCATTCATTACACACCACAAGAAACATCCCCCGGCCACTTGAAATACAAATGCTGACCCCATTTCCCTACAAACACTCTCAAGTAGTGCCTTGGAAGTATGCATCCAAAGTCAGTCAATCTTCCCTTGATGTGGTCAACATTGCTAGGGTCGGAGGAATGACTCAAAGCAGTCAAATTTAAGCGCCCGATGACTCAAGGAAAGAAGGACCATCAGAAGGAAGACATACTGCTGTTACCAAGAAGTTCAAGGTGACCGAAAAAGAAAAGGAGGTAAAAAAGGAAGAGGAAGAAAATGTTGAATTCCTCAAATTCATTAGTCAAAGCGAATATGAGCTAATGGACCAGTTGAAGCGAATATGAGCTAATAGACCAGTTGAAGCATACCCTTGCCAACATCTCCCTTTTATCCCTATTGATGAACTTAGAAAGCCACAAGAAAGTACTAATCCAAGAACTGAATGAAGCCCATGTAGACAAGAACATATCTATGGACAAATTGAAAGGGATAGTCAGACATATTTTGGTCAATAATCAACTTACATTTTCAGATGAGGAAGTGCCGACTGAATGGAGCGATCACAATCGAGCACTTAACATTTTTGTTAAGTGTCTCGATCATTTACTGACTAAAGTACTGATTGATAATGGTTCCTTGCTGAATGTGCTACCAAAAGCAACACTGGAAAAGCTACCTTATGACAAAAGCAAGATACAAAATAGTTGTACTATTGTTAGAGCCTTTGACGGATCGCGTAGAGAAGTGGTTGGGGAGGTTGAAATTCCGGTTCAGATTGGACCTTTCATATTCCAAATACATTTTCAAGTTATGGACATAAGGCCGACTTGTAGCTGTTTGCTGGGTAGACCTTGGATTCACGCGGTTGGTGCGGTCCCGTCATCCCTACACCAAAAGCTCAAATTTATTGTAAGTGATAAGTTGGTCATCATCTCAAGGGAGGAGGATATGGTAATGACATGCCCAAAACTAGCAGGATGCATTGAAGCTAATGAAGAAGCCTTGGAGACTACTTTTTAGTCATTAGAAATTGCCAATACCACCTTGGCCATGGGAGCCAATAAGAGGAGCCATTTGAATCCTCTAAGGGCGGCTGCCAAAATAATGATCAGGAAAGGATACAGAGTAGGAAAAGGCTTAGGAAAAAACCTTGATGTGATCACAAGGCCAGTCCAAATAAGGGGTAATCCAGGAAAACTGGGGCTTGGCTACTAGCCCCAAGGAAGGACATTACAGAGAATGTCAATAGGCCAACTGAATAGGATTGGCCACCTCTGCGAATATATTTTCAATAATGGGTTCGCCAATCAAGTTGAAGAAGAAGCTAACCAACTAGAGGAGAGTGGTCCAAAAGATTATGTACATCCTTGCCCAAGCTGGACTGGTGTCGTCAATTGGGTTTTCTTTGACGTACCTATAGTTCAATTATAATGTCATGACCTTCTTCCCTGATTGGGAATTACCAATGTTATCTTGTTTCAAACTAATGAATGCAATGCTTTTTTTTCTTGTCCATTCGATATCCCTGCCACATCATTCATTCTATCATGTATTATCAATCCTCATTCTAACCCACACCCACCATTAATTGTAGAATACATAAACAACATACTAATAACGTTGATTCTCACTACCCTTATGATAAGAACAACTCAATTCAAGGAAAAGAGACTAATTGGGACATCCGAGAAGAATTAGAAAGAGAGGACGAAGTCCTATGCCCTCATCAGGAAGGAATAGAAATAATTAACTTAAGATTCCATCAAAGGGAAAAAGGAAGTTATGATAGTCATTGCAATGCATCCTAAAGACAAGACAAACCTCGTCCAATTATTGAAGGAATATGTAGACATATTTGCGTGGTCGTATCGAGATATGTTGGGTCTAGACAAGGAGATTGTGGAACATAAAATACCATTGGAACCCCATTATCCTCCGATAAAACAAAAACTAAGGAGAATGAGCCTAGATGTCTCCTTGAAAATCAAGGAAGAAGTGAAGAAGTAATTGGAGGTCGGATTCCTCACAGTAGCCAAATACCCGTAGTGGGTGGCCAACATAGTGCTAATTCCAAAGAAAGACCGGAAGGTGAGGATGTGTGTAGACTATAGAGATCGGAATAGAGACAGCCCTAAAGATGACTTCCCCTTGCCACAGATTGATATCTTGATGGATAATATTGTCCGGCATACCTGTTTTTCATTCATGGATGGCTTCTCAGGCTACAATCAAATCAAGATGGCACTCGAGGATATGGAAAAGACCACCTTTATTACCCAATGGGGAACCTTCTGCTATAAAGTTATGTCTTTTGGTCTGAAGAATGCAGGCACAACATATCAACGGGCAATGGTAGCATTGTTGCACGACATAATGCATAGAGAAGTAGAAGTCTACGTAGACGACATGATTGCCAAATCTAAAGCAGACCAAGACCATGTTCAGGATTTGAAGAAATTGTTTGAAAGATTAAGGAAATACCGCCTTCACCTTAATTCGGGAAAATGCACCTTCGAGGTCAAATCCGGGAAGTTATTTGGATTCATTGTCAGCGAAAAAGGAATAGAAGTCAACCCTGATAAAGTAAGAGCAATCCTAGAGATGAAACCACCTCAAACAGAGAAAGAAGTTAGAGGATTCCTGAGGAGGATAAACTACATAGCAAGATTCATCTCTTAGTTGACGGCTACTTGTAGCCCTATATTTAAACTCCTAAGGAAAAATCAGAAGAAAGAGTGGGATGGGGATTGCCAATAAGCATTTGAGAAGATTAAAAGCTACTTAAGAGAACCTCTAGTCTTGGTACCACCGGTGGATGAAAGACCCCTCATCATGTATCTAACTGTATTGGAAGAGCCCATGGGTTGCGTATTGGGACAACATGATGAGTTTGGCAAGAAAAAACAGGCTATATATTATCTTAGCAAGAAATTCAACTAGTGCGAGATGAGGTATTCGCCTGTAGAACGAACATGTTATGCTCTAGCTTGGGTGGCTCGGAGACTGAGGACATACATGTTGTCCCACACTACATGGTTAATCTCCAAGATGGATCTCATCAAATATATCTTTGAGAAACCAGCCCTAACAGGAAAGATAGCGAGATGGCAGGTAGCCTTGTCTGAATATGACATTGTTCATGTCATGCAAAAAGCCATTAAAGGAAGTGTCTTGGCGAACTACCTAGCCCATAATCCGTTAGCAGATTATCAACCTATGAAGCATGACTTCTGAGATGAAGATATCTTCTCGCTTACTGATGAGATAGAACAAGGAAAAAGATGGACTCTATTATTTGATGGAGCATCTAATGCTTTGGGGTATGGCATCGAGGATGTTCTAATATCTCCTCAAAGGCGATATTTCCCCTTCACGGCAAGACTAGGCTTCAGTTGCACCAATAACATGGCAGAGTACGAGGCTTGCACGATGGGTATAGCCATGGCTATGGAATATCAGGTCAAGAATTTGAAAGTCTATGGGGATTCTGTATTGGTGATACATCAGTTACGTGATGAATGGAAACCCAAGATGCGAAACTAACTCCTTGTTACTCATATATTAAGGAGTTAACAAAATGTTTCGAGAGTATCACTTTTCATCACACACCGCGAGAAGATAACCAAATGGTTGATGTCTTAGTTACACTGGCCTCCATGTTTGAGATAGGCAGAGAAAGTGATGTTGTAATTCTCCGTATCCGATATCAAGCAATTCCTGCATATTGCCAGTTGTTGGAAAAAGAGGTTGATGGTAAGCCGTGGTATCATGACATCAAGCAATATCTAAAAAGTAAAGAATATCCTACTGGTGCCACTGAGAACAACAAACAAACATTGAGAAGGATGGCTAGAGGATATTTATTGAATGGGGAAGTTCTCTACTAGAGAAGCCCGAACATGACCTTACTCCGGTGCATTGATGATAAAGAGGCGAATGAAATATTATAAGAGATTCGTGAGGGGGTCTTCGGTACTCATGCAAGTGGGCCCAATATGGCTAGGAAAATACTTAGAGTAGGATATTATTGGGCAAAGATGGAAGCGAATTGCTATGAACATGTGAGATGATGCCATAAATGCCAGATATACGTTGACAACATCAAAACCCCACTAGCACCTTTAAATGTGTTGTCAGTACCTTGGCCTTTTGCCATGTGGGGAATTGATATGATTGGGCCGATTGAGCCCAAGGCGTCAAATGGTCATCGTTTCATCCTAGTAGCCATAGATTACTTCACTAAGTGGGTAGAAGCAGACTCATATCCCAGTGTAACCAAGAACGTCGTGGTCAAATTCGTGAAAAGAGGCCTCATTTGCCGTTATGGGGTGCCAAGCCGGATCATCACTGATAATAGAACCAACCTGAACAATAAAATGATGATTGCCCTATGTAAACAATTCAAGATTCATCACCATCGCCCCATACCCTATCAGCCAAAAGCAAATGGGGTAGTGGAGGCCACCAACAAAAACATTAAGAAAATCATTCAAAAAATGGTGGTGACATATAAGAGATTGGCATGAGATGCTTCCGTTTGCTCTTCATGGATATAGAATGACAGTTCGCACTTTTACAGGGGCGACGTCGTATTGGCTACCATGGACGGGGAAGATTTACCTCACCCAGTAAATTTGGACGCAGTCAAATGTTTCTATTCTTAGAGTTGATGTGTCATTAGGTTCTTTTCCTGAAGATAGTTTGAGTTTGTCGTGAGGAGAGTTCGAAGATAGGACATTAGTTATTGTTATTCTTGGTTCGACAATATGTCAAAGAAAAAACAAAAAACAAAAAACAAAGAAAATTCAGAAATCCAAAATCAAAATACTTCCCTTAATAAGCCACTTCTTCTTGACCCTTTTGCCTTTTCGCCTATCTCTAAGCAGTGCATAATCTATGGTTTGAATAAAAGATAACTCAAAATAAGAAGGTTAATGATGTGAAGTTAGTTCAGGGATCTAAGATAACCATAAAGGCAAGGTTGGCACTTAATGGCAATCCAATTCAACACAGGAGCGCGGAAGACATCTAGTTTTCATTGGAAAAAACCTGCAAAGTAAAGGGTTGACTTAGCGGCTTCAAGACAATAAAATAGAACAAAGGAATTTTTACTGAAACATGAAATCATTCCATGCATGCATTCGGGATGACATGGGGTAAAACAGTAGGTTGAGAGATCTTTGGCGCATTCCAATTATTCACTTCAACTTTAGATTGAACGCATTTGTGAAGTCTTGACTGTGAAGACATAGGATTCAAGACAAGGCTCATAATTCGAGAGTTAAGTTTTAAGTTTATTAGGTTAAAAGGCCACATCTCAGTTCAGTTCACTTATAAAAAATAAAATAAAAAAACAAAAAAGAAAACAAAAAAACAAACAACAAAAATCGGCAACAACATATGACAAAAGATAGATAACAAACAATAAAGGTAAGGAACCCAAAAAGTAGCCTGATCAATTCAATAAAAAAGGAGAAAAAGTACTTCCAGTTCGGACATAAAAAGGGAGAATAAAGTGACACAAGATAAAATCAAAATAAGTTGACTAATTTTTCGCCCTCAACATCTTTGTGAACATCCATTTGGCTGATATCAAAACCGGGGGCAAGAATGGAGAGTTGACGAAGGGGCTTGTTAAAACCTTCTTCATGTGCTTTCAAGGTATTTGATTCTCCACGGGCCAATTCCTCCATCAGGGGTTCATTTGGTGCTTGGATTTCTGCATGATCCAAAGTGGCATGTAATGCTTTCTGCTCAGTAGCATTTCTCTCGTCCCATACTACATCTAAGGTGTCGGCCAGTTGTTTACTATGGGCTTTTTTGGAGTCGATACGACCTTCCTGTTGGATGACCCGAACTCTGAGGCAATCTAAGTCCTTCTTCGTGGCATCAGAGTCTTGTTGAAGTTCCAAAGCCCAAGCTTTGTAAGCAGCAACCTCGGCCCTGGCCGACACCTAGGCCTCCTTCAGTGGAGCGCACTCCTTCTCTAGCTAATGATATTGCTTTTCTCGGGCGACCTCTTGAGCTTGCGTTTGTTCAAAAAGAATGATTTTATCCCTCCAGGCAATGAGAGCCGCCAGGGAACGGATATGATAGGCAGACGTCATATTGAAAGATTCTTGGAGGCCACCAGCAGTTAAGAGTTCGTGATCATGTGGGCTGACAAAGTTGGGAGGAAATAAATTGGGCACATTTAAAGTAGAATGCCATAAGGAATCTGTTTCAGGTGGGGCAATAAAAGAAATTAAATTGGCTGAGGAAGATGGTAATACTGGAGGGGACAGTTCGGGAAGATCAGTCATCCTTTCAGGTTCGGGTTGAGGGGTTGGAGCAAGATCCGCACTGGAAGTTAAAGGTAAAGGGACCAGCTTGACACTCTTTGGGGAAGCTTGATGACTAGTGGTGACGGGGATTTCTCTCTTACTATCCTTAGCATGGGGTGGGACGATGATTGAAGACCCTTGAGCTCGGGCTTTCAGATGAGCTTTAGCATGAGCAAGCAAAGGGCCAACATTGTACCCTTGCTTTTCAAGATGATCTCCATAAACTGATGGGGAAAATGTCACCCTTTTGATGATGGGAAGGTGGTACGGTATTACCAACGTGGTGACACAACGCAGTGGATAAAAATTCTTCCTAACTAGCAAGAATTCCTAAGGAGTAACCACAAATGTAAATGAAAGTGACAATGAGAAGAATCACAAAAGAGAGATCAATATTTTTAACGTGGAAAAAGTCTCTCAACATGAGGAGTAAAAACCACGGGTCGTCCAGACCAAAGAAATTAATTCACTATGATTAATTAAGAATGCAAGAATTATTTTCTGTATGTCTCACTCACTCTGTGAAAAATTTACTCTTTCTCTCTATGAGAAATTCACTCTCTCTCTACCTGAGAAATCCACTCTCTCTCCATGGTGATGTGGGCCGAGGTGTCCGTTACCCCTTCATTTGTACCAAGCATCGTCGGATAGGCAATAAAGTTGGCATTCAAGGCTAAGGAGGCAGCAATTTTACCCTTCTTTCGTGATCCATCTCTAGAATCTACTTGCTTCCTCTTGCCGAGACTGGCAAGAGATGGAGATGCCTGGTGAGCAACCTGTTCGATGGTGTCGGGCTGAGGATTGTCAGTTTGCGCCTTCTTCTCTTTGCGGGCTTGTCGCAATAGAGAGCGGATGTCAATGTCCTGTTGGTCCAACAAGTCTGCATACAAACAGGGGGATGACCTGATCCACAGTCAAAAATGGGTATTTGTGCGAGGCATTAATGAAAAACAGTACAATAAATGAGGAATCATTCAACAATGTGCCGCCAAGAAATGAAGAAATAAGTAAAGACAAGGTCGTGTTGTCACACTCGACTTTTGGGTTGTCAAATCCCCTAACCAAACGTCGCAACTCATTGGACCTTTACTCAACTGGATCACCCAATAGGCCTTTCACAAAAACAAGCCAAGTTCTGTTCACTTCAGGCCCACAATTGGGCTACGAATGTTAAGAGTTTCAGAAAGCCTGCGAATAGAACCCTGATCCAATACCAAGCAAATATCATCCCGGTTGACCAATAGTGAGATTTGGCTGGATCCCGGTCCACGACGAATTCTTTATTCATGTTTATATTGAAAAGACACTACCATCTTATTCAAATAAACCTTAATAAAAAAGGGGACAACTACTCGATCAGCTTAACAAGGATGGTCAAAGGTAGTTGAAATTGAAAAGGAAATAGGCAAAAAACCAAGGTAAGAAGAGCAGACCCAGTACAGTAGCCAGAAGAAGAAAGACATTGGTATTGGAACTTAGGGAAAGACAAGAAAGGAATCTGAACATTACATTTCTCGAGCTCCTGAATATGGTGATAGTAACATCGTCAAGGAAATCCTAAGAACACCATCTACCAAAAAAAGAGCAACCTATATCATCCCTAAAAATAAACTAAAGTTTTCAAATTGGACTAGGCTTGGTCAATAGGTGGGATAGGGCATGTTAGCTCCAACAGGAAAGACAAAAGGAATGTTGTGGAGGATCTTGGACTAACTGCTCTTGGCAGAAAAAGGAAAGGGAAGACCAAGGAATAGACCAAAGACAAGTCAACCTGTCCTGTGTTAAGCTTCAACAAAAAGAATGCACGTTGGCATATTGGTATGTCAGGATTGTCACTCCAACATATGGCAGGAAGCTCCATCGTAAGGTAAACTCAAAGGAAAAGTAGCAGTCATTATCACATTTAAAACAAACAAGGAAAGTAAACGCATGGGAACACCGCGTCATTAAAAAAATTGAAAAGAAGAGTCCCTGGGAGGAAGAGAGAAATCTCTGTTGAGATCGTGGTAATGATGATTCTGGAATAGTTGCGCTAATAAAAGACACAAAACAAGAAGAGAGGGGGGGGGGGGGGGATGACAGATAAAGGAGAAGAAGGGCATCCAAACTACTAGCTGGAGAGGCAAAATAGTCTCATCCCTAGATACCAAGTTGGTTGAATAATCTTAATTTATAACTACGGTCAATGAAATGTGGAGTCGTTAGTCATGTGGTGAGCAAATATCTACCCAGGCTAAGGTTTAAATTAGACCCTCCCAACCCAAAGGGAATTATAGATGATTTCTGGCCAGGGTCTCGGCAAAAAAAATTAATGATAGCTTATGGAATGTTTATTATCTTGCATGAAGAATTACGCGAATTTGAGTTCTTTGTATTATGGGAAAGGCGTAAAGATAAGAGATGACCCTTGCCAAGTTTTGCATCTTGATTTCTTTGTTTTTTTTTTTTTTTTTTTGCCTACGCGTTTGTGGTTTCAAATACATATGTTCTCAATGCATGCAAATCACATGTTATAAAAATTCATTCACACTATGCATCTAGTAAGGTAACTGCCTTAAGGTAGACGTATTAGAGATTTCATGTCTCTTATACGATAACCGATTCCCAGGCTTGGATTCTGATTTCCAGACTTGTCTTACCCTACATCATGGTTTCCAGTGTTCTCGATAAAATACTAGTGACAACTCCTTTTTGTCTTTTATCCTTCTTTGAAATAAGGATGAAAACGAAATACCTTTCTTTTCGTTAGAACCGTCATGCTACATGTTGCGAAAAGAGTTAAACAACTATTTATTCAACAAATTTTAAAATAATAAAACCTAAAACTATGATTCTATATGAATTTGCTAGGGTAATGATAAACATAAACTTGATTTTGAGGGTGAGAGTGTATAAGCTAACAGAAGGGAAATATATTGAAAGAAAAAAAAGGTGATGTAATGAGAACGTAAGAGAGAAATAAGAAGAAAATGAGGTAAATTAAAAAAGAAAAAAAATAAGAGAGAGGGAGAGAGAGACTAGAATCAGCCAGGTAGTAGGGAGTTTAAAATCTATGGTCGAAATTCTAAATTCTAATTTTATTGTTATCATTGTAATTTTTTCTTTAATAAAAAAGAGAGAGAAAATTTTAACCAATTGACCTCTGTAACTTATATTAAAAGTCTTATATTTTTTTAATAAAAAGAAATTGCAATGTCAGTTTACCTTAATTACAACTGATATTATAAGTCCAATTTTTTGTTTTAAAAACAAAAAAGAAAACTTACTTTACTGATTTTCCATGGAATAGCTAGTAAAATCCCCTTATACATTACCAATTCCCTCTAGAGATAGCTATTGTATTTTTTCTTACATTAGTTAATGCATCAATCGGTGGCTATTTGATTTTTTATTTAAAATAATTCGGTGGCTATTTGATTTTTTATTTTAAATAATTCGGTGGCTAATTCGGTAGATATTTTTTTTAAAATAATTAGATGGAGGTGGTAGATCGTTGGTGGTTAGGGAAGGGGAAAAAAAGAGAGGAAGAAGGGAGAGGAAAGGGAGGAAAGGGATGAGAGAAAGGAATGGAAGGAAGGTGGTGGTGGTTGATTGTTGGTGGTTAGGGAAGGGGGGAGGGAGGAGGAATAAGAGTGGGAGAAAGTAGAGGAAAGGGAGGGAAGGGAGTAGTGAAAAGAAAGTAGTGGTGGAGGTTGCGGAAGAAGAGAGGTGAGTGGAGAATAGAGAAGAGTAGAGAAAGGAAGGGAGAGGCGGTGGTGGTGGCGGTGGTGGTGGCGGTGGCGGCTGAGAGGAGGGAATGAGAGGAGAAAGTAATGGGAAGGAGAGGGGGTGTGTTTAAATAAAGGAGGGAGAAGGAAAAATAAGAGGGAAAATTTTTGTTCGAATTTTTGAAAATCGGTCGCTAAATCCGTCGCTAAGTTTTTTAATTTTTTCGTTTAATTTTCGGTCGCTAAGTCCGTCGCTAATAATTTCTTTTATTTTTTAATGTTTATTAATTTCGGTCGCTAAATCCGTCGCTAAATTTATTTATTTTTATTTTTAAAATTACAAATTCCGTCGCTAAATCCGCCGCTAATAAACGTTTTTATTTACTTAATTTTATTTTTAAACGTCGGTCGCTAAATCAGTGGCTAAATTATATTTTTTATTTTTATTTTTTTATTTTTAGAATTTCGGTCGCTAATTCCGTCGTTAATAATTTCTTTTTTTATTTTTTAATTTTTAGTTTCTGTCGCTAAAGCCGTCGCTACATTTATTTATTTTTCTATTTTTTATATTTTACAAATTCCATCGCTAATAAACGTTTTTTATTATTTTTATTTATAGAAGTCGGTCGCTAAATTAATTTTTTATTTTTATTTTTAGAATTTCGGTCGCTAATTTTTTAATTTTTCATCATAAAAAAAATTATTTTTTAAATATATATTTAAAAATTAAAACTTAATATTAAACTTTACCAAAAATACACATTAGCCTATTTTTAAAGACATTTTCTAACTTACGCACATTTGATTTTAATAAGTTATAACTAATTATTTTAAAATACACCCAAAATGTATCTTGTTAAGTTACTCTTAAAAAATAAGTAGATATATCTTATTAAATGCTGGTAAAAGTTGTTAATGTATACTCACTTCATTTTAAGAAGAAATATTTTAGCAAGTTATAACTATAATTTTCTTTAAAATATATTTAAAGTGTGTCTTACTAACGTACTCCTTTTAAAATTTAAATGGGTGTAAATTAGCAAATTTTATTTTTAAATAGTTAATAATTCTAAAGTAATTTTAAATGTTTAATGATTTAAAATATAAATATTGATATTTTTATGTTAATATGATATTGATAAAGAGAAGAAAGATGGAGAGGAAAAAGGGATGGGGAAGAGAAGGAAGAGGGGGAAAAAAAGAAAAGAGAGATAGAGAAAAGAAAGAGAAGAGAAAGAGAGGTGAAGAAAGAAAGTAAAGGGAGGGAAAGGAAAGTGGAGAAATAGAAATGCAATAGAAAAGAAGGAGAGAAATGAGAAGAAAAAGAGAAGTGAGAAAGAGAGAAAAGAAAGAAAAAGAAAGAGAATAGAGAAATATTGTTTGGAATTTTGATATTTTACTATTTAAATAATTAAAATATTTTTATAAATTACTAGTGTTTTAAGTTTTTTTTTTCAAAAATAGCATATTTTACCATAAAATATTTTATTAAATTAAAAAATAAATTTGTCTCTTAAAATTCTTTGTACAAAACACGATAACATTTCATAAAGTACTTGTAGTAATGCTTTTATGTCAATTTAAATTCTGTTAAATTGTTTTTAGTATAGTCATTTTCTAACATGTGATTTTGTCAAAATTGTCGCTCTGTAATGCCAAATTATTTTTAGTATAGTCATTTCGAACATGTGTTTTTCTCAAAATTGTCACTCTCACATGCTAAATAAAATTAACTAGTGTAAACACATAAGTGCTGACAAAATTTCACCATAAATTAATAGTCATACTTTATATTCTTCTTCTTTTGCATTCAAACAACAAATTAATTAGAGTCCCAGAAGCACGAAGTAAATTATTGTCACAGGCAACGAAACCACCGTTCCAAAGATAACCCTGCAAATTTTGTGAGTCTCTTTTAGTTGATTTATTATATTTACAAGGAAGAAAATAGTTTAATAATTGTAAATTTTAAAAACATACACACTTACGCAGTACTTAGTATATCTGCGTGGAGATTGTATTCTTTGGCAAATACAAAAGTGACGATAGATTGAGGAATAGCAGCCTGCAAAATTAAACATGGTGAAATAAATAGTTCTATGGCTTTGAATATATATGACATTATAATTTAAGGCTAAATAACAGTCATCTCCCTCCAGGTTTCAAAAATGATAATGAGAGCTATTATTGTAAATAAAAATAAAAAAATTGCCCAATCATTTAACCACGTTAACTTAAGGGTTTTGACCACCATGGTAAGCATACCTATTATTTCTTATCACTTAGTTAAGGTTTATGAGCCTTGGGTTACTGAATATAGGGAGAGGACACTTTATTCTGTTCCCAAATCTATATTCCCAAAGTTAAGTGAATTGTGACGAGCATGATCGGATGTCCTGTACACAAAAAGTAGATTTCTTTGCAAGATGTGCTTTTTCACTCATACAAATGCAGCACAAATTCCAGGATGTCTTAATAAGTAATTTCCCAACAACATTCACCAATTCATACTCAATTTGGAACAAGAAGACTAACCAACGATTCAGCAACAAGGTCAGATATACTTTGAATGAGGTGGAGTGAGTAGTCAAATTTAGCCTCCCATCCAAAATTGAATTCTGAGCTCTTTTAAGTCTCTCCAATGGACTATTATCAACCCCTTTCTTTCACATGGTTTAATTTGAGTTACGAAAGAAGAATATTTCATTAACATATTCTAAGAGTTTAATAACGTTTAGGTAAATTAATGTGGAGTGTAATTTTTGGACAAGAACAAGGCTCACTGTTATTTTTCAAAACCTACGGAAAGGGAGTGAATATTATTTACTCATTGATTAATTTGAGGAATTCGTCAATGGGTTTCGTTTACCTGAACAATTGCAACACGTAAAAGAACTCCTCGGATACCGATGACTATAGCGGTTCCAGCAATCACTGCTGGACCAACCAATAACCGAGCTACCATAGAAATTGCTGTCCAAGTTTTTCCACAAGCTACGATCTTGGGTTGTAATGCCATGAATAGACCTATTTAAGCAAGTACCATACAACAAACACAAGAAGACAAATAAATATTGGTATAGCTAGGAATGCACCACCAACAACGTATTAATTAGATATATTATATTGACCAATTTTACGTTGACTATAATATGGGAATATACAAATTATAGAGAGAGATTTGTAATCCTACAAAGAAATTCATAACAAATTTAATTGTATTCAAAATATATTTAACATGTAACTTGTTAAAATATTTTTTCGAAAAAAATTAAGTAGATGTAAATTAGTTATATATATATATATATATATATATATATATATATATATATATATATTCAAGATTTATATAAAATTTTGATATATATTATATGTGCCAAAATAAAAAAAAAAGTTGAAAAATAATGAAATCGATGAATGACAAAAAAAAAAAATCTTATCCTATTTATTTTTTATCATTAAGAATTGGTTAAAAAATCTAACCTCATTTCTTTCAAATTTTAAATATTTGTGTACATGCAACACGTGTATCGTTCCATGGTTATGCACTATGCTAGCTTTCAAACGAACTAAAAAAAAAAACACTAAAATGAACATGCACGGCCACGGCCGCATGTTGGGCTAATATTGTATCTGGACAGCGTAGAATAAACATTTAATGTCATAAAAAAGTTCGCAGATTATGAACCTAAATCAGTTGACACTACTGTCCGAAAGGGGAGAAATATTTTTTAAAATCTAGTACCCATACTGAACATGGCCATTCCTGTCGCGGTTTTTGACAGTATTAAAATGGAACCATCTACGATCGACGGCATTTTGATGTTCCACCTGCGCATGCACAAAACCAGATATTGATAAAGGGAAATAGAACCTCAATAATAATAATAATAATAATAATAATTATTATTATTATTATTATTATAAAGATTTATTTTCTCCATTGACATGGGCATCCACGTAGGAAGATAGAACAGAGAGGCAATGAGTTATTGAAAATACTTGAATGATACGAGAGACCATGCGATTCCAAAAAAACTCGCGTAAGTATTAGGATTTCTCACGAGATTCCTCCAAACCATGGTTAGAACGAGCCTTGTCATGACACTAGCACGTGGCATTTGTTGCTTTTTGCTTGCATCTCCTTCTTCAATTTTCACCTCTTTTAGGCCCTCCCTTAAATGATATTGGATCTCAACCTCTCTGTCTCCAATTGCTTTAGGACTAGGACTCATGTCAATAGATTCATGTTTCACTGCATGTAAAATAAGATAGTTTTTTGGTGTAGAAATCAAAGATAAAATGAGATTGTTCGAATTAGTCTGCAATGGTCATAATCGCAAATTAAAACTGAAATAATTTTAAAGAGAATTAAAAAATGCTTTTTATCCATATATTCACAAAATTAAATACGAAACAGGTGGTTCAATTACATTAGATTAAAAATTTAGCATGACGAAAAGGATAAGTCATTTTTGGAAGTGTAATACAAGGAAGATGTCAGGGCAAGTGTGATTCATGAACCATTCTAGCAAAACATTTGTGTACGATTCCTGAAACATTCTAGCAAAATATACATACACACATGCATATGTATGTATATTACATTCACATGTTTTCTTGTCAATGACTTTACCTTTACGCACTTGGAAGAAATATGACCATACTCCAACTATTAATTTAAGAGACGAGTAATTAAGAAGAAAGCAAACCAGTATTCAAAAGATCATTAACGTCCATCCTGTACATTTTTTCCTCACGGGTCTTAGACGTGTCTTGAAAACCCTCCTTTTGGAGATCACGTGTTGTATTAAAACTTGAAGCTCTTTGCATGGATGAATGGACCCAACAGGTTGAACGGTTACAGGAGTTGTTTAGTGAAGAACTCCTGACCACCACGTGAAGTTCCCCATTTTCTCTCTGTGCATCAGCTTGCAGCGTCTCCTTATCGTTGAGAGAGCTAACATCAGAATGAACCGTGATTGAGTTAATGGAAGCTCCATTCTCAGGAAACTGCATTGAAATGAGGCGCTTGGCAGCTATGTATTCGTACAAGAACAGCAATAGAGTAAACCAAACGGCACCCTGCATAACCACAATTTGGGTCATGAGGCTGGCCGATGAATCTCCATACATGGCCGTTAGAAGAGGGATACCCACGATGAGTGTGTTTGGCAAAGAGGAAAGTGAGAAGAGGGTGAGGGTCCAGTCAAGGCTGCCGCACTTTGTGAAGGTGCTCCATAGAAGAAAAGCACCCAAAATCACAACTTTTTGAAGAGTGTCTGCGGCCAAGAACCTGAAGTTCATAGCGTAAGGGTTGTTGGAGGATAGGAATTGGAAAGTAAGGAAAGGAACTGCAAACATTGCCACGAAGCGGTTTATGCCGGAGCACTGTTCCGGGCTGAAGATCTTCCACCACCAGACTGCGACATAGGCCAATATCATTGGCACATATAGGGGCACAAGAGCTGCCACAACATCATATAGTTCTTTACCGTTGATCATGGTTGGATCAAGAGAAGATAATAAGGAGAAGTGAACGATGAGACTGAAGGGGAGGCAATGGAGATGGCAAAATGAAGAAACATGAAGAAAGGAACTCTCAAGAAGGATGGAAAGAGGTTGACATTTAAAGTGACTTCAACGTTAATCGGCAATAAATAGCATATTTGGCTGATTGATCAAACTAAACCACGTAAAGAAATTAAATAGGGACTTTCTTGACTTGCTATACTGTTATAGTAATTACACTAGTCATTCACCGTTTGATGTTATTGAGTTAATGAATTAGTAGTTAAATCAATTAGTCACTAATTAAATAGCATAAATTATTATATATTAAAATATTTATTTTATATATAATATATAGAAATGGTTAAATATATACTAAATATATACATTGGTGTAAAAGCTAAAATTACTTTTGTGCAAGAATGGACCTTGAACCGTGTGAGCTAAGCAGCGTTGGATAACGTGCAAAAATCAATGTGGTAAACTAACATTTTTCATACACATCATATTTTTAATTTTTTTAAAAATATTGAAATGAAGGTTGGGACACGCAAGCAACAGTGACGTTTTCCGAAAACGTCAATTGTGTCTCACGTGGACCCTACATCGCCTTCTTTTCAATATTAATTTTAAAAAATTAAAAATGTTACATATTATGGAAAATACTAGTTTGATTAACATTTTAATCTGGTCAAAATCAAAATAGCACCACCTAAGTAAAACATTTGAAAACAGCCCATATAAGTAAATGGTTTAAAATGCACCAATTTAGTCAATCAACCTAGCATATTCACCTATTAATAGGTAATTGGAATGCATGCAGGGCAAATGCATTGGTAGACCAAGAGAGATTTTACGATATCTTCACAAATTTTTTAGTCAACATGAGCACGGAGAAAAATAATTTAGAAAAAATGTTATAAAATTAGTTATAAAGAAAATAAAACTTATCATCTTCTATACAATTTAAAAAACTATAAATGCTAAATCAAAAGATCTATTTATTTAAAATGTAAAATATAAATTATATATATTATTTTAAAATTTTTAAATATATTTAATTATTTTTCATTTAATAAGAAATTTTTTATGAAAATATTATTATTTTTAAAATATATTTTATATTTAAATATATTTTTAATCTTGAAAAATGACCAAATTTCAATTATGGTCCATATAAATATTTTTGTTTGATTTTCATCTTTTAATTTAAATTTTGAAATCATTATTTTTTTTCAACTATTATGTACTCGTTAACTACTTATGCATTCAATAAAAATTAAAAAATCATCATAAGTCGCACCTAGTAGTGTATATATAGTACCATGCTAATGTTTGTTTTCGTTTGAAAAGAACCGATCCCTATTACATTGCAATCTCAGCCTTTTATACCTTAATCCTAACGACTCCTGTCCTGTCACACGTGTAATGTCTTAATCAATCACTAAGGCAATTTACACAAGGAATAATTAATCTTTGAATGACCCAGGTGTCTAATCAGCAGAACCTACTCATCTACCCGACCTTCTAACGATCGAGAGGACCCTCTTTGCTCGTCCGTTCTTCCGACCCCGGCCGGGCTATGGCCGATCGTAACATAGGCTTGTAAAGCTTAGTGGGACTTAAGCTTACAATATAAGATCGGTCTATAAAGGGCTTCCTTCCTCGCTTCCCAGGTGACGTTTGGTTAGCCCTCGTTTAATTCTTTCTTGGGACTCAGCGCACCCCTTCATTTACTACAATAATCATAGGGGCGCGTATTCCCCTAAAAGGTGCCACTCCTTACCCTTAGGTGGTGCTCTTGCTGATTACTCTAATCATTTTTTTAGAATCCTCACGGTATTCTCCAATCTCCGCTTCTTACGCTCCCTTTGCCTCATGCATGCCCTTCTTCTCCTTCGTTCGCTTCTCCTTCTTCATTGCCATGGCTGCAGCAGGTAACTCTACTTCTTTACTACTTGAATTATTTTGGTATATAATACAAATCTTTCGACGGTTTTGCTTGGATCCGCCAGCCAGGGTCTACTACTAAACCTTGCTTCTTTCATCCACAGGGGACCTCTTCGAGGATGCGCCTGGCCCCTCCACTCAAGGAGACCAATCTCTTGCTGAGGCTACTCCTAGCACGGGACCCGAAGCCCTCCGGGATGAACCTTCGGGTTCGAGTTCTGGTTCCTTCGAGTCATACTCCTTTGAGATTTGGTATCGCGATGATACTCGCGATTATGTTGATGAAGACCTTCAATCTTGGGTGGACCCCGAAGTGAGGAAGATGTCCTCACTGTTGAATTGCTCTAGTTCTCTTCTGGGCATGGCGAAGGCCATCTGTCAACACGGCCCTTGGTCTGTCCGCGTTTCTCCCTACCGCTCTGGAGAATCGGTTAGTACTACCTTGCCGGGCGAAGGGAAACCTTGCTTCTACTTGTATGATACCCTCCATTCTAAATTGGGTATCAGGCTTCCCTTCACTCATTTTGAGCGGGCTATGCTTCAAGCTCTTAATGTAGCCCCAACTCAGCTTCACCCCAACGGATGGGCATATGTGAGGGCTTTCGAGCTTCTCTGTGAGGACCTTGGGAAGGCTCCAACATTGGGCGTCTTTTTCTGGTTTTACACTATAAAGAAGGCCGACAAGGTTGGATGGACGTCACTTTGTAGCCGGCCTAAGCGCAAATTGTTCGAGCCTTTTTTAGTGAGCTATAAGAAATTCAAGACTCGCTTTTTCAAGGTTACTCCTGGCGACTCCGGTCCTAATTTATTAGTGGACCGGACCGGCCGACCATTCTTCCCTCTATCTTGGACGCATCAATCCGCTGTTTCAATTAGCGTTAACCTGAAAGATTTAGAGGATTGAGAGGACAAATTCGTTAAGGAATTAAGTGAGCTCCCACTTCTTCCTAGCGCCAAGATTATTAAAGGTGTTGGTGAGTAACTTCTCTGTTTAGTTATATGTTTTCACTCCAGTGTTTGCTGATTAATCTTGTTTCTTTCTGTTGGCAGATTATTCTTCTCGCACCCTGCGTGAGTTAAAAAGGAAGGCGGCCCTGATGGCCGAGGAAGAAGAACAACCCGTTGCTGCCTCCGCCGAACCTATCGCAGCGGCCGAGCCTTCTCCACAACGGGCAGCTACAGATGAGGTTTCTAACACCCTGTCTTTGGTTGTCTTGAATGAGCCCGCACCCCCTTCACCAATTGCTGAGAAGGCTGATGATGCTTCTCCATTGAGGTCCGAAGAGCATCCTTCGAAGCGTCGACATATAGAGAAAACCATCACTGAGGATGCTGAAGTCAAGAAAGGACCCTGTCCATCCAACGACTTTCAGTGGGACACTTTGTTATCAGGACATCCTCCTTCTTCTTCGGTCAGGGGGCCGCCTCCTTTCTTGGGCCAAGCCGTGGACAGAGGCTTGGCGTCTTCTGAAAGCAACAAGGTTAAGCAACTCGGTGTTACTGGTACCTGCAAGACTTTACAATAGTACGCTGCTTATTCCTTAATCCTTGCTAGGGCCACCGAGAAAGAATTTGGCAGGTTGGAATTCCAAAGCAGGTCCTGCGCTGATTGTGCTGAGAAGGCCGAGGCCAACTTCCTCAAGTTATCCAAGGCTTATGCTGAAGTCGAAATAAAACTTAATTCCTATCGGTCAACCAACACCGCCCTCGAAGAAGACCTGCAGAGGACCATAGCTAAGAATAAGGACTTAGCGGGGAAAATTTTTTATCTAGACATGGCCATTGATTATGCAAATGTTGAGGCGGGTGTACTGAGGCAGAAGAACGAGGACTTGGAGGCTTCCAACTTGGACTTGCGTGAGAAGTTGGCTTCAGCTAAATCTTCATTGAAGCAAGCTTTGGAAGGCATCCGGTCTCGTGATCAAATCATTGAGTCTCGGGATCAGACCATTTTAACGCAGAATCAAGCAATAAAAGCTCATGAAAGGATCGTCACAAAAATGGGTGGTGACATAGTTCGTCAGTATGAGGCTGGGTTTGCTAAAGCTTTGGAGCAAGTCCGCTTTCTTCACCCCGCTGTTGACGTATCCGAGGCGGATCCTTTCAAAGAGTTTGTAGACGGCCAACTTGTCCTAGTTCCTACTCCTCCTAGTTCCCCTGCTTCCCAATGAACTTTGTAATTTTTCTTCTGTTCTTTATGTAATATTTTTCCTTTTGTAGCAAACTCTTTTATTATGGTACTCACGATCTTATTGACTAATTTTTCCCTAAATGTTTGTCTATTTTTATCTTATTTCGCTATTTCAATTCGTTTGACACTTTCCCGCATATTTTTGTGCATGCCGTTGTGATGTGCTGGTACGTACTTAACGTTATTCGTGTTTATTTTGATAACTCTTGCTGTGTTCGTTGCTCGAGTAGGCGTGCTTGATATTTTGCTTTATTTCGTTGTTTGAAATAGCGAGTTGGATTTTTGTAATTGTTGATGGTGGTAATCTTAGTGGATCTTCGTTCTTCGAACCTTGGATCGATTTCTATGACCGTCCGTTTTGGGTCTTGTAGCTTCACTCTTCGGACCCCGGATCGGTCTCTATGGCCGTCCGTTTTGGGTCTTGTAGCTTCCCTCTTCGGACCCCGAATCGGTCTCTATGGCCGTCCGTTTTGGGTCTTGTAGCTTCCCTCTTCGGACCCCGGATTAGTGTCTATGGCCGTCCATTTTGGGTCTTGTAGCTTCAAGGTTTGTTGGTCTTTCAATCTTGTGCTTGCGGTTTGCCTTGTGCATAGATATAATTATTCGTGTACAATCAGAACTTACATATTACATCTAATCATGTACCCACTACATACTTACCACTCCTAACTAAAATACCTCCTCAAACTGCTGGTGTTCCAAGTGCGTGGTATCCTTCGCCTATCCAGGTGCTCCAGCCGATAAGCTCCTCTGCCCACCTTCTCTGCTATTCTGAACGGTCCTTCCCATTTGGGCGTCAACTTATTTTTCTCCGCTCCAAGAGTTGCCTTTCTTAACACTAAATCTCCTTCTTGAAAGTCTCTATACACCACCCTTCTGTCATATTTTCTCGCCACCCTTGTCTTAACTACGTATTCTTTGATATGGGCTATCTCTCTTGTTTTCTGCAGTAAGTCTAAATTCGCTCTCAACTCGTCCTCATTGGCGGTCGGTTCAAACAAGGTCGTCCTAGGAGATGGTTCCCCTATTTCGACTGGTATCACAGCCTCTGATCCGTATGTTAAGCGAAACGGTGTCTCACCCGTGGTGGAATGTGGAGTGGTGTGATAGGACCATAGGATTTGCGGTAATTCTTCTGCCCATCTTCCCTTTGCCTCTTCTAATCTTCTTCGCAAGCCTCTTAAGATGACTTTATTAGCTACTTCTGCCTGCCCATTTGCCTGGGGGTGTTCGATCGAGGTAAACGACTGCATGATGTGCAACTCTTAGCAAAATTTGGCAGTTGCCGAAGGTGCAAATTGGGTGCCGTTGTCTGAAACAATTTCTGCTAGCAGACCAAACTAACATATGATTTTCTTCCATATGAAGCATTTTACTCTCTCAGCCGTGATTGTTGCCATCGACTCTGCTTTCACCCATTTGGTAAAATAATCCACCGCTACCATAAGGATTTTGAGTTGGCCGGGTGCAAGGGGAAATTGTCCTAGAATGTCAATTCTCAACTTATGAAAAGGCTTTGGGGACGTTACTGTATGCATCTGTTCCGCCGGGGCCTGCCGACCATCAGCAAATCTCTGGCACTTGTCACATCTCTTCACATAATCCATACAGTCAGCCTTAAGTGTCAGCCAGTAGTACCCAGCTCTAGCTATTTTTCCAGCTAGTGCTCTTCCTCCTATATGAGTCCAACAAATACCCTCATGCACCTCTTGAATAATATACGTTGCTTCCCCAGCATCTACGCACTTGAGCAAGGGGGAGGAGAATCCTCGCCTGTATAGGCACTGCTCTATGAGCGTTTACTTAGAGGCCTCTTTTCGGACTTTGTACGACCTGGCCGAATCAGTTGGCAACTTTCCCTCCTTCAAATATTCTATGATGGGATCCATCCATGTTTTACTTTCTTCGCTATGCTGGACCTCTTGCTTGTCTATTGTTGGAGTGCTGATGTTCACATGGATGACCGACTGTTGTAGTCCTCTTCTCGTACTAGCTAACTTGGCCAATAAGTCAGCTCTTTCATTCTGATTCCCTGGTACATGCAGGAGTTTGAAGCTTTCAAAAGATGCCGCCATCGCTCTTGCCTTCTCTCGGTACTTGGCCAACTTTGGGTCTTTGGCTTAGTACTCTCCATTTACTTGTCCCGTTATCAGCTTAGAGTCACTTTTTACAGTCAACTTCTTAGCCTCGACCTCTAAGGCCAGTCTCATGCCTGCGAGCAGCGCTTCGTATTCGGCCTGGTTGTTACTTGCTTTAAAATCAAAGTGCAGACTTTGTTCAATGAGTATACCATCAGGTCCCTCCAATATGACTCCTACACCGCTCCCAGCTTGGTTAGATGACTCGTCCACAGACAAATACCACTCCCCCTCTACTTGTTCATGCTTTGTAGTAAGTTCAATGATAAAATCGGCCAGTGCTTGGGCTCTTATTGGACCGCTCTTTTCAAATGATATGTCAAATTCCGACAGCTGAACGCTCCAAGCCACCATTCTACCTGCTAGGTCTGGCTTCCTCAAAACCTGCTGGATGGGTAAGTCTATGCATACAATGATGCTAAAGCTTTGGAAGTAGGGATGTAACTGGCGAGAAGCTATTACCAGGGCTAGAGCTCCCCTCTCAATCTTTTGATATCTCTTATCGGGCCCCTGGAGAGTTTTGCTGATGAAGTATACTGGGCACTGCTCTTTCTCCCTCTCTTGAATCAAGACAAAGTTGATGGCAATCTCTGTTACTGATATGTATAGGTATAACGGTCGGCCGAGCTCTGGTATGACCAAAATGGGTGGGGTGGCCAACATGGCTTTCATTCTTAAAAAGGCTTCCTCACATTCTGGAGTCCACGTAAAATTTCGTCCTTTCTTCAGCGTATTCAAGACCGGCGTAGCTATTTCAAAGACTCTAGAAATGAAGCGTGATAACGCAGCTACCCTCCCCATCAATTGCTGAACCTCCTTCACATTTTGGGGACTCCTCATGCTTATAACCGCTCTACATTTCTCCGGATTTTCCTCTATTCCCCTTTATGTAAGCATGAAACCCAGAAACCTTCTTGCCTGCACCCCAAACGAACATTTTTCAGGGTTCAACCTCAGTTGGTGCCGTCTTAGTATTTCGAACACTCGCCGTAATGTTTCGTAGTGATTTTCTCCCCCTTCCGACTTAGCCACCATGTCGTCCACATACACTTCTATGTCTTTGCCAATGACCTCCTTAAAAATTTTATCCATTAACCTTTGATATGTGGCTCCAGCATTTTTAAGTCCAAATGGCATTACTTTATAGCAGAAAGCCCCGCCGTCGGTGATAAAAGCAGTTTTTTCTTCATCCTCCGGGCGCATTTTTATTTGGTTATAACCCGAGTACGCATCCATGAAACTTAAAAACTCATACCCAGATACACTATCCACTAGTCTGTCTATATTTGGGAGAGGATATGGGTCTTTCGGACATACCTTATTCAAGTCTGCGTAATCAGTGCACATTCTCCACCTCCCATTGGCCTTTCGCACTATGACTACGTTGGCTAGCCACTCTGGATATCTTACTTCCTGTATGAACCCCGCCTTCAGTAGCTTATCAGTTTCCTCCCTGATGGCTCTCCTCTTCTCTTCTCCTTGCTTCCTTTTCTTCTGCACAACCGGTCGAGCACCATCGGCTATTGATAGCCTATGGTTCAAGAATTTCGGGTCTATTCCAGGCATGTCTTCGGGTTCCCAGGCGAAGACGTCACTATTCTGCTGCAAACAGCGTATCAATTCAGCTTCTTGTTCTCCTGTCACGATAGTGCCTATCTTCGTCCTCTGGCTCTCTGAGGGGCCTACCTGAATTTCCTTGAGCTTCTCTACTGGATGAGGTCTTTCCCGCTCCTCATGGCATCTCGGGTCCAACTCCAAGCTTAAAGCATTTACAGCTGACCTCCGCTGCCCCACTCTCAAGCTATCTTGGTAACACCTCTTGGCCATACTCGAATCTACCCAGACGGCTCCCACTCCTTCAGTTGTCGGATACTTCATGCATAAATGGTATGTTGATAAAACCGCCTTCAGTCGGTTAAGGGCCGACCGTCCCATGATGATGTTGTAAGAGGCTTCTTCCTCTATCACCGTGTATAATACCAGGATCATTTTCGCGTTACTACCTTCCCCGAAGATGGTGTCAAGCTCCATAGTTTCTCTTATGGGCACCCTTTCTCCCGAAAATCCGTATAGACATCCTAGAATCTCTTTCAATCCCGAGAGTCCCATTCTTCTATAAGTAGACCCGTACAGAATGTTGGCCAAGCTGCCTTGATCTACAAGCACCCTTTTGATTTTAAAATCCTCGGCTACTATTGATATCACCATCTGCTCGTCGCCGGTCGCCTCGTATCTCCTATCCTTCTCTTCAAAAGTTATGGCATGTCCTCTCTTTCTTTCTCCTAAGGGCGTGAGGTTGGCCCCCGTGAGGATTTGATAAGACTGGTGAGTCTTTCTCTCCCCCTGAAAGTCTAGCTCATCATCTAGTTCTTGACCTCCCGAGATGGTCGAAATAGTTCCTCGGTAGCCGATTGGCTGAGGTGACCTAGACCGACCATTATTACCTCGGTTTCTCTCCTCTTCTCTCACTCGTCCACTCATACTTGCTTCTGTCCTCCCCTTGATCTGGCTACATACTGCCCTAGACGCCCCTGTTGGACCAATCCTTCTAGCTGGGCCCCCAAGGTCCAACATTCTTCTGTCGAATGGCCGACGGCTCTATGGAAATCGCACCATTCCCTCCTATTCTTCCCTAGCTGTTTCCCTCCTGCTGCTTGAGGAAATTTCAATAGCCGTGTATGGCAGATTTCCCGCATTATATGGGCCTTCTTCTCCTTTAACGGGGTAAACTTTGTTGGGACTTCCTGCCTCACCTCCAACTCTTGTCTGCGGGGGGGCTCTCGGTCGCCTATGAATAATGGCCGCTGTCTCATCGGTCTCGGTCGGCCATCTCTGTTGAGATGTTCGGCCTCTCTTTTCTCAAAACAACTTTCCTCCATTTCTACGTGCTTTTCCGCTCTGACACGGATTTCCTCCATACTTGTGGGTTTCTGAAGGGCCAGAGCGTCGCTAAACGAACCTACCCTCAACCCCTTTTGAAAGGTTTTGACGAAAAATTTCTGATCGGGATCATTAACCCTCACTGTTGCGTCGTTAAAGCGGGCCATGTAACTCTTCAAGCTTTCTCCTCCCGCCTGTTTAATGTCAAACAAGTCTGCCACTTCCAAACGCTTCGGTTCGTTAGCCGCGAACTGGGATAAGAACAGACCCGCTAGGTCACTAAACGCGTATATGGACCTAGGTGGCAGATTCATTATCCACTGTAGCGCTACCCCCCTTAGCGTCCCCGGGAAGAGTTTGCAGCTCAACTTATCATCACCTCCGCTTATATACATCTGAGTTTGGAAGGCTTGTAAGTGTGCATGGGGGTCTTGGGTTCCATCGAAGGGGTCCACTGATATCTCCTTAAAGTGAGGTGGGACACGAGCTTCATCTATCTCCTCACAGAAGGGTTGCCTCCAAAGAGGCTGTGTCACGTGTTCTCTTCCTTCTTGCTCCTGCTCATTCCTCGCCTTTAGACTTGCTATCTGCCTCCTGAGCTCTTCTTCTCTTTGCTCTGCCATCTTCATCGCCTCTGCATGACGTTCTTCAGCTAGTCGATGTCTGGTCTCCGCCTCCGCACTCAGCCTAGAATGCTCGTCGCTTCGAGCTTGCAGCTGCACTACGGTTCTCAACAACCTCTGCAACATGTCCTCCTCTCCCTCGTTGGTTGAGTTGGCTTGGTTTCTTGTTATCGGCATCTTCGGAAGGTTCGTCGTCGTCTGCTGTCGTCTGCTGCTTTTTCTCTCCTTGTGGTGGTAGGATTAGTTTTACCTGCCCCACGGTGGGCGCCAATGTTCTCGTTTGAAAATAACTGATCCCTATTACGTTGCAATCTCAGCCTTTTATACCTTAGTCCTAACAACTCCTGTCCTGTCACACGTGTAATGTCTTAATCAATCACTAAGGCAATTTATACAAGGAATAGTTAATGCTGAATGACCCTAGCTGTCTAATCAGTAGAACCGGCTCATCTACCCGGCCTTCTAATCGACCGAGAGGACCCTCTTGCTCGTCCGTCCTTCCGACCGGCCGAGCTATGGCCGACCGTAACAATGTTTAATACCTTTTAAAAAGAACTTTATATCTCCAAAATAAATGACTTTTGTCTATCTTAAAATGAAAAATGAGGACTACAAATAATTATTTCAAATTTTGGTGGGATAAAAATCAAAGAAAAATATTTTACAATGACTATACCAAAATTCGATGCATTTTATAGGGAGTGAAATAAGCAATTGTAAATTTTAAAGGGATAAAAATCAAACAAAATTTTATAGAGACCAAAATAGAAAAAAATCACTCATTTAACATAGAATAAAAACATATTTAACTCTATATTTTATATGTATTGGAATATCACATTTTCAAGAAATATATTGTTTATATAATTATAAATTAACTTAAATTCTATGTATTATGTATTCTAAATTATATGATATAATTTTATTTTAATAAATATATATAATTTATAAATTAGTATAATAGGTAACCATTTGACTTTATATACTACCCATCTCATCCTTTTTATAAGATTCAAATTAGAGTTTTGCCTTGCTACTTTTTACAAGAACCAATCTATAATGTCATCCGTTAAATATTTTTCACAAAAATACTCTTAATTATAAGTCATAAAGGTCAATAAATAGTATGTGAGGTATATTAGGACCCATTTAGGGGTGATTTTTAGTTGCAAGTTTTAAAATTTTAAAAAATCAAAACTGGTTTTTAGTTTTTAGTTTTTTATTTTATTTTATTTTTGTTTCAAAATTTACTTTTTAGTTTCAAAATAAACACACTTTGAAAATTATGTATCTTGTTAAAATTAGTTTAAAAGTGTGTTTACGTATGGATAGGAATGTTGATGGTGGTGGTAGTGATGGCGATGTGGTAGCAGTGACTATGATGGTAGTGGTGGCAACAATAGTGGTGACAGTAGTGGCGGCGGTAACAATGGTATGATGGTGGTGGTGGTGGTAGTGGTGACAATGACAATAATAATAATGATAATTGTTAAATGTAGTGAAATAGTATTCCTTAAAACTAAAAACTAAATTTACAAAATCCTATTTTTTAGTTTTGAAAACAAATGTAAAATAGTTTCAAAATTGAGTTAGCATTTCAGTTCCATTTTAGACAAATGCGTTTTGTTTTGAAAATTACAATTGAAAACAAAAAAACCAAAAACTCGTAATCACTCCAAACAATCCTTATTGTTTTAGATTGTTTAAGAGGTTAACTTTTTCTTGTATGAAGAGTATTTGAGAAATCTTAATTTGACTATCTGCATGCATAACCAATAAAAATTAAAACAATAAATTTATTAATGATGAAAGGGACTAAAAGAATTAATGTTACGAGTAATTTTGCAAAAATATATAAATTTAGGACATATTTAATGCTACTATCTAAATTAACTAAATTCTTTATTCCTGAATTAGTTAATTAAGTCTTATAAAATGGATTAGAGGTAGTGGTGGAAATGTGTTGAGTCAGGTTAGACTTTATATAAGTGGTGGAAATGACCTAACCTACTTCATAATTCTGTGACCCAAGCTTGAGTTTGTTACTTATCATGGTTTTTTTAGGCTTGACTTGGTCTTTATATAAGTCTAGCCTAGCCTATTAGCCTATTTAAAGACCTATTTCATATTAAGGCATTTAAAATTGTCAATGACCTATACTTAAACAGGGAACATGATTTTAAAAAAATATTTTATGACAACAATCAATAAAACTTTCATAGTTTTAACTTCAAATTATAATTATAATTTACCCAAAATTACAAGAAAAGAAAATAAACTTACATAAAGTAGATTAAATTTGAACATTTAAATATATATATATATATATAGAGACACACTCTTATACTCATTAAACATTCATGTTCATATATTGTTTCAGATAAGAAATGTGTATAATAAGCTTAAAGTTAATAAACCAATAAATATCTATTTGACTAATAAATGTTGTCAATAAGTGAAACTCTAATTTGAGTCTTATAAAAAGGAATGGAGGAGGTAGTATATAAACTCAAATGATTATCTATTATACTAATGCATGGTTCTTGTATTAATAAGTAACCATTTGAGCTTATATATTATCAATTCAATCACTCTTGACTAGTTTTAAAAATAGTCAATGTAGGTAATGCAATTGTCAAAATTTTCCAACAAAAACTAACTATTTTAAAAACTAGTCCACCATGAAATGGATTAATATTATAATTTCTTTAAAATAATTATAATATTATATATTATATTAATATAATATTTTCATCAAAAATAATATTATTGATAAACAAGTCATCCCATTAGACTTAATATCTTAATATGTTTTTCTAAAAGCCTATGAATTGACCTATTTAACTAAAAAAGTTTTTTAAAAAACTTGAGTCTAGTCTTTTTGCTAAATAGGTTAGGTAGGGTTGTAGGCTCTAGATGGGTGGCTTGACCTATTTCCACCCCTTTATCGAAATGAGTAAATAATAAATTATAATATAATTTTTAACTATTTAATTAAATTTAATTTAACATATAAATAATTTAATTTATTTTATAAATTTATAAATTATTTATATAATTTAATATTATCTTTTAATATTAAATATTATTATTTAGATTTATAAGTAATGTAGTTATTATAATATTTAAATTAAATAATAATTATTTTCTTTCAAAATTAAAATAATAAAAATAATATTAAATAAAAATTAAATTTTTATATTAATCATATAGTAACGTTATTTATTAATATATATTCTACTTTATAAACCAAATAAGTCTTTTGGTTTAGTGGTTATAATTTTTCAAATTGTATAAAAGGTTTCAAGTTTTACTCTCTATATATAATTTTGTCACATTTTTAAACTATTTTTCTTAGTAGCATCTCAATGTTCATGTGTCATTAGTACCAACTCGGCATTCACATGTCAGTATTTTATTTGTTCAAATAAAGAGGGTTCCAAAACCCTTCTAAATGTAAAAGTACTGTAGCAACTATCTAATTTTAAATAAAATGTTTTTTATTTTATTTTATTTATAATTTTTAGGTATTTTTATTTCAAGTTAAGTCATTTTAAGATATAAAAACATATTAATTACTTCTTTCTAATAATTTTGTATTAGCAAGAAATAAAAGTACCAATAAATATATAATGGTAAGGCGTAATTGTATTTTTGTTTCTTATAATTTATCAAATGGATGATTTTAGTTCTATAGTTTTAGTTGCTTAAATTAAATCTTCGTACACCAATCCAAGGATTTGGTCCCCAATTGATTTTAGTTCTATATAATGATTTTAGTCCCAAATGAAAACAAAATTATATAAAACTAATTCAAGGATCCATTCATGTAGTTTTGCTATCATAGTTCACATAAGGATGAAAATTCATATCAACTCAAGATTCATTAGACAATCATCTAGCATTCATCTCTACAAATTGAGATCACAATCGCAATCCCTAATTATGCATGAATTCAAGTGCTTAATTGGTTGATTTAGGTGATCAATCAATTATGTAATTTTGATTAGATTAAGATTAATCAATTCTAACCTAACACAATCGAAAACCTCAAGCAAAATCATAATAACGAAAACGGGTCAAGAATTGGAAAGAAAAGAGCAACATAATAGAATTTGCATAATAAAGAATTCAAGAACTCAAATTTAACCACAATCATGGAACCTTGAATTTATAAGAGAGCCTAGCCTTCCATGGCAATGGTCATAGAAAATGTAGCACAAAACACAAAGAAAACCTAGAAGAGAAAAGAGAATAGAGAAGAAACTTGTGATCCATGAAACCTTCTAAAACTCAAAATCTGAAAAATCATAAAAAAAACGTCTCTCCTCTAACCCTACTAACCAAATACTATTTATTATATGCTTTGAATACCAAGGAAGGTGGTCTAGGCCAGAGGAACTCGCAGCCTAAAGGGCGATCAACCAAGGTCCCAAAATTGGGCCAGAATATAATAAAAAAGGCCAAATAGAGTGAGTGCAGAGGTTGTAACTTCACACAGACTTTTAACACTAAAAAAGGTTGAACCGAGTTGATCCCAAAAGAAAAAAGTTGTAGAACTTTGTCTTAGCTTTCTAGAGCCACCAAAATTGTTCATTTTGGAGGCCTGTAGTGCCAGATATAGCCTGCACAAGATAGCAACATTATAATGAAAATTAAGTCCTAAAATAAGCAAAGATTAACAACTAAATTCAATTAAGTCAAATAATTGAAGGCTTAACCAATGTATCAACATTAACCATAAAATGATGTCAAATATGTCCATCATAAGTCACTATTAAGTGCCTAAAAATGCTCTATCAATTATCTAATGAATTTTGAGTTGATATGAATTTGCTTCCATATTAGAACCATGATAATAAACTCCATGATTGGATCCTTGATTGGTGTTATGTAATTCAATTTCATTATGTTTTTTTTTTTGTATTTTACAACCTTGCAACTCTGTTTTGTTCTGCATAACTTTGTTTTACACACAACCCCCCTTTACATTCAATCTTGGTTCTTGTTCAACAAGATTAGGCATTACATGGTTATGTCCTTGAGAGATTCGACTTAGGTTAGTCCCTAAACTACAAAATTAAGGGAAATCTAGTGATTTTTGGTAGTGTTTTGACAACATTATCAAATTAGTGTCATTGTCGGGGACACAAATTATTGTTTTATAATCTTGTGATATTTGACTTGTTTAGTATATAGATTGTTTGTGAGTAATTTCCACTTTCTTTTATGTTGCAATGCTGCTTAGAGGGAGAGTACTAGTAGAAATTCTTATGGAGTAGTAAAAGAAATCATAAAATAGTGTAAAGTACTAGTAGGTAGAAAAAGTAAGTATCTTAGAATTGGCTAAAAATTGGCCACATGATAGGAAAAAATTCATTGACCAAAGCCACCTTGTGAGGGTCAAACATGGTGGAGGAGGCTTGCTTTTGCCAAATTCCATCGTTTAGATTAGTATTTTAATTTTTTTATTATCATGATTGTTGGAGATATTGTAAATATCTCATATGATATGATAATTAACTCATTAAAAGGTTACAAACATCTAAATATCTCATTGGATTAAGAGGTTACAAGTATCTAAATATCTTATTAGGAGATCGTGAATATCGCATTTTATCTACAATGATTATCTTTTCTTTTTTTTTGTTAGGTATATTATCTTTAAGTGTTTCACCTTTGCCCTATGAAAGGAAGATTAGAAATTGTATTATTCAATTAAATCAATAGACAATTCCTTTTACTTTCGATTTGGTATTAGAGCTCCAGATCTTAGGAGCTTTGTTTCCTCTGCCTCACTTCAGTGAATTGCTACCCTATGATGAGACCCATACATTGATGTGAGACTAGTCAAAGTTTTCTTTGTCATTCTCAACTATCATTGATAATGACAAAAGATAAAGTTGTTATCTTGGGACCTAATGAACTTCCAAATTTGGTGGGTCCCTCTTGGCTTGACGATTGCAATTATCTACAATGAGTATAGTACATTCGTAATACGCTCAAAGGTCGCAAGAAGTTGAGTCATATTGAAGGAAGTGGCCCACCTAGAGATGATCCAAAGTTTGAAGCATGGGATGATGAGGATTCTCTCATTATGACATAGCTATGGAATTCTATGACTCCGAAAATAAGTCGAAATTATATGTTCTATTCCTCAATTCGTGAGATATGGGAGAATCTCATTGAGACATATTCAATGAAAAAGGACTCTATTGCTTGCTATGATATTGAAAGCAAGATCTTCAACTCTAGACAAGGAACCCTCTCAATAACAAAGTACTATGGTACTATGAATTGGTTATGGATCGAATTGGACCAGTACCAACAATTGAATTCTGAATACGATCCTATTCGAGTTCAAATTCTAGGCAAGGAAAAGCTTTCCCCTTTGTTTAAGGTATTTTTTATTGTGCAGAGTGAAGAGACCCGATGATCAGTCATGTTTGATAAAAGAAGCTCCAACACAAGATCTTCCATGGTGACAGGAAAAGGTAACTAGTGAGTGTACATAGACTATAGGAAGCTAAAGCAAGCAACTCACAAGGGCTTAAGATGAGTATTATTAAGATTATCTGATAGCTAAGAATCACATCTTAGTTAAGCTTCAGATTATTGGCCTAAAAATAGGGAAAACATAAATCTGTGCTAATTTGGGAATATTAGCTAATAAAAGATTAGATTCTTTTTGCAAGCCAATTCCAGGAGCGTCTCAGCCCAATAGAAGCATCTCGGCCTAGAGGAGCTGTCCTGGCCAGGCAAGACCCTTCTTAGCCGAGTCCAGCTTCAAAGCCCAAGCCACTCTAGAGGCATATTTGAGCACGTAATCATTAGGGAGATGGTAGGACAAATCAGGAATTGTAATTATGTTAGGAGTTAATTAGGTGAAGCGTGCGTAGCAAGGAACCTTGCGCATGTATATAAAGGAGCGCAAGAGCTTGTGTAAAGTTGGTTGTTGAATTCAAAAAACCAATCATATCACACACACCTTGCACTCTTTCTCTCGTTCCATTCCCTCGGTGGTGCACGATGCTTCAATACAACGTCTCGTTGATTGAGGAGGTGTAGGTCTAGAGTCTAGGAGGCCAGAGGTTATCAAAGGAGATCATTTAGTATAGTTGACGCACTTTGGTGGACTGAATCCTTAGTGCTCTAGCCATTCCTGGTGAACCATCACCATTCTTCCATGGCGGTCGTTATGGAAAGCGGAATCCATGAATTCACATAACCTTGTAACAATACTCTGTTTTAGCAATGACAATTGGTTTGCATTTCCTTATCTCTTGCTTGTGAATCCTATCATTAATCTACTTTTGCTTGTGTCACGATTGTGCATTTGTAAGAATGAATCATGTTAGGTTAGGTCGATTGGAACTGATCTAACAACTTAATTAGGTAATCAATAAGAGAACCTAAAATCAACCACGTGCATACTCCTTGTCAACTGATGAGGTAGCCATTGTGTAAATCCTCAGCCGATAATGGACAAACGTTCAACGATTTTCATAAGAACTCTAGGTAGGTTTGGAATCATAATCTTTAGAAGAGAATTGAGAACCAATTGCTTGTTGAACCTTTGTGTTGGTATAATAAATATCATAGTCTAGTTAGTCACATTTACTTTTGTTACTTAGTTTACTTTATGTTATATTCTATGCTTCCACAACAAAACCCCTCGTTTACATTTAGTCGAGTATGAGCCGCCTCTATCCGAGATTGACTATATTCGAGTCTGAGTCTGTCCGAGTCTGAGTCAGTTTGACTCTAGTTTGAGTCTAGCATCTCTGTCCGAGATCGGGTCCGAGTCATCTTAGTCCGAGACAAAGTCGACATTCTACGTACCCTCAGCATTTTGCATAAAACTCTGATTTCCTCATTAAGTCATAATAGAACACATTGTGTTCTTGAGTAAAATGACCTAGGGTTACACTATGCTATAGTTAGCTCTAGTTTTATTTGATAAAGCCACCACGACAAAATAGCGTTATCACTCATAAGGAACATTTCCCTCTCCTATTTATTGATCAAGTTTTGGAGAGGCTAGCAAGTAAATCCCATTATTATTTTCTGGATGACTTTTCACGTTGTGTGTAGATTCATATTGTACTGAGAGATCAACATAAGACCACCTTCACCTGCCTGTTCAACACCTTTGCCTATACTAGGATGCCTTTCGGCCTATGCAACACCCCACGCACCTTTCAGAGGTGTATGATGAGTACTTTTCTGAGTTATTAAAGAGTTTCATGGAGGCCTTTATGGATGATTTTATGGTGTACGATCCTTCATTTGATGCATGCTTGGAGAGTTTGTCTAGAGTTTTAAATAGGTGCATTGAGACTAACCTTGTGCTGAACTTTGAGAAATGTCATTTCATGGTGACTTAAGGTATAGTCTTAGGGAATTTAATGTCTAATAGAGATATTGAGGTTGATAAGGCCAACATTATTATTATTGCTTCTCTTTCTCACTTCGTATCTATGTGAGAGGTTCGTTCTTTTCTTGGACATGTAGGTTTTTACAAGAGATTTATCCAAATTTTAAAGCAAAATAGCCTCGCCATTATCCAAGGTTCTACAGTAGAATGTGGACTTTTTCTTTGATTAGCCATGCATTAAGTGCTTTTAGGAGCTGAAAAAGAGACTTACCACCATTCCCATCCTTTAGGCACCTGATTGAGAGCTCTCCTTTGAGCTCATCTGTGATGCCTCTAACTTGGAACTTGGGGTAGTTTTAGGCCAACGATTGACAAACATTCCTATGTTATAGTTTATGCCTCTCACAAATTGGATTTGGCCTAGGCTAATAACATTACCATTAAGAAGGAGCTTTTAACTATTGTTTTTGCATTAGATAAATTTCGTTCTTATTTGCTTGGCTCCAAGACTATTGTTTTCTCTAACCATGCAACTTTGAAATTCTTGTTGGAAAAACCTGATACCAAACCAAGATTGCTTCGTTGAATGCTTCTCCTTCAAGAATTTGATATAAAGGTAATAAAAAAGAGTGGTGTAGAGAACCTAGTAGCCAACCACCTGAGTAGAATTGAGAGGAGGATTGACCCTCTACCTATTATAGATGATTTTCCTGATGAACAGCTTATGCAGTTGGATGGTATTGTCCCATGGTTCATTAACATTTTTAACTATCTTAATGCATTTACTTTACTCCCAAAGGCATCCAGGTCGCATCAGGATAAAATTAAGAGTGAATATTATGTGTGGGATGATCCATATTTATGGAAATTTTACAGTGATCAAGTGATTCGTAGGTGTATACCAGACCATGAGATCCAATTAGTGCTCTAATTTTGTCATTCTACACGTGTAGGTGGGCATTATGGATCCTATTAGACAACTTGAAAGGTATTGGATAACAGGTTTTATTGGCCCACCATTTTCAAGGACGACCATCATATCGTTACCTAAAGCTCTCATTAGTGACCAAGGAAGTCATTTATGCAATAAGATCATGTCCACCTTGCTTGAAAAGTGTGGTGTGGTACATAGAATGAATACTACTTATCATCTCCAAACCAATGGGCAGGTCGAGGTGTTTAATAGGGAGATCAAGTAGATTTTACAAAAGGTGGTGCACCCCAATAAAAAAGATTAGAGCCAGTTGCTAGAGGATGCTTTTTAGGCTCATAGATGGCTTACCGAACATCGTTAGGAGTATCTCCTTATTGAATAGTTTTTGGTAAGGCGTGTCACCTTTCGATAGAAATCGAGCATCGTGCATATTGGGCAATGAAGGGATGTAACTTGGCCTTTGATCAAGTAGGCAAGGAAATAAAGCTTCAATTGCAAGAACATGAGGGGCTTCGCTTGGAGGCCTATGAGAACTCTAGGATTTACAAAGAAAAGGTGAAACACTTCCATGATAACATGATCTTGAGAAAGGAGTTCAAAGTGAACCAAAAAGTGCTTTTGTTCAACTCTCGTCTTAAGCCAATGTTCTAAATGTGGTGGACCTTTTCTCATTACTAACATCTTTTCTTATGGCATAGTCAAAATAAGAAATGAGGCTATCGACAAGATCATCAAAGTCAATGGGCAGCAACTCAAGCCATTTCATGAGAGCCCAACAATGATGGAGGGTGATGTGAAGGACCTCTCTTTGGTCAAGCCTACCTTCTTAAAAGTACACATTATTTGCACCTTGAGAGAGTTTTACCCCTTTTCCTTTGTGGTTATTGTTGCATGTGTTGTTTTCCTATATGCTTACATTGAGAACAATGCTCATTTAAAGTATAGGGGGAAGGGTTTTATTGTTTTACTATTTGCTTTTTTCTACATCAATTTTTGAACATAACTAATATAAAAAGTTGATTTTTTTAAAATCTATTTTATTTTTTTGTTACATACATTCTTGTAAAATTATCCTTAGGCTATAGAATTTCTAGGAAGCTCATCCCTCACTTGTTGTCGCATTTTCTTTCTTAACTCTTGGGTCATTTGTTGATTGAATTCTAGTGCAATCTCCTCATGAATCTGGTCACAAATCTATTGGGTCATTTATGCCAATTATTCCTTGGACATAGTTGTTGAGGTGAGTGCATGGCATAAAGGTGCTCTTAAATATTGGCGAAGCCCCACACCTCATCCAACGGTCCAAAACGACCAATGTGCTCTGGTTGCGCAATGACAGTGGTGAGGATATCTTCACGATCATAAGGAACAAAGGTTCCCTATGTACTCTCCTCAACTAAGGAATCTTTAACTTAAGAGTTATTCAGTATATATAAACAAAAAATCTTATGTCACATTCACAATTACTAAAAAAGGAGTTTAACTTAAAATCTTTTTAGCGAGTTCCTTGGGAGAGTTAGAAGTTTAGTTGTCCGATGGCTTCATTTGGGCTCTCTTCCATAACTCAAGGCATGCAACTTAAATTAAGGAAGAATCTATTTCTACTCCTTCTGACTTGACCTCTTTGAGCCTTTCAATAACCATTTTTTTCTGCAAAGCTTTATAACCTTAACAAGACAAAATATGAAAGTAGAGATTCTTTGGTTGAACGTTCTTTCCTTTTTGCCTTTTCTCCCGTTACAAAGAATAAAATACTAACATTATGATGCATATATGGAAGGGGAAATCCTTTCACTTTAAGTACCTATCACTAGGGGAAGGCTTAAGAGGATCCAAGAAGAATTACAACATAATTTGACCACCCTTAAGAACCAAGGAGACCATACATTGTACCATGTGTCCAACTTCCTTGTAGGAAATGTATAGGGCTGGAAATACTTTTTTTTGTTGTACTTTCCTTGTATTTTCAATACATTCCATATAGGATAAGATAGCCTTGAGCCAAGGTCCTTTTTGGATGCCAAAATCCACCTAGCCAATCCATTCCAATTTGGTCGCTAAAATGACCAAAATTTTTGTTGCTATGACTATGGCTAGGATGGGTTGCATTTTGGGCCTTGTTGTTTGGGCCTTTTCATAGGGCCTTAAGCATGATTAGTGGAGCCATATCCAGCCACCAATCATGCTATAAAAGGATCCTTTGTACTTATGCTTAGAGAACTTCCGATAATTTTTTTCACTTGTGAAATAGAAGGCGCTTTGCACTTGTGAGAGCCTTCTCTCTGATCTTAGATTTTCTAAGAAACCTTTATTCTCATCAATCATCCATGGTGCTAGTGACAAATCTCACTACTCTTATCTAGTTCTCTTTGAGCTAGTGGCGAATCCATTCTTACCTTCTCCATCTTTTTCTTTTCTTTCATATTGGTTTTTCTACAGTTTCTTGCATTCTTCTTGGTTCTTGGAAATTTTTGCTTGCAAGGCTTAATTCATGATCCATGAACATGTGACATTATCAAATGCATATAATTATATAGGTAAATGATTAAAATGAAAGTAATATAAACAAACCTAGAACGCAGGATCTAGGCACTATTGAACAAAATCTTGCTAATTAGCCTATGAAATGGCAGTATAAGTCTGCAAAGAGGACTTATCCTTATACTTTCCATGTATGTAGTTAGAATTGAGTTGAGTATTAAATCCTCTCTAATGCTCATCGGCATAGGAAGTCCATATTTTCCCATTCAAATCCATTGGAGAAATATCAAAGGCGAGCTACATTACCTAACAAAATAAAAGAGTTAGTCAATTTTGTAAGATATAGGAGTAAATAAAAAAATAATTATATACATTTGAATGCAAGGTAAAAGTGAGATATCATAATAGTTTGTCAAATCATGGTCTTAACGAGTTCAAGTACATGGTCCCAATCCATGTACACAATTCTAACATGCTTTCTTGCCTAGGTTGCCACAAAGGACTTGAACTATGTGCCTATTTCTCCTATAGGATTTCCAAGATAATCAAACTCTACAACAATTAACACGTCTCTAGTATGGTGAAGAGTCATATCTCTCAACCATGTGGCTTGTCTACCCTTTTTTAGGTAGATTCAGAAGCACTAGATGTGCCTTCTAATGGATCTCCCATCTCCTTGTTTACAAAATATACAATGAATATAACAGTAAGTTATGTAAAGAATAAATAAATAAAAAATATAACTATAATTAAAAAATACATAAATAAATATAACAAAAACATTATACAACAATAAATTTTAAATAACTAATTACTTAACTTGATCAAATAACAATAGTCTTTCAAAGACCTTCTATATGATCATGGCGATTGACATGTACACCATCTACATCATTTCCATTATTGAAAGTGGACAATTGGGTTGAGAAAGAAGGAGTGTCAATAAGATCAAAACTTGTGTTTTGATTTTCATCACTTCCATGCATGCTCCTTTGTTGAAGAACAATTGCCTACCTTTTGTTCGATAGATCATTGACATAAAACACTTATTTTGCATGAGATGCCATGATGAAAGGCTTTCCTTTATAATCAACCTTGTCAAGTTTGTACAGCCACATTACTATCAACCCACTTACATTTAAAGAGCACTCTAAATTTGGTGTAGTCAACCTTCTAGATTTCTTCAATTACTCTAAAGTAACATATGAATGCCATAATTTGGTTTTTATCTTTGAAAGTAGAGATTGCATTGACTTGGCTATGACCATAACACCACTATTTTGCATAGTACTCCTATTATCTTATGCCTTTGTATAGAATGAAAACTAATTGATATCATATCCACTCCAACATATGACACCAAAGTTAGGCCCATGTGCTAGCCATTTTATCATTTTAGAAATGGTATCATTATTTAAAATTTGGCCTTTAAACCAATTTAGAAAAGTTTTGTTGTGCTCGATCCATTCTTTGTTTATTTGAGGGTTTTTCTTCTTCAAAATGTCTTCATGGTTATTTGTTGGTTAAATCATGGAGACCATGGTCAATTAAGTCAAACTAGGTTTGACTCAAACTAAAGTACATTTTGTTAGTAATTTTAATGTTTTATAAAGGATATATTTTCTACTTATTTTAAATTTTATAATATATCTAAGAAAGGGTCTCTTTGATTATGATATAACAAATGACCTAACTATATACTGTATATGACTATTCATGCAAAGTGATACCAATTTATTAAGCGGTATCATCAAACAAGACCTAATTATGCACTATATGACCAATCATACAACGTCATACCAATTTATAAAAATGTATCATCAAATAAGGCCCAACTATGCTTTATATGGCCAATCATACATGATTATACAAATTTATAAAAAAACATCTTCAAACAAGATCCAACAATGCTCTCTATGGCCAATCATGCAAGGTCATACCAATTTATTAAACAATTAATCAAACAAGGCCTAACAATGCTTTTATATGGTCATTCATGCAACCACATAATATATAAACCATCATTTTCCTATCAAAATTTAAAAATTTAAATTTATTCACTTAAATGACAAAAACTAATGGGATTGTTTTAGAGAGACACAAATACACTTGCAAATAAAAAAAAAATAGAGAATACTTAAAATCACACAAAAATTAAAATGAAAATGTAACAAAGGCAGCCATAATGGCGATGGTGTATTTAGGTAAATGATTATAATCGACATCTTCTAGTGAGGGAGCATACCTTGGTGGTGGCAATGTGTTAGTAGAGAAGACAGATGTGATGAAGTCGCAATTAGGCTTGTTTCATCTTCTGTGTTGGAGAGCTTGCTAGTATAGATTTCAGTCTGTTCTCTTAGAAGAACCAGCAATCCCGCGTCAATTAAGTTTTGTACCTTGTGTTTCAATCCACAACATTTTTCAATGGCATGTCCCAAGGTTCCTTTGTGGTATTCGCATTTGGCCCTTGGATCATAGCTTTTGTGATAGGGGGGTTGAATAGGCTTCAATGGGACTGTGGTCACAAGGGCATGCTAAAGCAGGTGTGGCAAAAGTTCAACATACGACATTGATAGAGGTGTTAGAACTCTAGGGTTCTTTCTTTTCCAAAAATGTCATACTGTAGGGTTGGAATGCGGATGGCCAAAGGCGAGGGGTGCGATGTTTAGTGTTGGGCTTGGTGGGGGCTTTGAAGCCGCTCTGGTGTTGTGGATTTGTGATGGTGTGGCGGGCAATGGCTTGAGATGCCCCCTAGTTTTGCATCGACTTCAACATTTCCAAGATTTGACCTATTTGCGCCTTTACTTGACTAACATCATTCTTTAGTGCTTCTTGTTGTTCTGGTAGATCCCTTATAGCTGTCTACATCCGTTTTGCCTTGGGAAGCACCCTGTAAAGGTCTTTCAGAACTTGATCCCTACCCTGGTATTGGTCTTGGTTAGCTGGTCGGGTGAAGAACGGTATGCCAATGTGATGGAATGCAACACCTAATTTTAAATGCCTGATGGAGATGAATGCAACATATGATGTATGTTGTTTTTCATTTTTATTTTATTTTATTTTTTTATACATATATATTTTTTTAAATCAACTCTGCACTCTTAACTAGACAAGGTCAGTACCGAATTGAAAAATGGCGTTGGGTCAACTTAGGAAGTGACGCAGAGGTAAAACAAAATTAGGGAGATGGTGGGGAGCCAGCTTAAATAAGGGACGACATGGAGTCAGATTGGAGATGGCACGAGAATTGGCATCGACACAAGAACCAGAGCAAGGTTGAATAAAAGGAGACGACACGAAGCCAGACGCGGCTTAGAATTGACACAAGGGTTTAGTTTGGGAATACCATGGCTAGGACAACAGTATTGGGCCAAACTCGAAGTTGGAATCGATACAAGGGTTGGATCGAGTGCGTATGTAGGTTGATATGGCGGAAGAGGGTGGGGTGTTCGGGATGGTTTCCGGACCGGTTCCATCTTGGATTTGGTTTAGAAGGGATTGACCGACTCCACTTCGAAGTGGCATTTCGGTTCCATCTTGATCGGACTTTTGGCCTAGTCACAAGGAAAGGTTGATCATAGAGCCTGGCCGGCTCCATCTCGGAGTGCATGTCGGTCAACGTTGGTTAGTTTGGCCGACTCCATATCGGTCAGTTGTTAGTCTAGTTATGGCCAACTCCATGTCGGTCAGTTATTAATTAAGTTAATACCGAATCCCTCTCGGCTTCGATGTTATTAGGGTTAAAGGCCGACTCCGTTTCGGAGTCGCCAAGATTTTTATTTTCACACAAAAAAATGAAGTTTCCCAAGGCACGCCGTCTCCATCTCGGAGTCGGATATTCATGCCGGCTAAAAAAAACTATCCTAGTGGTAGAAAGGATTTTTCCTAGGGATTCTCACAATCAAGCTGCTAAAATAAGATCTCACCAGGTTCCTGGGTCTATAGACCTCCTGAGGAACGCAACCATAGACAGGAGAGTATCCCAAAATATGACTGTTTCCAAAGGCTGTCAACCCCAGGTGGGACTATCGTGTCGCCAGTGTAGAGGCTTCCCTCCAGCATGGCTTCACTACACATCCCCACTCTTTAACTCTAAGGTTCAGGAATAGGACCCCACTCAAAATGAAATGTTTAACCTAAGCACCCAATGACTACCCTTAATTTTTTTAACATTTTATGGAAGTTCGTTGCGCAGAAAAGGGAAAAATACCTAATACTAAGGGGTCATGCATACTTGAGTTCAATTGGTTCTACGTTCAGTGGAAGGCTGTCTAAACAGACTTTAATCTCAACAAGTGCATAACCGTAATGGTGTAAAGGAATGCCTGAACAAGCAAAGAATATAACCTAATACATGTTCCTAAAACAATGCATGATCAGGCATATACACAGTTTAACATAATGAAAGCAATAACTAAGCGATACCAAAGGTAAAACCCTAGCTGACCTATCAAGGCTTAACTTGCTATGAACCTAGAATCAGAGATTCTGGGTTCGATCCCCAGTGGAATCGCTATCTGTCACAACTATTTTTGTGACGATAGCAAAGGTTTTGGGAATGTTGGACGATAGGTCGAGATCAACTCGGCCCGAGAAGGGGAGTCGCCACCAGTGTTTTAGGAACACTGGAAAACCAAGGATGGATAAGGCTAGGTTGCGAACCAGCTGGGTCTGGAAGTTGGTTACGTGTCGGGGGTAGGGGGTGTCCCCAACACATCTGCCACTCGACAGTTACCTAAGGTTGAGCTAGGGTGATAAGATTGGTATACTTAACGATCGGATAGCCATACACAAATTATGCGCTAAAGATAAATGATGTATAAGTAAGTAGTTAAAATGATCATACAATCAAATGGACATTTCTATCTAATAAATTTATTCCTAAGGGGAAGTCTGGGATTTTTGGGTTGACGGACTCGTAAGGGGTGTGCCCCCTCTGCCTACGTACCTCGAAGAGCGAGGATTTATAGCCTACGTAGTTCTAGGTGGGTTTCTAGGCTGGGGTAAGTCAGTGGCCAAGATGAACTCAGCCAAGACCATGGGAAAGGAAAAGAAAGTTGAAGGTTAGGGCCGAGACATACTCAGCCCCAATTGGTATAGAGTGAAATTAGATGAAGCCGAGAACGAGACGAACTCAGCCTCAGAGGTGTAGGGGAAGGCCGAGACGGACTCGGCCCCAGGTGAGAGGAGAACAGAGTAAGCCAATTTGAGTCCTAGTCTACTTAGATATATTTCTAGTTCATCTATAAAGAGGAGAAGATAAGGTTACCTGGCCGTAGCCGTGTCGTCTTCTTGTCCCTTCTCCGAAGTAGTTCGTAGGGTTCCGATATTGATTTATCCTAGTTCTCCAATACTCCTCTCTCTGGGTGAAAAAGTTCGACCCTCACTCCTTTGGAGTGAGATCTTATATAGGCTGTGGGATGGGCTTGGACCTCTCTCCTTTTGAGAGAATATTTTATTATATTTTATATTTGAATTTTGAATAGCTAACAGGTTTATCCCCTGATTCTTAGGATGAGATAATATTTTATTATATTTTATATTTGAATTTTGAATAGCTAACAGGTTTATCCCCTGATTCTTGGGATGAAAAAATATTTTATTATATTTTATATTTGAATTTTGAATAGCTAACAGGTTTATCCCCTGATTCTTGGGATGACAGAATATTTTATTATATTTTATATTTGAATTTTGAATATCTAACAGGTTTATCCCCTGATTCTTGGGATGACAGAATATTTTATTATATTTTATATTTGAATTTTGAATATCTAACAAGTTTATCCCCTGATTCTTGGGATGACAGAATATTTTATTATATTTTATATTTGAATTTTGAATATCTAACAGGTTTATCCCCTGATTCTTGGGATGAGAGAATATTTTATTATATTTTATATTTGAATTTTGAATATCTAACAGATTTATCCCGTGATTCTTGGGATGAAAGAATATTTTATTATATTTTATATTTGAATTTTGAATAGCTAACAGGTTTATCCCGTGATTATTGGGATGAGAGAATATTTTATTATATTTTATATTTAAATTTTGAATAGCTAACAGGTTTATCCCCTGATTCTTGGGATGAGAGAACATTTTATTATATTTTATATTTGAATTTTGAATATCTAACAGGTTTATCCCCTGATTCTTGGGATGAGAGAATATTTTATTATATTTTATATTTGAATTTTGAATAGTTAACAGGTTTATCCCCTTATTCTTGGGATAAGAGAATATTTTATTATATTTTATATTTGAATTTTGAATATCTAACAAGTTTATCCCCTGATTCTTGGGATGAGTATCTTCCCTCACCGCTAAGAATCTCTAGGGTCTATATTTGTTAGTGGCGACAGTTGTTATAGCTGTTAGACGTGGTCAAATGGGCCACGTGGCGGCTGGATAACTCGGTCTCGGCCTAATCAGTGGTTGACTCTGGGTGAGACCGAGGTTTGACTGGTCAAACCGAGACCAACTCGATCTCGGCCAGGGGTGTTTAACGGCTCTAAAATGGGCTGGCTGTATTGGGCCGAGGCTGGTTTGACTGGGCGACTCGCTGAGACCGTCTCAGTCTCGTCCAGAGGCGTTATTGGGCTCTAAAATTGGGCTAGACATTTTTGGGGTTCTACACTCATGAACAATAGAAAAACTAAAAAATCTCATCAATTTAGTTGAACAAAAAAGAAAATTATGTATTAATTGCATATTTTTGTACAATCTCTAATATCTCTTTTATAGGATAAAAACTATGCCTAAAAAAGGAAAGAGGGAAATAAGGAGATAATAATAATAGGAAAACAAATATCCATGATATCTTCTAAGATATCTCTAATATTTACAACAAAAATATCTCTAATATTTACAACAAAAATATCTCCTAAAACATTTTTGATATTTACAACACTCGCTCTCAAGTTGGAAAATGGATATCAATTATTTCTAACTTGCCAACAATATCCTGAAATCTAGCTCTAGGAAACCCCTTAGTAAAGACATCTGCCACTTGGAGCCTTGTAGGTATATGTGTTGTAATAATAAGGCCACCATCCAACTTCTCCTTAATGAAGCACTTGTCGATTTCTATCATATCGAAACTCAACTTCTACACTAGACTAAGCAACAACTTTTTGCTTCTTACTTCTCCATCTAACTAGATTCCCTATAAGAAACAAACAATAATTGGAGGTGGTCTCCTATCTATGGCTAACCCTACATAGTCTACATCAATGTATATCTCCAAGGATAGTCAACCTTCTCTCCTAAATAACAGTCCCTTACCTAGGGATGCCTTCATATAATGGAGGATCCTCTCAATTGCCTGAAAATGTCTCTCATGGAGGTCATGCATAAATTAACTGGCCACACTGACATCATAGGAAATATTTGGCCTGGTGTGAGATAGATATATTAGTTTCCCCACCAATCTCAAGTATTGAGACTTCTCAACAAGTGGACTTTCTTTACTTTCAATCTTGTGATTTTGTTCAATGGGCACCCTTGTGGTCTTGCATCCTAGTTTTCCTATCTCCTTAAGCAGATCAAACACATATTTTCTTTGGTAGATAAAGATTTCCTTTTTGGAATAGACAACCTTTATTCCAAGGAATTATTTCAACTTTCCCAACTCCTTCATCTCAAAATGTGTTGTCAACCTTTCTTTTAAAGTCAATCTTTTTATCTCATCATCACCTACAATGATCATACGTTTACATACACTAGGAGAAGAGTGAGTTTGCCATTAAGGAAATGTTTTATGAATACAGTATGATCACCTTGACTCTGCTTGTATCTCAAGGAGATCATGACTTTAATAAATCTTCCAAACCACGCTCAGTGACATTGTTTGAGGTCATACAAAGCCTTCTTCAACTTGCACACTTTATTCTTGCCACTGTGAGATTCAAATCTTGGTAGAATCTCCATATAGACTTTCTCTTTTGAGTTTCTATTAAGGAAGGCATTTTTAACATCAAATTGTTATAGGTCGTAGCCAAAGTGAGCAATTGGGGACAAAATGATTCTTACTGTATTCATTTTTGCCACGAGGGAAAATGTCTCCTGATAATCAATGTCATAAGTTTATGTGTATCCATCTACAATCAATCTCACTTTTGTACCGATAAAGAATATAATTAGATTTACACTTCATAATGTATATCCACTTGTAACCTACAACTTTATTGTCTTTTGGTTTATCAATAATATCCTAAGCTGAGTTCCTTTCTAATGCCTTCATTTCTTCTCTCAAGACTTGAAGCCAATTGCTATCTTTCATAGTTTCCTGGACTGATGTAGGTATTTTGATTGCATCAATAGTTTAAATAAAGTTTTGATGCTGGAGAGAGATGGTCAATATAAACAAATTGAGATATAGGATATCTAGCATATGATCTCTTGCATTTCCTTAAGGCAATAGGTATACTGTCAATAATTTCCTTAGAATCATTATCATCCTCAAGAGCATTTACCTCTAGTTTAGATGATTCAATTTACTATAGGAATAGAGAGGCTTTTCTCGCCTTTGATATATTTTTTTTCAATGAACCAATTCTCCTTTTCTACTTCATTATGAATCTTCCCTTTCTACTTCATTGTGACTTTCTCCTTCTAATTCATTGTAATCTTCACCTTCTACTTCATTATGATCTTGCTATATGTGTTCATGATCAGTGTCTTGGACATCCTATAAAGATAGAAGAGGTAATAACCTTAAGATAGACTTGACTTCTGGAATACTCTCCCCTTGAAGTTGAGGATTGATAAAAAAGGATTATGTTTCGTGAAAGGTGACATCCATTGACAAATAAAACCTAAAAAAGAGATGATTTTTTCTTCAACCATGGTCCGACCACCGGTCCCGTAGGCGGCAATGAGACCATCAAAGGCGATGAAAATTAGCGCTAGTAGTAAGTAGTACAATAGAGCCCCCATGATCAGGAACTTTAATACAAAGTTGAAAGAAAAGAAATTTGTATATTAATTGTGTATTTTATACAATCACTAATATCCCTTTTATAGGCTGAATATTATTCCTAAAAAAGGAAAATAGGAAAATAGGAAGATAATAGTAATAGGAAAACAAATATCTCATTATATCGCCTAAAATATCTATGATATTTACAAAAAAAATGTATCTCCTAAAATATCTCTGATATTTACTACAAAAGATCTCCTAAAATATCTCTGATATTTACAATTTTTTTTTCCAAATGCTCGGAAAATTCATTTTACAAGATATTCATCATGTTTATGACACTATTTGGTTCAAATCTTAAATGAGTTACATAGTTTATATATGTAAATAAATCTAATTGGATATCAAGTTAAAGTTCTTTCTACAATTTAAATGTATATAGGATTTGGAGGTGTCATACCAAAGTAGATTGGGAGGTATTAAAAAAATCAATTTTAGTATAGCTCAATATTTTTATAGGACAATAATTTCTTTTGTTAGCATTTCTTTGAAAATTATTTTTTTCAAAAATAAACAAAGACAATCAATATCAAATTAATATTTACAAAAGCTTAATTAGTCGAGCAGTAGAATCTATCTTAGTTGATTTAGTAGAATATGAGTGTTGTAATTTTTTTAAGTATCTTGTTTGATTCTCACAGATAAAAAAAATTTAATGTCAACAAAAGCTTAAAATTTGTTTCAAAACTAATATAATACTTTTTCCATTCATCCCCTTTCTAAATCTCCAATTATCAAGAGTCAAATAAAAGAAATTAAAAGTGATTTTATATTTTAAAATTTATCAAAATCAGCTTTCAATAGAAGAAAATAAATTTATTTCATTAATTTATATACAAAATAATTAAAACTAAAAGGATTTAAATTTTGATATGAAAAAATAATCTTCAACTAAACGATAATCTTGTTACTATCATTTACATCAAACTATTTTTTTTAATGAATCATACGTTTTCACAAAATTTAAACACTATTGAATTCGAAGCCAATTTCTTGTTGGGTTTAAAATAAATGTAAAATAATTTTTCCGATAATTTTTAAATGAATAATAATATTTTTTTAAATAATCTATAACAATATTATATATATTTTTTTTAAATTACATATTTTACTGGGGTTGATCGCTTAAATTTCTTAAATAATATCTTGAGTTTTGTGAATAAAAAATGTAGTTGATAAAAAAATTCTTCTAAAGTTAGCTAGCTAGTTAGTTTTTTTTTTTTTACAGAAATTAATAAAGACAGTACATACTTTGCTGATAACCCAAAAAAAATACATAATTTTACTAATAAAATCACCAAAAAGAATATAATAAATTTCATCACTTAATACTTTAAATTGAGAATAAATTTTTATAAGTAAAAAGTGAAGATTTTAGGCTGTTGCTTCTTTGATCTTGAACCAGTCACAGCCGTCCTTTCCGTCCTTATGTGCGACTTGATGATCTTAAAATTCTTCAATGGACAAAAAAGGAAAAAAAAAACAAATGAATCTCATATATAAATAGGAAGGTACCTCATAAATTTAAGACATAGGATTGACCGTAGGAGTTACGCAGTAGGTGAAAATTTTTCGTTTAATCTACATGCCATTAATTATTTACTCTAACTAGGCAACATTAATTTTTTTTTTAATTTGCTTCCCTTTCATACACGTTTATGTACATGATATATATATTTTTGGTATATATATATGATATGCATATTCACTTGCTATATTTATTGATGAACAAAATTTTAATTAATATTTTTATTGAATTATTTTTTAAATTTTCTCTCAATATTTTATTTTTTGAAATAAATCAAGATCATCAATATTAAATATTTTATTATACCTTTTTTTTTTCAAAATTAATACAGTATTTTCTCAACTCATTCTCATCTAAAATTTTAATT